>JAUTXW010005119.1:532500-983235 GCA_030620095.1 Kuschelorhynchus macadamiae
AAGATAAACAATTTTTCAAATAAATTTATATTTATTCATCACCAAGTTTTTTCGTAATTTGCCATTGGTCGTTACAGCACTTCTAAAATTTGATAAACGCAAATCAAAAAATTTCTACTTTTGAAAATATTCGTAAAAACACCGAAAATCGTTATTTTCCTTTTTAGTTTTTTCAGGCTGCATTTAAAGAGATATTACAAAACAAATTTTACATTGGTATAGCCACTTTTCCTCCCTATATATAAATTATTTCACTCGTTTTTTAAATGGTTAAATTTTGCCTTCGGGACCTGACACAACCTATTAATTTGAATTTTTTACCAAAACTTATAGAGATTAACTGGTAAGAGTTTGGAGTAAATCCAATGAGCCTGACACAACCAATTAATTTGAATTTTTTTCCCAAAACTTATAGAGATTAACTGGTAAGAGTTTGGAGCAAATCCAAAGAGGCTAATGGAATGTTTTAAAAATGTTACTAAGGGTTTAATTTTAAAGTAGGCACGGTTTATTGTAACGGTACATTATACTTAGACCTCAGACTTTCGTGTTCAAACACAAATAAATCTGTGCTTCGGTACTCAAGTATAACATTTATTTATTTTGTTTTATAGTTTTTTATTTCAATAACTTTATTTATATTGTTGATAGTAAAATAGCCAATACCATTTGCTACTTTCCTCGATAAAGAGGATTTATTCCAGGAAATGAAATATTACTGCTTTTTCAAACATTCTACAAGGAGACTTCTTTTTGCCATTCTCACTGAGGTGAATTGAATGAGAATATTTTTTTATTACTGAATTTATTTTAACTCTTTGTTACGCTGTCGGTACATTGGATTTTTACCGTACAAGCAGGCCGACAGCTTCAATATATGTTCCATACCTATGGACCGTAATTCGCAAAGCTCTGCAAAAAACCTCGTTACATTCTCACAAGTGAAGTAAAAAACTAGTTGAACGTTAAATCTTCATTGGCGCATATTTGTATATATTATATATACTTTACTAATTTATTTCATCGAGATCTTAAACAACTCTGAAATTAGCAGAATTAAAAAGCAACTTAAATAAAGTTGTATTGCATATCTCAAACATTTTCCAGTACGTTCCAGTAATCTTAAGTTATATTTGAATGTGTCAGCCATATTGAATTTTTGACATTTCGTTAATTTAAACCAGAAGCATGAAGATTAATGTTTATAATGAGAATTCAGCAAAAAAATCAATCGGTTATTGAGAAAATTGTAGTCACAAAACAAAATTATTGCTTTTTGGACACCGAGCTCCTCCAAAAAATTTTGGGAAGCAACATATATATTTCGTATCGGGAAGATAGGGTTATACAATTTTTGCTTTCACTTAGATCTAAGACTTCTCTTAAAACGGGTCTGGTACAAAACAGCAATTCCATAAATAAAAAAATCATAGGGTTCGGACTTTTATCCCAAGCATTCACACTGACACAGTCATATTTACAGATTTACTGTTTCAAATAGCATCTAGAACTAAATTCATGTTCATTCTGTCAGCAAAAGTATCCCGACTGGCCTTTGGACAAATTATTTCCTATGCATATGTATTTTCCCTGTAACGAAGTTAACTTATTCAGGCAAAGGGCTTGCAGTAACGAAACATCCAACTGGAATGAAATTAATGAAAGTCTACATACATTTTCCAGCTGACTTCAATTCGATAAATTATCTGTCAATTAGGTATACGGGACATGGCGTTATACTCTCGATGTGGAAATAATCAGAATATATTCTTTTTTTTTCGATTTAAATTGTGTCTACGTTCGACAGATTGATCCTGCAAATGCAAGAAAGGCTTTTGGAATGACGAGAAGTGAAAATTGACGACAGGTCCCCAGATATATTTGCATTATTTGCGAAAGCATGATTTTTAATAGATTTTTGTCTTGTTTTTATTTACTTGAACCACACATAATTTATTTTTTTGCCTTTATGATCGAGATCTATTTTGAATTTTAAAAGTTATGTGGGGTTGTATTTTAAGAGTAATGTTGTTCGTATCTGCTCATAGGAAAGATATTTTACAATGTTTTAAGCATATAAGTATTTAGAAGATATTATGAGGCGATGACAGTTTTTTCAATTTAAATATTTCTATTCCCTGCAACTCGAATCTGATTTTTCAAGTCTAACGAACATTTTCGCAGTGCGTATTCGCAAATTTTGATGGCTTGTCAAAACTGGAAAGTTGGGTTTTATGTATTATTTATTTTAATTTGTTAGGCAGTGTTCAATAACTATCATGCAATTTAAGAAACGGCTTATAGTACAAAATCCAGTGGTGAAACTACCAAAATGACGATACTGTGTAATGGAGCCCGAGGAAAATTATAAACGACCTTTTATTTAGTAATCACTTATTTTCTGGTCTTGTACCTGGGGCCCTTTATCGAGAAACTGCGGGGGGTCCAATATTACTAAAAATTGCTTATCCAATGTACCTGAAATTTAGCATAAAAATCAAGTGAGTATTATGCTCGATGTTATGTAAGAATAAACTGGTAAAAAATATCAGATTAATAAAATTCAACTTACAAAAACTAACTACTAAATGGATTTCAAATTTGTGTACGAATTCAAGATGGCAGAACAAAACAGTAATAAAAAATCCCTCTTCCAGGAATGTACAGATCTTCACATTTTAGAGTCTCTAGATGCCAAAGAAACATGTTTTCTCAATTCTGTCGGTCTGTCTGCCTGTCTATCAATCTACTTACCGGATTGACTTCAAATTTTAGTCAGCATTTATGGGGATGAAATGATGGCAGTATCAAAAAAGTCCAATTTGACGAAACAAAATAGCGGCCGAGTGAAATGTTACGGAAGTTATTACTAAAAAACTAGTTATCCAATTTATTTCAAATGTTGAAGAAAAATCAATTTTTACATTATAATAAACTGGTAACATTTGAGTACGAATTCAAGATGGTAAAATAAATTGATGGCCTAATAAAATATTTAAAAATAAGCCTGAAAAAACTACTCATTAGACTGATTCTATATTTTGTACAAAAATTAAGTGTGACATAGAGTTAAATTGATAAAAATAATAGTACGAATTCAAGATGATAGAATAAAATTGGCAAATAAACTTTTAAAAAATGAACGTAAAAAAAGCTCTCATTCAACTGACTGACTGACAAAAATAAAATATTATAGAACAAAATGGCGGTCTAATGAAATTTTTAAAAAATAAATGAAAAAAGCTATTTATTTTAAATTATGTTCTAAAATCAAGTGTAGCATGGATAGAAAGTGGTAAAAAATGACACATAAGAATTCTTAGACCCCCTCCTCCTTCTTATATCAGATTTGACCTACAATTTTCTGACTTTCATATATGAATGAGCATGTAACACAATTTTGTTCGGAAGGATCCAAGCTCGTAATTTTTGATGTTGAAGATACTGGCGTTGAATGGCCATGCGAATTTCGACTCGTAGTAAATATTACATAAGAATGGGTTTATGAAGAACAATTCTGTTGTGCAAGGGAAATAAAAACAAACATATCTACATACATATGGGACTTTAAGAATCATTTAAGAGAAGCCATTTTGAAGGCTCCTTATTGATAAGGCTTACTTTTAACTAAAATATATATTACAGTATAATATTGTACGGATTCTGCTCCTCCAATAACGGTAAATTCTGCATTTTCTACTTGCCGACTTAAGTAACGTTTAACGTTTCTAAAAAATCAGTGTTATTAAAATGTCCACAGATTGTTTTAACAACGGTACAAATTAGAGAAAAAAATCTTATCCAAAAATGTCCCTTCTTGACAACATTTTTATTTTTTTTTAGAAAATGCTAAACAGAAATATTAGTCGCTTCGACAAGTACCGCGATGAAAATAATATGGTAAAAGGCATAATACATCCAGGCGCACACGAGATTAAAAATGTCCAACAGATTGTATATAAGAACCCTAAAGATATCTATAAATATCTCCGAATTAAACAAGCTGAATAGTTCTGCAACTTGCCTTCGTGACAAAGTTAAGCTAACCGGACAAATGAGGTACATATATATGTTACTAGATTATTCGCGCAACCCTTTCGGCAGAGGCGGTGAACATCTAGAAAAGAAAAGGGATGAATATATTTTCTATCATTTTTGCAGACCCCATTTAACTCTCTTTCTTTCATGCTTGTTCAATGTTTTTGCTTTATATAAAAAGTAATTTTTATTATTTATTCATCTATTTAATCATTTTTAATATTTATAAATCACAGTCGTATTTTTGGTTATTTCGACACTGGCCTTTGCACTTACAAAGTTCACTATAGAGTAATTTAACGGCCATACATGGACTTACTTCAAGAACATGAATATTATTTAGCACTACAATTGCTCAATAATTTTTGTAAAGTCAATTTATTGATGCTTTAAAATAAATTTGAGTCAGATTCTTTTTACAATTTTTCCAGTAAAAATTGGAGATTTGTGGAATCCATAAATTCTAAATGGACATTGTAACAAATAATCTACCTCCATGCACAACGTTTCAAATGTTGCTCAAATGCAGGTGGAGGAGACAATTTTCTATTGGTTATTACTTCAATGTTGTCAACTCGGGATGAAACTAATGGAAAAAGATTTTATTATTCTAAAAATGACAACATATTTTATTACCAAAAATATGATAATATTATAAACGGTTATGTAAAATTAATACTGAAAACAATAATATTAGTAATAATGCAATTAATATATTGAATAAATACTACCGTTTTATAAACTAGGCTAAGCAGATGCTTTTATAAAGAATGACTCTCTATCCTAACCCTACAAAATAGAGAAATCAATACGGAATTGTTAGAATAATATTATATTTCCATCAGCTTCATACAAATACAAAAAGATTTTACGGTGCAATAATATGGTTTTGGAGAAGATATTTCTTTCTTAAGAGTGTTCATTTCACGAAAAGTGGGCTGATATGTTTTTAAAGATAAAAGGGTGGAATCTATTATTTTAAAATGTATACGGGCTAACAGCGAACATTAAACAGAAAACAAATCTGTTTAAGCAAATAATAAAATGCTATTGCAACTGTCGCAATGGATTCAATTAGCAATGTTGGTAAATTAGATTGGCACGTGATTAATAAAGCCAATGTATAATATAAAATTATACATGCATAAATTTATCCATTCACTGAAAGATTAGATTTTTGTTTATGGTTTCAAATTTCTAATTTCTCGAAACATATCATATTTTTTAGACGACGCTACTTTTACCGCAAAATGTTAAATTTTATGAAGCTAGACTACTTAGATAGTCGGTATTCTCCTAAATACCCGACAAAATGCATTTTTTCAAGAAGATAACCACGCAGCACATGCTACAGCAATTGCTCGAAATAGTTAAATAGATATTTTTCCTAAGCGTTGATTTGGCAGATACGGCCCAATCCCCTTAGCCACATTTTTGTGGATATTTAAAGAAGAGAATATAGACGAATCCCATCAATAATAACATAGATGTTTTAAATAAACCGAATTTGTCAAACCATTGAAAATATTCATATTCAAGAAATTCACAACAGTTATAAGGCTTAGAGAAGTGTGTTAAAGTTGTTAGTATTACATTTGAATAACTTACTTATCGAATTTTATATTCTCCTTATAATTAGTTAATTAATTTAATATTTAAAAAAACGTCAATGTCCCATTTTTATTTCGTAAATATTTTTTTTTGCACTTTCTATATTTCATTTACATTAAACAAACAATACTGTTATGAAAATCCTTAAATATATTCGTCATATAATTTAAAAAAAAATTAAATTTCCCAGTGACATTTTTTTGATTATGAATGATTTTCACAGGTACCTACCAGGGGGGGTCCAAGCAGCGGTTTTTGAAAAACATAAAGGTAGACCAATAAAGGTAAACCAATAAAAAGGAAAAAATCATTGCTCGGTGTTGAGATCCGTTGATTTTTGTATTAAAATAAGTTTTTTCACTTATTTTCAACTACCAAGCCATACATTCCAATCCAAACATTTAATTTCTCGAGATGTTGAGTGTGAACCTCGTGGAATAGACGTGGATTTTTGTCAGACCAATATCAACAATTGTGACGATTAACAGTCCCATTTAGAAAAAACGAACACTGGTCGGAAAAACAGATTTGGAACAATAAATTCGAATTATTTATTCTTCGTTCACTCATAATCTCGCAAAATTCCAAACGTCTATCAAAGTCGTTTAGTTGTTGTACAAGATGAATTTTGTAGGGGTGAAATTTATGCTTTTTTAAAATTCTACGAAGACTCGTTCGAAATATGCCACACACTAAAGGTAGTTGCCTGATGCTTAATATAGGCTCCATACTAACGTGGCCCAAAACAGCAAGTTCCACTGCTTCGTCTCCCAGTATCATTCGATTTGGAATGATTAGTTTTCGGTTTGCCACTGATCCTGTCTCCCGAAACTTTGCTACCAGTTCAATTATGTATTTTCGGTGAACATATTCCTCTGGATTCATTTGATTAAGTATCTGTACTGCAATATTAGCACATCTACCATTTTCATAATAGAGTTCAAACAGCGATACCCTTTCTGCAGTAAAATACACGATTTTAGATCAAAATAAAGTTTTAAGTAGTCACAGACAAAACCCTACGAGATACCAAATTTAAATAAATTAAATGTAAATACTCTTTAGCCTCCACTTCTAAGGAAGAACTGCAATATTTATAAGTTTTTTATACAAACAAATTTCCACAGCACAAAAATTTATTAGGATTTGACTAATTGCAAAAACACTAGTACTTACTACTTTTTTTCTTTAAACTATAAAATTGGAATTTAGATTTCTGAGCGATAAATGAAAATGAGAAGTGTAAAAAATATTTCCTTATTTTTATGTTGGATCTATTGAAAAGAGAATTTGATGACCAAACAAAATGAAGCTTAATCCCATTTGATTCAAGGGTTGAAGCTCACCCCTGCGAGGGGTTTCTTTTCATTGTTCTTCCCTTATTTTCTCAAAAACGGCTGCATTAAATTTGAAAAATTAAGATGTGTTGAAAAGAGAATTTAGTTACTTTTAAAATAAGGTACCAGTCGACCCCGATCCTCATTTAAGATTTTGGGGTTGGAGCTCACCCATGCGAGGGGGTTGAAGTGACAAGGTTCGTGATATAAGCAAAATATTTCCACAGGGAAATAAAAATACACAAAAAATAAAAAAAATTTGACGTGTTTCCCCTTTATTCAAATATTAAACGTACCTATTTTAACAAACAAGAAAGGAATGTATTCATTTCATGATTTTAATTAAAAGTTATTGCAATTTAATTGATGTGCTATAATTTTAGATAGATAGTACAATTAATAGAAAATAAAAGCTAAAAAACTGATGTAGAGTTAACTAAATTTAATAAAGCACAAAAAGATAAGCCAATTAGAATGGATTTAGGAACGATATAGACCATAATTAATTTTTCGGCTCTTTATTTAGGAAGGAATTACATTCATTGCAAAGAATTATTAATTGCTTAACTATGAATATAGTTTCAAATAAATATAAATTATTGTAAAATATTACATATAATTTTAATATTAGATAACTATATTGCAGGTTATACTTAATTTGAAAATTCATGACAAAGTTATAACCTCCTCAATAGTCGGTAATCCTATATTACTGACTATTTACCTTTCCAAGAGAATTTTGTTTTATTTGCAATGATTTAATATTTTTGGTACAAGTGTTAGGTTAGGTTAGGTTAGAAGTGAGTGGATCAAACCGATCCTCCACTGCGACTCTGTCCAAGTGTTATTTTTGTTTAAAATACCAAAATATTCATTGAAATATCATTAAAGAATTAATTTATACGTAAAAAACTTGCCCAGAACTTTTTTCATTATGGAATTCAATATATATATATATATATATATATATATATATATATATATATATATATATATATATAATATATATATATATATATATATATATATATATATATATATATATATATATATATATATATATATATATATATATATATATATATATATATTATATATATATATATATATATATAAGCAATATATATATATATATATAATATATATATAATATATATATATATATATATATATATATATATATAATATATATGAAAAGTATATATATATATATAATAATATAATAATATATATAATATATATATATATATATATATATATATATATATATATATATATATATATATATAAATATATATATATATATATATATATATATATATATATAATATATATAATATACCTATATATATATATATATATATATATATAAAAAAAGAGCCTCTATTTTCTTTGTTTATTTATCTACATACTTAATTGATACTTTAAATTAACGGTATTGACGAGCTCTTTAAAAATGTCTACAGAGTGATCCAAAAAAGTTTCATAGAAGGAAATTATGACGTTGATAAACATACTTTTCGTGTATATTTTTTTACCTCACCCCATACACTCAATTTTATAAATTTGTTTGAAAGAGACTGAAAACAGCTTTAATTTGAGTAATGACAACAATGGTCACTTTCGAGAAAAAATGAAAAAACTGTTTTCACCTAACAACTCTTATTATTTAATTACTTTGAACATAATTTTGCTTTCGTTATATATCTCGGCATAGAAACAATAACAGATATTCTGATAATTTGAATATTTGAGTTAGTGAAAAAAAAAAGTTAGAAAAAACTTCCTGCAGTCCGACCTTAAAAAATTTTGCTATGTATAGGCAATTACATTTGGGTTAAAAACAGATTCAAAAGGGTTCACGCGCTGCAGAAATACAAAGACACGAGAACAATTTAACATTTCAAATTTTGCAATTATGTAGTCGATCAATGCCAGGCGGTACAGAGCCATTTTGTAGAAAAAATTTATATGCGACGGTATTTGCGTCAAAATGTGGTCAAGAAATGATCGAAAATGGACAAATCTATATATATATATATATATATATATATATATATATATGCCCAATATATATATATATATATATACTGAATATATATATATATATATATATATATATATATTTATATATATATATATATATATATATATATATATATATATATATATATATATATATATATATATATAGAAGCCACAGTTGTTCAAACAACTATTATGTTTTCAGAATAAATTGAGTGGAAACTCTTCGTTTGAAACTCGATTTCCATCAAGTAATGGCCATCTGTATTCAATCTTTGTTATTTTATATTAATTTTTATGACTGAATTAACGTTAAAATTCAAAATTAATTATACCTTAATACCTTAAGCTCCATGAGTTGTGTTGAATAAAAAAATCATTGTAGTTGGCTATGAATTTTTCTATAGGCTTGTCAAGTTTGTATACAATTTTATGGCGTTTTACCATTGAGTTTTGTTCCAAAGTTTTAAATCTCTAATTAATTTTGAAACTTAGCAATGGTTTAATTTACAAACGTAGAAAAGACTGAATTTTTACTTATTTATGGAGGTTTTCAACCCGGACGTTGTCCAGATCACAAAACTTAGGAAATTTACGATTATATGGTTCTTTTACTAAACCTAAAAGAGACAAAATCATGCCCGTAAGAAACCAAGACAATATTCAAAATGTTCTAAATCGGGTAAACGAAAATCCTTACTCATCGGTGTGCGCTATAAGTCAAACGACAAATGTATCTTTAACTGCAGTCAGAAGAATATTAAAAGACAACAAGTGCCATGATAATAAAATTATTCTAATTCAAGAGCTACGTCCAGAAGATTATGAGCGACGTTTTAATTTTATTGCGGATATGTCTATTCTTAAAGAAACAATAGAAAATTTTCTTTACAATATCCTGCGCAGCGATGAGCATACATTTAATGAAAATGGAAGTATCAACAAACGTAATTTGTACTTTTGGAGTAATGAAAATTCTTTTCGGACGAGGCAAAGAAATTTTCAAGTAAGGTATAAACTTAACGTATGGGCAGGTAAACTTGGTGGTCGGTTAATAGGGCTGCAATTTTTCGAAAACAATTTAAGCGCAGAGGTCTATTTTGATTTTTTGCAAAATGAGCTATCACGATATTTGTCTTGATATCTTGTTCCACTATGCGATAGGGTATCGTGTTCCACTATGCGATAACCATATCTGGTTTCAGCAACATGGCGGTCCAGCGCACAATGCTGTTATGGTAACCAATTATTTGAACACTGTGCTATTGAATGAGTACTTTAGGGCTTTTAAGATGGACAGCGAGGTCTCCAGCTGGATTAATTCTTATGGGGCTATCTAAAATCCATTGTATACAAGAAACAGCCACGTGACATTGATGATTTAAAAAGAAGGATACAGTGCGTGCAATTCAATTAGACGTCGTATGCTTTTACGCACTGTGAATGGTCAGCTAATTAAACCGTTCAATCTGTGCATACACGCTAATGGCGAAAACTTCGAACAATTTTTATAAAAAACGAAAGATTGATTATTCATTTGTTTTTTTTTGACAAGGTAACTCTTTCGAATTTAATTGTATTAATTTGTTTCAAAAGTTTAATTTATATTTTTCTGCTTAGGTTAGATTATTTAGTACCTAAATATGTTGTTAGTGTTACCGGCATCATATCTGTTATATCCAAGGTGTGTTATATTCTAACAATGTTTGATTAACTGTACCTACTGTCTTTTTTACTCAGTTAAATCACTTATGTAATAAACAGTATTTTTACTTAAACATATGACTACATTATGCAATTTTAACTTTGTAATCAATGTGTCTGAATATTTGTGTTTTTTGTCATAATATGTAATGTCTATATTTCTGTTTTAGGTAAGTGATTTTTAATGAAAAAAAATTGACTTTGAGAGAATTTAAACCTAAAAACTGTTTTTTTTAGCCCTATAAGCAATTTTGAGAAAGGCTGAAGTAGTCGAAACGTCAATTGAATAAAACACTCATGAAACCACTATGTAACGTGATAATTTCGGACTTATAGCATGCTAATAATAATATTAAACTATTTAAATAATTATATAATAAACAAATTTTTAGATAATAATACTACTAAATATTAATCATTTTTGAATTTACAATTTTGCTTTCCTATCACGTTTGTCTTTTAAAACTACGAAAACTTCTTTTAATGCACTATGGATTTAATATGTTAATGATTATTCTTGTGCAATGCCGTTTCGATTTTTACAGAACAGAATTTTGGATTCAGTTAGTGCGAACTGAAATAAAACAAGTATATTAGAATTACACTGTATAGGTCCGCGCAACTGATCGATGTGTCACGACATCTCCAGGTCTCGTTTATCAATAGCCTGGCTTACGGTTCGATTATCGATTTTTCTGTCGTTAATTTTGGAAAGGTACCGCGGTGGAAGTGGACGGTCGGGGCAGTTTCCTCGGTCTCCTGCACACATCGCAGTATTCTATCAGGCGCATTTGGTCGTATCGTAGGTTCCTACAAAAGAGGGCGCTACATTGTCAATTTTGGGAAAGAATTATTCAGATGAGTCGGATGCATTATGGCAGGTCTAGATTTTGTTATTATTTTCGAGGGCTTACAATGGTGTAATTTGGGGTTCTTTTGAAAATGCCCAAGTATAGTTTTGTGAGTGATTTTTTATGATAAGTTTTCCGGTAATATTGCCCTCCGTGATGCCGATGTATTTCTAGTCATTTCTAGTTTTATCGACCGGTTCCTGTATTACAACAGCAATCTGTGAAGTTGCCATCATAATAAAATTATCCCGTGACTGCAGAATTTTTATATCGGATGTGACATTTTACCTGACTGTGGCTTTGAAACAATGAATTTTATATATTGTTTCTATTTCTCGGATTTGACCTTTGGATATTTAATTGACGGATATTTGCTGTGCCTTTGGTGTTAAGTATGACTGGTTGCTTATTGATAAAGAATTGAAGTCTTAACTAGGATTTTATGAGTGGAATCGTGGCAACATGGCAACATTTTGGACCTGTTGCTCCAAAAATTTGTTCCTGTTTGGTGAGTCTCAAGTCAGCAGTGTGGTGCGCGGTCCATTTTCTGATGCCTTCATCATAATTTTCAAGTAGAGCCTGGCTTATCGTATTAACGAGATTTATTGATGAGCATCTTTTGGAAATAGTTCCTGTTTGGATTTGAAAGTTCTAAAGTTGTTATTCGGGCACTTTGGGGTTTTTTTTGGACAGAGGAAGTTCGCACCCACAATTTGAAAATGGCCGCCACACTCTAAAATCCTCGTTCCACCATCTTTAGAGGATATCCTCCTGCTGACCTGCCATATTGGCACCTGGAATAGCAGATTCCGGTGAGTTTTTGTATATTTGATTATTTAATAATATGATAATGCCCGTGTATGGTTCTTAGTGGCCATTTCCATGACCATACGCCATTTTGTTGAACATCTTCGGTCTGGGTTGACATTTTATTTCTTTAAATTTAGAGTCAAGACTTCGAAGCCCACTGCACTTGTCCAGACCATCGACAACCACTCGTTGATTCCGTTTTTAGCATTAGGCAACTGCTAGACCCAGACTCCATTTTGGTTAGAAAACCCTCAGAAGGAGGTAATATTATTTTATTTGCATATTTTATTTAATTTTTGTTTACATTTTGGGCTATATTTGGATATGGTTTAATGTTTGCTAAGGGATGTTTTCTTTTTTGGTTTGGATATTATTCCAAGGGATTTCCGTCACGACGACGATCAAGTCCTGGAATTTGGATTTTTCTTTGGATCAGTTATTGGGATTGCCAACTTGCCTGACCAGGCAAGAGACTCACTTTCAGCATCGGAGCTGGTGCTGCTCCCACCTGTATACGCCTGAGTCCAGGTGACATTTCTTCGCCTGAAGGTCTGAACAGCTAACGGCCACAGCTATTGGAGGACGTCCAGATAAGTAACCGTAGCAAATAATTAAAATTTCAACTATTATATCTTTTGCAAGCTAAATTTTTATACAGTCAATTAGCCAATTTATTAATTTGTTCTTCATATTTACAAATTCAAATTTAAATTAATTTTTCTCACTAAAAATCAAAATCTATTTACTAATTTTAAACTAAACTTTTTACCTTATTATTGAGCTGACTGGCTTATCGAGTGGCCTTTAATAACTTGTTTTGATTCTATTTATAATTTTTGATGTATTTCACTGACTTGTATTTGATTTTGCACTCACGATTTATGGCGTCATAATATCGACCGTGGTACTATATGTTTATATATTCCTGCATACTGTTGACCATTGTCATATTTATATTTTTTTTATTATTCATTTTCTTGTGTACAATATCGATTTCTCTTAAGCTGCAGGTAATTTTAATAATTAAGATTAGAAGCTTAGTACATATTATAGCTGTATCGCTGTTGGCCCGCGTTTGGACCATACCTACATATACTATTATTGTACTTGAAATAACTTTTGAAAAAAAAAACAAAAAGAACAACTTATTTGATATTAGTATATGATTTCAAACAAAATTTTGCGTTTTACTGCTGCTACCTACCTACAAGTGAGACCCTCATATCTTAATTAATTTTGGTATTCTGTGAAGGTAAGCTCATTGGTATAAGATAATATTTTGGTTTTTGTTTTTGGAATCGCTAGAGTTGTGCAACACTGGGCGATAATTCGTAATTATTATCGGCCTAGTACTTCATTAATTTATTTGATAAAGTAAAATAATTAATTACGTGGCGCAAAATATTTAGATCTTAACCCAGCCCTTCTCCACTGTTGCTGTCGGCATATACTATTATTCTCCCCAGCTTGTTCCAAAGGGTCTCCAACGCCTTGATGAATTCGAAATTCAGTATACTTTATTGATCATTAAATAAATATCCGGTAAGTGAAAATTTTTGTGCCATAACTATAGTGTTTCTATATATAGCATGGTCTTTTCTAATATTTTTATTTGGCGCCAATTTATTCCAACATATTGAATTCGCACCAAAATTTTACCAGTTTCTACCTATGGCACACTTGATTTTACAGCATTTTTTAAGACTGCCATTTTATTCCGTCATGTTGAATTCATACCAGTTTATCCCTACGTCACATTTAATTTTTCTGCAAAATTTGAAGACAAACTTTTTACGAAGATAGTAAAAATATTTAAAAAAAAGTTCTGAGTTTTTTTCCAATCAACTGCTCACACTATATATCCTATATAATATGTTAATAATAAAATACAATTGCATGGAAATGTTGGTCTAATCTGGTCGAAAACTGGTACTTTTACTTTAATTTAGTTAGTTTTTTTTTGTCATTAGTCAATAAGTGACCATTCAAAAAAAACTTGGGAAACCAAGATAATTTACCTGTTTATTACTAAAAAATGATCGCGTTACGTATAGTTTCGTTATTATTTTTCCTTATTTTATATTATTTGTTCTAGTAGATATCCATGTTATTGTCTTAATGTAGATTGACAGAGACTGTGTTAATAAAGCATATTACTTTAAATTTGAAAAGTTTCTATGATAACGAAACTTTTCTCATATAACATCATAACATACATATTTCGCATTATTAAATTAACACGAGCGAGATCGAAATTTCAAAACTTCCAATGATAATATCGAAATTTTAGCGGTCAGTAAACTTCACGTGACGTATTGGATTGTAAGTTTTCATGCATACATTTAGAATTTCATTTTCCGTTTAGGTGACCGCTAATGACTTTGTCCGACCTAACGCGGTTATATGATCCGTTATTATTTTGATACAAAAAATACGTCAAAAAGAAATAAAAATAAATTTTATTTTGAATTTTATATATTCAGATTTGGAAAACTAGTCAAGAGATTTCTATAGGCTTTTTTAAACTTTACCGTAAATACATTTTGTTTTAAAAGATAGTCTGTTCGCAATATAAATAGGTAACTTAAATATGTCATTATTAATCAAGTGAATTTCAATAATTTCATAGCAATTTATACCTTTCTACCAGGATTTTCTTGAGTCAATTTTACGGATGCGTTTTGAAACTATGGTCACTACCTCATTATAGGTTAGTTTCCTAAATATATCCCCCAGTGGTTTAACTAAGTTATTTATAACATATTTTTTAAAACTCAAAATCTAAGACACAAGCTTTCTGCCCAAACTGATTTAAATCGGTGTATTTTATATTTAATTATACGACTAAAAATATTAAATTTCGACCCTACTAACCTCCATCAGTTTATGTTCTCAAGATGCTTAGGTACTTATTGGCTTTGCTTCTATAGTTTTAATATTTAACAGCATTTTTTCAATTTTAATAATATTGTGTTGAATATTCTCAAGGGGTGATTTTTAGGCGATGATGTAAAAAAGTGTATCTTGTATCTATGTTAAAACAAAAACCTATCTGTTGTGTGGATTCGTCCCGTTAGGTTAGCACTAGGTTTGTCAATAAAACCATCATTAGAACCATTCCCTCGTTACCACAATTAGTTACGGCACACAATTTGAAATCAATCCATTAAGTAGTTTTTTTAGACTGAACTTTTAAATATTTTATTATGCCGCCATAGCGTAAGTAGTTCTAAGCTATGTAGCAAACTGACTGACTGACAGACACACCGACAAACCGACCGACGGAATTGATAAACCCTATACCACAATTAGTTATGGCAGATGATTTGAACTCAATCCATTAAGCAGTTTTTTTTTAATTATATTAAGCCGCCATTTTGTTCCGTCATCTTACTATATATTTTAATTTTTAACAGTGCTTATTGCTTAATTTTTGACAGTGTTTATAGCTGATTTTCTATGCATATACATAGTCGATGCCTATATATATTATTAATTACAGTAGTCTTATGTACCTACACCAATTAACCCGACAATATTTGGTCATTGTGTACACAAAGTTCGGTAAAATTTTAGTGTGAACCCTCCGGCAGTGAGCTTGCCTTGCGTTGCAAAGATCAATCCTCATAGAGCGATGTTTTTTTAAATTTTTTTTAATCGTGTTTTAAATGTCGCGCCCTGGTTCGGCCTATTTTAAGTTGACATAAAAAAGTATATTTATAATAAAACAATATGTCCCAATATTATTTCGTCTTCGTTTTTATGTCCACTTAATTTACTTTACCAAAGAAAACAATACACGACAATTGTTTCGCAAACACTGTGGCTTCATCAGATATTAAATCTTAAATAAAAGTATAACACAAGCTGTATATAGTAAATACCTTAACCCGTTTTGCGGAGTATGTATGGTAAGTATGGTTTTCTTAAATTAAATGTTTAGAGTAATTGGAATTATCTTTATGGGGTCTGCAATTAAATTTACGTATACATTTAGTTACAAAATATCCGCAAAACGGGTACAGGTATTTAATACCTACAGCTTGTATTACACTTTTATTTAAGATTTAACATCCGATGAAGCCACAGTGTTGGCGAAACAATTGTCATGTATTGTATTCTTTGGTAAAATAAATTAAGTGGAAATTGTAAACAAGTTTTTTCGCTTACTTAGTTAAAATGGATTTCTACCAAGTAACGGCTAGTTCTTCTCAGTATTGGTGCATACATTGTAATTAAAAACAGTAATTTAGGCATCCCTCGAGCTACATCCTTGAGTTAACATTTTGTGTATCTATAGCTAAGGTGTGTGGTGGGGAAGGGTTGAAATTGAAAGGGGAATGATTCCAAATATCGAGTTTTATATGGATTTTGAAGTTTTTAAAGACACAAAGTTCTAATGTGTCAACCAAGTGCAACAATTAATTATGGTTGCCTTGGTTTTCTATTATTTGACATTTTAAAAAGTGTTTTTCAAGTGTTCTAAAAGTTTCTGAAAATATTTAATTAAAATGGCTCGTTCGTTAGAAGATAAAACCGAAGCAGTTATCATCTTTGGTGAGGCTATCCGGAATTATTAGGCTGCAGTTCGCTTCTTTAATAAATACTTTGCGAAACGACCAATGTGTAGGAAATACTTTCAGAATTTATTGTAAAAGATTCAAGAAATATGGACGGTCAAAGATGCCCCAGTATCTAGGGGGCCCGAAATATCGAAAACGTGAAAGTTCAGGTCGTTCGTCCGTTAAGAACATTTTAAAACCCAATAAATTTGATCTATATAAAATACAAGTGGTCTACGAAGTAACCGAAGATGGCCCTGACAGGCGACTAGAGTTTTGCCAGATTATGAAAAGTGAATCACAGCAAATCCCAATTATATGCGCCATATTTGTTTTAGTATTGAGAGTTCTCTTTCCTGCATGGAAAAGTCAACACAAAATTGTAGATATTGGAGTGATGAAAACCCTCATGTATTTTGCGAGGAACATACCCAGTTTCCTGAAAAAATAAATTTTTGAGCGGGTATTTTGGGTGACTATATCACAAGTCCCATATTTTTGGAAGGAAATTTAAACCGCCCCACATATCTTCAAATGCTGCAGGATATCATCACTGCACGTATTGATGATGTTGCCCAACCCACGTGAGTTCCACTTTCGCATTACTTTTCAAAAGGACAGTGCCCCACCACATTATTTAGACATTATTTTAGAGATACTGGAAATTAGTTTGATGCAAACTCACCAGATTTAACACCCCTTGATTATTTTCTATGGGGCTACGTGAAATCTTAAGTTTTCAAAATGGCTCCGGATTCTCTGGACAAATTGCGTGAACGTATCATCGATGTGTGCAGTAATAAACCCTGAAATCCTCCATAATGCGAGGGAAGAATTCACTAACAGGATATGCATTTGTCAAGAGGTGCAAGGCAAACATGTACAACAACTTTTAAAATAAAAATTTGACGTTTTTCTTTTTCTGCTTGCAAAATTCTACGTGCAATGATGGAACCCGGTACTTGTTTATTTTATTAGGGACGTATAAAATTTTGAAATAAATAAATAAATAAATCTTTATTTAGCACTTGGCTATCATAAATATCAAGAATTACAGAGTTTCCTAAATTACATTATTGCGTAAATAAGCAAAAACCTTTTTATTAAATAACTTAAAATTAGTTGCAGCATTCGGCAGTTCATTAAAATAGCGAAGGCCGTCGTAAAAAGTGTTCGCTGCAAGGCTGTTGATTTGACATGCCCAATATTATAAAGTTGGCTCTTTGTTCAAGAAATATGTTTAAATATTTGGGCAAAAGATTTTTTAATGCGCTGCTCAATGTTTAACCAATTCAGTACTTTCAACATACCATGTATTGGTGTATATTTATTGCATCCTGATATAATACGCATCACTTTATTCTGCTTAGTTTGTAGCCTATATATTACTTCTTTCGTACATGAAATAAGCAGAGAACAACAATAATCAAAATGAGGGAATATTATACATTTGTAAATTAACATTTTAGTCCAATAAGATACATAACAGGATATTCGGGAAAAAAATCCAATCTTCTTAGCTAACTTTTTACAAAGAAAATTAACATGCGCAGAAAACTTAATTGGTCTAAGATAATACCTAAATACTTGATTTCGTCTACAAAGGTAATGGGGTCCTCGTTTATATACAAAATACAAAGTAAATTTTTTGCAATTTCTTTTGGATCCAATTACCATAGAGTTTGTTTTTGTAGAATTTAATTTTAATTTATTTTGACATAACCGATTATATAAAATACTGAGTTCGCTGTTCAAAATATTGATCATATCTTGACAGTTTTTGCTTGAAATTAAAAATCGTGCGATCTATCGTTTCAAAGGCTCGTTTTAAATCCACGAAAACACCAATGACAATATTTCCCTCACGGAGTTGCTTTCTCCACTCCACATATTGAATCACAGATTCACAGGAGTGCTGGTTCCTAAAGCTGGGCTGTCCCAAAAAATCAGTTCGTTTTCTTCAAAAAATTGTCGCAGCTGATTACACACAATAGTCTCCAAGATTTTACTCACTAATGGCAGCAGATTAATCGATAGGAATTCTGATGAAATCTTCGGTTTGTTTACTTTTGGGATAGGAGCAATCAAACTAGTTTTTAAAGAACTTGGAAATTTTCCCGTTTTCAACGAAATGTTAATTAAATATAGAAGAGGATATCCTATCACACAAAATAGTTTTTTTAATTAAGTCAATACTTCATCACTCGTACATGTGCGCTTTAACCCATTAACAATTTTGCTTAGTCCCGATAAATTTATATTTTCAAAATCCAGAAAATGTGTTTCTTTCTCCATAACAGGAACTATGTCATTATTATTCCATTGTTTGTACTTAATGCTGTCGGATATTTTCATTATATTATCAGAAAAATGCTTCTATTGGACCTGTACACTGACCAAATTCTACTTCTGAGAAATCACTGATTTGTTTTTTGTCCCAACAAGCTCTTCTAAAGTTCTTCACATTTTTTTACTGTCTGATTTACACATGACTATATTTTGTTCATAATATTTTGTCCTTTGAGCTCGAACCAATGATACAACTACATTTCTTTTTGTTTTATAATCAGTCTAGTCAGTATCTTCTTTTGCGTAACAAAATCTTGTGTACGTTATCTTTTTTTTCCTGTGCATTTATAATTTCATATGTTACCTAGGGATACCTCTGGGTAGGCCTGGTCTTAACTGGGGCTATTTTATTCAGCGCCTCTTGTACATTTTTGATAAACAGTGAGTATACAGTATCGACATCATCGGACGTATAATTCCATGTTTTCCTTATTAACTCATTAATTTCTCTTTCAAACACTCGAGAAAATCAGCACTACTCGGATTTGGCGCTGCTCTATAGAACGACCCAACAATCAAACAATGTTTCTGAATTTGAATTTTAATACTTAAAAACAAGTAGTTATAATCAATTGATAGATTATTGATTATAGAAATACTTGCACAGCACTGTACATACATTATTGCCCCACCCGTATGCCTGCTGTTTAAGTGACACACGATTGTATTATAACCATCTGTATAAATTTCACTATATTCTATATCTCGGGTAATATGGGTCTCGGTCACACAGCAGACAAATGGCTAGTTATCTTCAATTAGTTGACATAATTCTTCTATATGTACGGATAAACCCTGAATGTTAACATGAATAATAAATTTATTCGGGGGATTTGCTAATTTCTATCTGATTTTTAATTGCTATGTATTATATTGTATTCTCGCCTTTAATTTTTATACTCTCTTTTGATATGAAACACTCCTTTTGTCGAACACTGTGTGACTAAATTCAATATCCCTAATATTTAGCATACTTAAAAGTAGTACACTCGAGTTGAGTTGATTCGCATTCTTCACTTTTATGATTTTTATTACACAATATTCTGCTTTGTGCCCATCTCCAACATTTAAAGCATCTTAACACGGCCCAATATTCGTATATTGGAAAACTATCCAATTAAAAAAAAATATTTTGCAGTTCTGAAAGCATTTGGATATATCACGCGTTACTTCCAATATTACATTATGTAAACGAGAATTTTTCGTTTTTAACTAGTTTAATGTCACCTTTTGGGATATCATTTAGGCAATTCTGATTTTGTATTTTCTGTATCAGCTCATTTTCTGAATGTAAATATTGCTCCTTAACACCAACAATAATCATTTTTGTATTATTAAGTTTTGCAATTTCGGCTTCGTATTCGTCCGGTAGTTCCGCCTGTGCCTTATTCTTCAGTTTGTTTAGAAAATCTGCATCCTTGCATTCAATAACAACACATCCTTGGCTAACTGGTTTACATTTATTTACAGCCACTGATAAGTCCAATAGTTTAATTTTCTCTTCAACAACACTTTTTGTTACTTTACTACTTTGACTGCTAACCTTCAAGTTAAGTCTCGAAAATTTTGATCTTGACAACAAAACTTCTTATAAATAAGCTAAAAAGAGTAAAAGAAATGTATTTAAATAACAAAATACTAAAAACTAAAACATATTATTTCATTCCATTCTGCAAATTTAACTTTATGAAGTCTGCGTAAAACTAATAAAACAGTCAATAGACATTGTAATTGAGGTATTATGAATTAAGACACTCAGTACATACATGTCTAGTTGTATGCCGACTTTATAAACCCAAATTTCAAAAATGGAATAAAATACTCTCTTTAGTTTTATTTTTTCAAACCGGTTAAATTTGTATTAATATTAGTAGATATTGATACGGCTGAGTAAAATTATTCCAAACTCGTTCCTAAAGAGTAGAGGCAAGAGGTATGTACCGGCAACTTGATATAATTTAGTCGATAATTAAATTTTGCGGTTTACGATGTCATTATGTAAAGGGTGTGCTTGATAATAATAATGATACCAGGAATTTAATAGACTATACTATTACACTGAACAAGAAATAAGAGCAAAACTAATGCATTACGTGTAAGAAATTCTAATGTAACTTGAAATGAAATAAAATATACCAATATTCAGGACATCTCATTTAAGATAACGAAGTTAATAAGTATTGACACTGAGAAAATTTTCCACAGATTTTTCTACATGCTGTTTATTTTATACTATTTACAAATATTGAAGATCTAATTAAGTAAAACGGTTTAACAACTTTCAAAATATCTTGCGCCAAAGTGTTTAGAGACAGACTCACATCCAAACAGACATAATTTTTTTTCTCCAAATATGTTTTTTCATGTTCTGTTGACTCAAAAACGTCAAAAAAAATCCACCCACATTTTTTGAAAATATTCGCGATTCCATTACTTCCTTTATGTAGCCCATATATTATACTAATCAAAACTAACATTTCTAATATATTATTTTACTTCTTTCCAGTTCATATTTAACGGGCAACGAAGGGAATAAAGGTTGAAGAAAGATTAGGGAGTAAATATACGCTGTGACACTTAAAAGAGCATATTCCTGTTCCAAAAGAAAGGAAAAGTAAGATCTAATCGTAACAGATTAAATAATCGGGACACTCTAAAACGCGTCTACAGTCGATGGTTCTCGGTATTTGTTGTAGTAAACGGTAAAGGGATGCATGCGGGTCGATGCTCGTTTTTAAACAAAGCAGATTGAAGATCATTTTGAAAGTAAATGTGAATTAGATTAAAATAAACTTTGGTTTCAAAGATTTGATGGTTGATTTAAATGATGTAGCTATTGGCAGATAATTTGTGGTTTGCTTTGAACTCAGTTAGGTTAAACTGAGCAAAATGTGTGTACTTTATCATACGATTTTAAATACCGTAAAATGGAGTTATTTGCACAAAATTTTTCTTTTTTTTTAAATATCTACGGTTCAGTCTGGAATAATTATACAGCGAGCTCTAACTATATTGAAAATTTTATTGAAGAAAAACATATTAGATTTATAGAAAAAAATACGCAATAAATCAATACAGAAAATAGTGTTGAAAGGCTTCGGTATCCAGACGATCCTTTCGAAGAAAATGCATGTAAATTGGTGCAGGACAACTTTCTCATGAACTTGCTAAAAATATGTCTTAGTGTTTTAAATATATAGATTTTATTTAACGTAATAAAATATATAAACATTAAAAACATATATTTTTAGGAAAACTGCGGAACATTTACCTATTTGCAAAACAACAAACGTTTTTCATTCTTAGGTAACAAAAATGGTAAAAACATACTTTTTAATTCTAGGTAGGTAGGTGCCCTCCTATCACAAAAGAAATTTACCAATGGTTTAAAATAATCATATAATTTTTTAAGAAACAAAAAACTAAAACATGTTATTTTTGGTAAAATCAAAATTTTCGAGTCTAAATATTAGTCTTGATGTTGATGTGTGTTTTGGCAGTTCTAAAATAGTCACAATATCGTGTTCAAGAATAATACGTATATCATTAATATTAAAAAAACAAAACTTTTTTGTGATTTTAGTCTTAAAAACTTCTTATTATAAGAGTCGTCTTCTTTTTCAATTACTCGTGCAACAAAATGCTTCTATTATTTTTCCCTAAAAGTGCTACAAGTAGGAAATCAGAACCTTTAACTCTAACTCATTTTGATTCATCTTCAGTCTTGGTACAGTCATATTCTTCAATTTAATTCATACTTGCAACAGATTTTCCACGGTCTATTTTTACTATCCTCTTTCTTTTTAGGGTGCATCATTTATTACTGCGTGCTATCGTCGGCATAGCTGTGATTAGGTAGGAAAAATCAGATTATTGAGGTGTAGGGGAGATAGCGTGGACACTAAACCTGGACCTTGCAAAATGCCGGGGTTGATTTTGTGAAATCCAACGTAGAACCTCAGCCACGGAGAAACAGAAAGGAAACTGTTAATATAAACACAAGTTTTGAAGGAAGAACAAAGACGTGGAGTTTGTTAAGACGTCCATCATACCAGACTTGATCTGATGGTATGGATATCTATAAGATAGTGACTATGATCAGAATGCCGTGAAGACCAGAGGATTTTGGGCTTTTGTTTTATATAAAAGGGGAGATAAAAGTTAAAGGTGGGCAAAGCTTTTGCAGAATTTTTATTTACAATTTTTCGCTATCAAATGACCAAAACGAATTTCCAACACTTTAAAAAGAAAAAACTATGTCTCTTATGTATATGGTATAGATTTTTTGGTATCATAAATTATGCGATTGTAATGTTTTCGTGCCTCATTTAACCTGTCGCTTTAGTACATTGGGCTCGCCGTCTTCAGTGATCAGTCCAATAATCTCCCCTATAGAAGACAGTATTTTGACTTTAGGTTATCAGAGAAACCTTCAGAGAGTAACAATTCAACCCAGGTATTCTATCACCTTCTTATTAAACACCGCGAATGAATTTCCTAATCAAAACACCAAAAAATGCCTAATGAACTCGTCAGCCGACATCGCTGTCCTTTATTTTAAATTTATTGCAAGAGCATACTCAAACTAAATCAAAACATAATAATTAGTAGTCACAATCCTAGGTCATTGTCACCACTACCGTTTGTATCAATGGATTTTAGTACACTTATCGAAACTTATAGCTATCTCAGCAAAGTCAACTCTGAGGCCTCAAAACTAAACAATTTAATTTACTTGGACGACTGCAGGCCGGGCATTTTCGACTTAATAAAATCTTTCATCAGAGTTTTGTGTTTGACCCCATTTAAGCAATACTAATATTACCCCAAATTGCCAACATGATCATGCCCATTATAAAACAGCGGCTTCCCTTCTAAGCGGGAAGGGAAGCCACTGCGAACGAAACGAAGTAAAAATTTACATTTCTTCATATAAGACCAACTCGATATTAATTTTAAATAATTAATATTAAATGTTTCTTAATTTTGAAATATTAGTTTATCTTATATTTTTTATTTGGAATAGCCGTTTTCGGGTCACATGCGTTAGAAATTGTACGTAACATAATTTTCAGCCGAAAATGAAAAATCATCATGACTGTTGATTAAACCGTTAAACCAAATTTAATGCTTAATGAGGTCCTCCGAAGCAGAATTAATGTTCTTTAGTTTTGGTAACAGTTAAGTTTTCTGTACGATGCACTTCTTAGATGTTAAAAGCCAAAAACTAAAAAAAGTGGCAACATTTCGCGGTTTTTTGGCTTCCAAAAAATAAAATAATTTCTAGCTTTTTAGAAATTAATGGAAGGCATGGCTTTTTGGTCCAATTTGTCTCGCCTGCATACCTAAATTAAATTTGTACATACCACAATCATACCAGTTCTTAGAACCTTATTCTCTGCCTTAAATTTGTATGCTATATTTTTTGAATAACATTTAATACGTGTAGTTTTTGAGCAATAGAGTCCAACAAACCTACCGACAGATCCATAGGGAGAGCAATATAAATGAAAAACAAGTTTTTCCGAATCTAGGAACTCAAATATCACAACCAAAACACTTTCATGTATTATATACTATAAATATTATATCAGCATAATTAAATAGGTGCAAGTCTAGATTCTATTTAACAAATCGAATGGATGTTTAGACCCCTTTGGGTTTTATTTCGAACAAGACGTATTTAATGAACTGATAAATCTTTGAGAATATTACTTTGACCGTCATTCATAAATTCTGAAATTTATATAGAAATTTGAAAGCTCTTGGCGCAAATGCCTTTGTTTGCACATATACCATCCACGAGTGCCACTTAAATAGTCTGGTTCATAAACTCAAGGCGCAGAGTTCTATTTTCAACATTGAATTAAATTTATTAATAATAGAAATAAAGTTCCCGATTCAGTACTTTTTTATTGGGAATTTCTTCCTCTTAAGAATCATGTTTTAAATTATTTAAAATATTAATAGTTATTTGCAAAAAAAAACAAAACTTTTTTAAATCTTAATTTATTAGTAACTCTTGAATTTGTTTATGTGCGAGTTTGAAACTTTTGAACATTTTTCCAGACGTCATTCTGAATCCAATGAGCACTCACTCCTATTTTTACTAGCAGCAGTAAAAATTAACACCATTTCCAGTTTGTGAACTAGACTAAAAAGGTGACTGCGATGGTTTCTTTCAAAATGTAGACGCCGCGGTACGTGAGATACAAATAAACACTAGTAATGTACAACTAATACTCTTTTTATTATCAAGTTGGAGAGCCAGTGAATATATTACGTACGTCATTTATAAATGAATGAAACTATTAGTAATGGGAATTGTGTACCCTGAGTGTCACTGAAATCACCGTCTGATAGGCGGGCTATGCCGAGGAGTAAGTTCAAATTGCAAAAAAAAAATGCGTCATTTTTAAATAACTGATTTTTTGAGGTGTTATTGGTAACATAACAAAAGATGATACCAGGAGAGTGCCAGAGGTGGTCAAAGTTGCACATTGCAAAATTTTTACGCCTATTACTTATGAGGTACATTTTGAATGTAAAAATGAAAATTTAGGATATTTGTCGTCACTTTCAAACAAAATAGTCTTATCACAAGTGCTTTTATCTCTGGATACCGGATACTGATTCTGTATCCGGTGAACCCAGCCTTATATTTAAATATCCGGTTTAAGCTGATTTTGACAAAGATCCAGGGGAACTGCAAGATTTGTTTTAATAATTAAAAGTGACACTGTAAGAATAAAAAATATAATCTTAATGATGAGAAAACGAAACATTTACAAGTAATATACTCTATAATAAATAAATTATAAAATAAAATCCTAAATAAACTTTTGTTTAAACTAGAAATTGATATTTGTAATTGTTAATATGTAGATTATTGTGCAGAGAATTTGGTTTTTCTGCATGGCTTGTAGATAGGATATTACTTTTTTCTAACACATCACCACCCTAGCACAAAAGCTTTTGAATACATATACTTGACTCCCACACAGATAAATATTTGGTACAGTGCGCAAAATAAAAACTCTGCTACCTCAATGTATGTCAAAACAAAATTTAATTTCGCGTACTGGCGCGGACAAGATTTTTGTAGTAATACTGTAATTTAATTTATTTCTATATATACTGTAGCGTTGGTTCAGTTCCTGGGGATCGTTTAGTCAAATGAAAACATTTTTGTGTTGTGTCTAGTACATCCTTATTTATCCCTATTTTAGGTTTTCTTCCATTTTCTTCAAAATGTGATTCATTAAGTTTAGATATTCGGAATAATTCAAAGTAGCAGTAAAATTAATCGTTTCTAGGATATTTGCGTCAACAGTCAAAGAAATTTGTTAATGGTCAAATTTGTCATCTATTTTCGCGTTATTAGTACGTATTTGAGCTAAAATGCTTTAAAACGGATAATATTAAAGCAGATAGGAATGGGAAAATAGCAGAACATATTTTACACTAAGCCGCCAGTGCCTGCAATAGTATGACCTCAAAGGTCGTCCCAAAAATATGAGAAGCCATAAGCAGAATTTAGCAAGTGGTGTGAGATAAATGAAGTTAACCCTTTGCATAATACTTCACATTGTTCTTTTATTTTTAATGTCGTTAGTAATAATAAAAATTTGATTAGTTTTTGTTAATTGTTTGTTAGTATCTTGTTTTGATTACATCTTTTGAAAATTTAATGTCTTACTCTTCACATTTTTTTACCTTTAATATGGGCAATACTTAATAAAAAAGATCAATTTTTGTCATTGCATTATAACAGTTTTGTTTTAATTTAATTTTTACTTCTGTGGTAAGGGAAGAATAAAAACATATTTTCTCAATTCCGTCGGTCTGTTGGTCCTCCTGTTCGCGGCGTAGTTAAAAATTGCTTATCCGATTGACTTAAAAAAAATAAGGATCATATGGGAATGGCCTGGTAAGATTTTGGTAAAAATCCAATATGGTGAAATATAACGTAAACAAATGTTAAAACAATTATTATTAAAAAACTGCTTATCCAATTTGACCCAAAATTTGTACAAAAAGTATTATAAGAAAATCAACTGGTAAAACCTTGTTGTGAATCCAGGAGGACGAAACAAAATGACGGCCTAATAAAATATTTAAAAATTCAACTTAAAAAAACTAATTAATGGATTGATATCAAGTTTTGAGCAATTATTAATTATGGCATAGTGATAAACTGGAAAAATTGTGGTACAAATTCAATATGGCGGAACAAAATGGTGGTTAAATACATGTTTTTAATCGTGAAAAAAATACAAGCATCCCTGGATGCCAAAAAATATGTTTTATAAATTCCGTCGGTCTGTCTGTATGTCGGTCTATCTGCTTGTCGGTCTCTCAGTTCACGGCATAGCTTATAAACTCTGGGAATAACATTTTAGTGAAAATTAGTGAAAATCTAGTATGGCGAAACAAGATGATGGCCCAGTGAAACATTCAAAAAATTATTACTAAAGAACTAATTATCCAATTTACCTGCAATTTTGTAGAAAAATCAAATGTTACATAAGAATGAACTGCTAACATTTTGATATGAATCCAAGATAACAAAACAAAATGTCATCCTAATAAATTATTTAAAAAGTCAGCCTGGAAAAAACTACTTATTAGATTAATTTATAAATTTCTGCAAGGATTAAGTGTAACATATAGATAACCACGTAAAGTTAGTACGAATTCAAGATGGCAAAACAAAATGACGGTTAAATAAAATGTTTAAAAAACCAACGTATTTCGGTATTCAATTGAATGGATAAACTAGTACGAATTCAATATGATCGAACAAAATCGCGGTGTTTCAATATAAATACTACTAGGTAGAAACTGGTAAAAAATGGTATATATGTGTTACTAAATGGGTATGTACCGAACTAAATCGGATCACACTTCACTACTCCTAGTAAAATGAACGATTCATAACGAGGGAAGTTTCGGGTACTGGAAATTTACCAAGTTTAATTTCTTAAAATTTTTTCTGTACATTTTTACATTCTTAGAAAAAATATAGTTCCTAGCTCTTGTGCAATTGTCTCGAATACTGCCCGAACTCTTCGCCTCGTTCGATCAACTGCAGCTAGCGTGCCAACAAGACTTACTTTACGCACTAGTTAGGAAATACACTATTTTTGTTTTACGCGAAAACGGAATAAAATAATTATTGGGGCTTAATATATTATATTATATTTTTAATATATATTATTATATTAATATAATCGTAATTGTATAAAGTATTTTTCAAAAAATACTTATAATCTCAATGTTTGTTATACAACATTTCATAGTAGTATTTAGATAGTCAAAAATACATATTTTTGTTATTTTAAGAAACATAGGATCGAATGACGTGAAATAATATTCAGAAATCCCGCTAGTGTTCGACTAATGTTTTGCTGGTTGCATATGCTCTTGCCATTTTACTTGCCTCTCAGTTAGTAATGTTAATGGGCTGTCATCAGTGGTGGCTATTCAGGTGAAGTAGGTGAAGTGCTACTTCACCAGGAAAAATAAACAAGCAAACATCTAACTTTATTTATTATATATCCCTCAAAATTTAAGTTTTTACATTCATTTATTCACCTAATTGGCAAAAAATAAACTGTACATCTCGAATAAATATTTTACTTGACCATTGGCGGCATGTCTTTTTAAAAATTTCAATCGAACTTTATTAAAACAACTATAACAGTGGGGCTTCGACTTTGTTGGAAGTGCTATGTTTGGTTTACGATTTTCCTACTACGTTGCCATGACAACGCATACGCGATGATGTCAACCGCATGGAAGATTAATGTTAACTAGCGCCATACAACGCTCTCGGTGAATTGCTAACGCAGTACACGTGTCGTTTGGGGTAGTAGTTCCTTTGCAGTTTACTTGACTGTTTTGTGTTATATTTATTTATTTATAAATAAATATAAATAAAATTATTTTGCTGGCCTTGTTTACTAGTTTCCAATAAATATTCAGTGTGGAGGAAAGATTTGCAGGTATGTTAAATATATGAAGGTCTTTACATAAACATGAAGACTCCGCGGAGGATTTAAAATGCGAATTAATGCTAGAAACATTTGTAAAAAGTCAAAGCACTATAGCCGACACTTTAAAAGAAAATGCTAAACTATATAAAATACATTTTAACGAAAACGTCCGATTAAATACATTATTTATGTGCTTGGTAATTGACGCAGTTTTGTACCTTGGAAAACAAGAGTTAGTCTTTCGCTGCCATGATGAGAGTAGCGAGTCAATAAATAGGAGGAATTTTAAAAAGCTTTTAGGTTTATTAATATCGAGAAGATCCCAAGAACTAAAAGATCATCACGAAAAAATTAAAAATGTTTTTACTGGTGACTCGAAAACTATTCAAAACGAAATAATTGAATGCATTTCTGATTATTTAAATGATCATGTAAAACATGAAATAATGAACACACAGTTTTTTTCTGTGCAAGTTGATGACACCACTGATATTGCGCAAACCTCCCAGTGCTCCATAATTTTAAGATACGTTAATTCATAAGGTTCAGTAGACGAGAGATTATTAGGATTTTATAATGTCAGCTCCGATAGAACGTCGGAGAATTTATATTTTCTATTGGATCAAATTTTGGATCAATTTGACTATAAACATAAATTAATAGGGCAATGTTACGATGGCGCAAGTGTGATGTCTGGCCATCTAAATGGCCTTCAAAAATAAAATAAGAAAAAGCTCCGCAGGCTGTATTTGCCTATTATCTTGCGCATCGTCTTAACCTTTTGATGCAGCAAAGTTTAAAAATATTTCTAAATGTCGAATTTTTTTTGCAAGTCTTAGTGGTATTCCCTCATTTTTTCATCACTCAGCCAAGGGAACGTATGCTCTTACATCTGCATCTGCGAGGTGTATACAAACAATTACAGAAACTCGTTGGTCTTCAAATTCGAAGTTAGTAAATGTGATTGTTCAAGACTGGAATAAATTAAAAGACGTCTTTGAATTTTATAAACTGTGTCAAATCTGATGAAAAATCAATCCGGCTTGCGAGAGGATTTTTAGGTGAGATGAACGATTTTGAATTCACGTTTCTGGCATTAGTGCTTAATGACATTTTTTCAATCACAGACATACTATTTGGGTTCTTCAAAAAAAATCGCTTGACATTCATTTTTGCATATCGAATATAAAATGCTGTCGTGAAGCGCTCTGTAAAAAAAGAAATGAACATTTTTTTAATACCATGTTTGATAAAGCAAATTCTATTACAGAAATAAATCATTACAAACGTGAGCTTGCTAAGCTTTCACCTGAAGAAATTAGGGCTAAGTATAGAAGCCTTTTTTATGAAATATTGGATCATATTTTAATGGAAATGACACTAAGCTTTCAAGACTGTGAAAAACTTACATTTTTATGTTTGGCAGATTCTGCTAAATTTTCCGAATATTGTTTAAATTATCCGACTGGCCCATTTGAAAATTTGTTACAGTTACAGGGGGAAATATTTTCAAAAAGTCAACGACTTAAAAATCAGCTTGGTCTTATTTTTGCCAATGACAGTAATTGGAATATACCGCTGCAAGAGCAAGTGAAAAAAATTAATGAAAATAAAGATATTTTAACCAAAGCATATAAAGTGTTTTCCCTTATTTTGACAATACCGTCGACAAGTGCTTCAGTGGAAAGAAGTTTTTCTTGCCTCAAGCGTGTAAAAACTTATTTAAGAACTACAATATCTCAAAAAAGACTTACTTCTCTAGGCAATATTTCAATTCAAAAGGAATTTTTTGAGATTAGGGCAACTCATCCATTTTATGAGGATGTTATAAATAAATTTGCTGCTATGAAGGATAGGAGAATTGATTTAGTATACAAAATTTAGGTAAGTGGTAAAAAAATATTCTACCCCTTTTACATATAAAAAAAATTCTAAAAAAAAAAATTATTGCGATATTTTCTTGCTTCATTTGCACCTCAATTACTTTTTCACCCGCGAGCCGCCACTGGCTGTCATACCACATTTTGACTTTTAGAATAATTAGCACCGCTTACTATATGAAATCGTTACAAACTGGTTGGTTGATTTTAGTCGCATATGTTCGTTTTACGCAGAAAGAAGTATCATAGGTCGGCATCGGGTCCCCTAGCTAGACCAAAAACTATAGAGCAACTTGCAGCGATTTGCCTAGATACATTTTGATTGTTTTATTACTGATACACTTTTCTTCAACATCCCAAAAAAGGCATAACAGGGCTAGCCAAAAACGCATTCCGATATTTAAAACACAATTATATACCAAATTATAGGTTTTAACAAAAAAAAGCATCGCCCGTCGGAAACGGAACCCAAGATTTTTACAATGCAATTCCCACGACCTACCACTGAGCTAGGAGAGCTCACACCAACAATTTAACGAACTTTGTTCATACTCCAATATTTTCAGAAACGTCATGAATTTAAGCAAATTGCCGCCAGTAACGCCTCAGAGCCGGATACGTTTTTGAGAGTTACAGTTAGACGCTTTGAGTAACAAACCTTACTCTAAGGTTACACACCTGTAGTCGTCATGCTAATATGGCATTTGTGTGCGTAGTAAATTGACAGCTAATATTGGATTATATAGGCCTACGTGACATTATGAATGAAATCAGCAATCTCTTAAATAAGCCCGTTTTCTCAACATAGGTATTCACTTGAGGATAAAGTTCAAATAAAACAATTTTTTACTCCTCTGTCCGATTTAAATATTTCCAAGATGCAAAATGTGTCTTGTTTCGCGAAATTTAAAAAAAAATCAAAAAAAAAATTAATAATAATTATTATTTAAAAAGCAAATGGATTTTTGGGGGTGATTGTGCAATGTCAAAGGTGAAGTTAGACTTTATGTAAAAAATGCCCTTTGTTGACCTTCTTATAAATGAAATAGCAAAAATTATTTATATATTATTTTTGATATTTGAATTCCATCAGGCAGTTTAACAATTTGACCAAATCTATCGCTTGGGTCGGCATTTAATCGTAATATTACCTTGTAGCAGCAATATTTCGTGCTATGTTGGCGATTTAGGTCTACTTGTTTAAAAATATGTTAATACTTAATATACGCAATTTAACCAGCAGGTCGGAGGCCGCGATGAACTGGGAACAATGTTGCCTGATTCCAAATCTACTGAGTGGCAACAAAAGTAAGATTTTTTTAGTTTTCCATTTGGTGAATTGTATATTCGGGATATAATCTACGTTTTATACATATAGTGCTTTTTGATATTTTTGAAAAATAAATAATATTCTACTGCATTTTAGTTCTTATACTAATAATAATAATAATATAATTGGTAGATATTTTGAACTAATTGTTTTTTAATGTATGTTTTGGAATTATCTACGTACTGTTATGTAATATTAAAATAAACTGCATATTATATTTGAATAAGGAAATTCAAAATCGGTGGTCGTAGTTTGGCCTTCTAGGATATTTCCAAAACAAATGAAACATCTAAAGCTGTAAACAAAGCATCAACAAATTGTTTGTTATGAATGCAAAATATGATTTTAAAAAAATCTGTCAAGAGCTTCCGAATATAAGTAAATTCAATTTTCATTTAATTTTTTGAGAAATCTTTGTAAGTATTCATAATTAATTGGGGGGTCCATAACATTTAGTAACTGTTGACTTTGAATCGCATTTTCAATAATTTCTTCAGTATGACTCACATAACTCTTTCAGGTTTAATATGACATGTTCAGTATCATTATTTGAATTATCTAAAACTTCCCTAGCACTGTTTTTTTTTTATTTCTGCATCACATTTCCAAATTATATTATGGTATGATTTAACATTTAACGTAAAAGGTTTAACAATTCTCTGAGACATAATATCTTACATATCTTATTATGTTTAAAGCTCTTAGTGGATTTTTTCAGAAAACAAATTCCAGTTAGGATTACGCTTTGGTGGAACCAGTCAATTTTTTGTATAGAAAAACATTTTTTTTTTCGATATACAAGGTAGCTGAAGATGAAATAATCCCATAAAAACGATAGTATTTTGTATTTTAAAAACCGCTAGCTTTTTACATATATTATATGTGGCTACTCTTAGGGGTTAGAATAGCCCTGGGAATAGCCTAAAAACAAAAATAAGATTGTAAGTTTTTTTTTTGAAACGGTGGATCACGTCAAATTTCTTTAGGATTTTTATATAAAATTATTTTCCCTTAAACAAAGAGGCCCTAGGTAGTGAAAAGAATATGAAATATTTTCTTTACAAAAATTGGTTATGGTTTTCAGAAAAATACAAAACACAGTTGAAGCTGAGACAGACCATTAAATACATTATTATTTTATATTCCAAAAATTGTGTTTATTTTTTAGAAAACAATGAAAGGTTTAATTTTTATTTATTTTTTTTATGAAAACATTTTTTTCCACTATACAGGCTGGCTCCAGAGAATATAATTTGTATTTTAAAAACGGCTAGTTTTTGAAGATAAATGTGCGTGAGCAAAAATGTTACAGTTTTTTTTGTATAAAGAGTCGAGTGTCGAATTTTTTTTCTTTAGGCCCTTGGTATTATATGGTCCCATCATAACATCAATCGATTTTTTCTCTTGTGAAAATTTTGTCATTATTTCGTTAGGTATCTCTATGTCTAGCAGAAATTACTTTTTAATGAAATTTGCAGCCACGTCTCAAAAACAGTAAAGAACTTTAAAAAAAAGTTTATGCGGAAAACCTAGAGCAAAAACCCAACTTTTTGATAAGATATTATACAAGGCGATTTTATTTTGGAATTTATTGAAAAAAAATATTTTCTGGTAAGTCAGCATAGATGAAAATACATCGGATTCTGATCATTATCGACGAAATTTTAAAATTTTTGAATATTTTTTTCCTCAGCTCAAGATAATCAATTATCATCAATATTTTGGGTGTGGCAACTAATTTTTTGATCGTCATTATTAAGTGTGAGGTACGGTCATGCGATAGATAACGCTGTTATAGAGGTTGTCAGTGATTTTTTAAAATTTTAGTTAAAATATAGTAAATGTTTGCCAAAACTCATTTTTTATTTCATTGTGCTACCTTAAAATAAAAGACGATAAAATATTTAGTTAGGAGAATAATAAATACAAATCGTCAAACATGACCGTAAATTATTTAATAGAATTAACTTTATGCGTTATTTTTTGGACATACTGTATAACATCACAATTTGTATCTTTCTAAATATAGAATATATATTACATTAAGTTGTTTTAAAACGAAGTAAAACATTTATAATTTTTGGAAAGATTTTAGAAAATCACAGGAAAGTGAGAAAATATCTGCTTTGCCCTTCATTATTAAAACAATTAAAATTTACCCCTGCAAACTGCAACGTATAGTGGGCATGAAAACAGTAACAAATGTTACTGTAAAAATCACAAGTTCATAAATTTAACCTTTTTGAGGTTTGCATACTACATTTAATAACATTCAATTTAGACTAACATTTTTTTAGAGAAAAAAGTTACTTACAAAAAGTAAAACTTTTCGAAATGAAGCACTTTCAGTGAAAAAAACACATTAAGTGCCTTTCATCGATTCACAAAAAGTTATTAACAATTTCGAGCAGCAAATAATAGCGATCGAAAAGCGCGCGAAACTTTAAAACTGGCGACAGCGGTAGAGAGTCGCGTCCAGGTCAGTGAAGACGGGAAACGCGTGTGATGTACTGAAAGTTTTTGGAAAGCTTGCAGCGATGTTCTATGGCTGCGCTTCATTTTCCAGCGTTACAACTTCAATCGCCAACGCTCGGGCAGTGTCACGTTTGAACGATTCCGGTGATAGTCAAGATCGGAAGATGATGAAGATTACTTTGTTTTGACTTGACATTCCACAGGGGTCCTATTCATTATATTCAGAGGGCATCCAGCATAAAATGAACATCGGTCCTTTTTTAGTTTTAAACAACCATTTTTAAAACGATCAAGATAAAAATTCTTTTTAAAAATCAATTTGATATTAAACAACAATACTGCGACATAAAAAGTTATTATTTTCATTGGAGTAGATTATATTTAAATACGTTTTTAAAATGCCCACATTTTTTCGATTTCAAGCATATACCGGGTGAGCACGGACTAATGTACGCCCCCTTTTCTACTCTGTCGTTTAAATATCAGCATTGGCTTAAAGCCAACGATATCAGTTTTAAATTTTGTTAGCATATATAGGACACTATTTTTCAACTTCCAGCCTATATTTTACATTTTGTTCACAACCTCCAATTTTTATTTACCTTCCGATAAAGCTTAAAATTTTATAAATGTCAAGTTTTTAGATTTTTGAAATAATTGTTAGGACCCTTTTTTGTAAAACCAAAATATCAACAATAGCTTTTTATTGATCTTTTTTGTTAAAAACTAAATTGCTTAAATAATTATTTTAAAAATTTTTGAAAATTAATCATTAGTCATTTGTGTATATTATTTCAATAGATAACCTACACTCCGAACGATAATAGAAATTTAATGATTAAAGACGACTTCATTTTCAAAAAATTAAAAACTAATCACTAAAGTAATTCAGTATTTATTAAAAAATGAAATAAAAACTTTATGTTGTTATTTTAGTTTTAAAAATTAAAGAATCCAAAGATTTAAAAAAACTGAAAAAAGAATTGTGTGATAAAAATTTTTAAAAAGTTATCAAGATAATATAGGCATACAATCAAGTCTGAATTAGGAACTTACTTTAAATTTTGTGGCATGACCAACTAAGTAAAATAAAACAAATGCCTATAGTCCCAACATTTTTAATCCGATTTCAAAAATCTAAAAACTGACATTTAGAGAATTTTAAGCTTTATCGGAACATAAATAAAAATTCGGAGGTTTTTATTTAAAGATTTATAGATGATACTTTAAAAACCATAGAAAAAAAAGATGGGCTTACATTAGTAGGTGGTTACACGGTATAGTTTATTTATCTTTACTTTAGTCGTTTGCGATATACTGCTAATTTTATCGTATAAATTTAGGTTACAAATTACCGGAAAATATCACGATAAAGATATAATCATTTACAAATAACAAATAACACAACCAATTTTATTTAGATTTTATTCAAATAAAAAGTGAAGGTTACAGGGTATTTTCGTATATTTTAACAGCTACCTTGAAAGTACATTTCAATAGTTATCGAAATTTCGTAAATAGAAAGGTTGCAGGGTTTTTTATCAAACATCAGACTTTGTTATCACAAATGCGAAAATATTTTCAGAAATGTCAAATTTTGACAGGTTGAGAGTTTATTTTAAATAGAACATCCTGTATATTATCTCGAATTCTTAATGATCTTTTTTTTATTTCAGTTTAGATATATTATTTATATATAAACGTTTAAATATTTAAAAAACGCTAAATTAATTTCCGCTGAAACAAAAGAAGACGTGGCCAAGGAAACGATTACATTTTGACCTTTACTTACTTACGAATTTGTTCACGAGTATTTTTGTTATGTTAAAGGTTGTAAGATGGGTTATTTCGAACAAGAAAAACTTCTTATGATAGAATTATTTTATTTACATGGAAAAAATGCATCGTCAGCTCGTAACGAATATCATCAGTTTCCAAATAGACAAACACCGAACCGTATGACAATATCAAACATCTTTAAACTATTGAATGAATGAAAAACACTTGAGTGATCCTAGATCACGGCTGACTTTGTTTGAGCGGAAATTTACTTAGCATTGAAGCAGAAGAAATGGAGTTCCCCTAACTTGTTGCAATTACTGAGCACTGGCTGAATCTAAACGAACCCTTTTATGTGGAGAGATATTCCACAATAGTTAGATATGACAGAAATAATTCAGCTCATGGAGGAACACTGATTCTTTCTTTAAATGGGGATTTCCTCTGGTTAACTAAATATGACCATTTCTTAACTGATAACTTTTTTGAATTTTCTATAGTATATAACCAAATTCTGATGTACAATATTTCTTTAATTACTTGGTAAATTTGCTAGTAAACGGCAGGAAAATTTTATGCGAGGACCTTTATATTGACTATGCTACTCTTTATGCCACCCAGAAATATTTAATTTCTATATTCGACTCGTTCGGTCTTGCAATGCATGTATCGTCTCCAACTAGAATTTCAGAATACTCTTTATCAATCATCGATTATGCGGCATCTGATTTTTCTCCATCAGAGGTTCAGTCTCAGGTTTGTAGCACAAGTCTTTCCGATTATGAATTTTCTCGGACGCCATATTTTCAGAATTTCATTTTTGCTTCAAATACCGACTGGAATTTTGAATTTTAAAATGTTAACCCAAATTTTAGAGTTTTCTTAAATAAAAATTTAAATTTAATTTATTAATGTAAGCAAAAATTTATTATTCGGTATCTCGCCAAGTTTGCACCCTCATTCTCCCCGTTTCTCCCTTCATCGAAAAATGTCGCTGATAGCCTTTTCTTAAGCCCTGTTAGCAGCATGGAACTATTGAAAGAAATGAATAACATCACAAGCAAATCTTCGTGTAGCGCTGATGGCCTATCTAAAAAACTAACTCTTGCAATTACCGCCCTATTGCTCTACTACCAGTGCTATCGTGCTAAAGGATACTGAAGAAGCGTCTTAAGCCATTTCTCCTTAAACATTAGATAATATCCCCGGATCAGTTTGGATTTTTACCCAACAAGTGCACCAGTGACTCCATGACTCCCCATCTCTCAATAACAACCACCCCACCGCCTCAGTTTTTTGTGACTATGCAAAAGCCTTTGACTGTGTTAGTCATGAAATTTTGATAAGCAAGCTGAATTTTATGGAATCCATGGTATTTATTAAAATTGGTTTGAATCTTATCTCGGGAATAGGCAACAATTAATTAAGTAAGGGCAAATGGTTCTGATTCTGATTTTAAATTGATTACAAATGTAGTCCCTCAAAGTTCGGTGTTGGGACCTATTATTTTTTTGTTACATTAATGTTATCACTAACCTAAAAATTAATGGAAAAATCTCTCTCTTTGCTGTCGATACAAGTATAATATGGAGTGATTTTGATACAACGTTTTTATATTCTAATATTTCCAACGACTTTGTTATGATTAAGGCTTAGTCCGATTCCAATCTGTTTTGCTTCAATGTGGTTAAAACGGTGGCCTTATCTTATAAGAGAACTTTACAACCACTTCAGCTACTTAACAGCAATATTAAATACGTTGAACCTAAAATGGTCTAAGCATATTGACACGGTAACTAAAAAACTTTCTATCACCTGCTTTGCCATTCAATCAGTTTCAAAAGAACTGGACCTGTCATCTGCCAAACTTAATTATTTTATTCTATTCGAATCCCATCTTCGCTATGGCCCTCCCTTTTGGGACTGCTGTACCACCGAGCAATTCCTTAGTATTTTTAGGCTTCAAAAGAGAGCAATCACTATTTGTTTGGTCTAAATAATAGAGTGCATTGCCAATACTATTTCAAAAAACATGAAATATTAACACTTCCTGCATTATTTATTTTAGAAACCCCCTGTAAGATGAGAAAACATATAAACACATTCCCGGAAAGGCCACAACACGTATATCCTACCTAGGCATGACATATACCTTCCCATTGCTTCCACAGAATTAATAAAAAAATCAATTATTTACAACGCAATAAAACTTTACAATCATCTCCCTGAACGTTTAAAAACAAGCCCTATGTTTGTGCTCTTTCGAAAAAAAACCAATGCGTACCTCATTGAAAGACCTTTTTACTGCTGATTTCTATAACGAATAAGTCTCATTAAAATGTTTTTTTTATTTGCTTGTTTACTTAAATCTTTTCCGGTGGCATGTTCCAGCTGCTAGCATAGCATTTGAAAATATTTTATAAGGAATGAGCTGTCTGATAGTCCGTTAACATTAATTATTTTTGTTACATATTAGATTAAAGTTATACATTTTCTTTTTTTTTTTTCTAATACACATGTGCACTTTTTGTTTAACTTCACTTATTTTGCTTGTATAACGATAACAAAACAGAGTTTAAGGTCGCGTAATTTTAATTTCAATGTTATCGAAATTATTCACCTCGCATCTGTATTGTTTATTTCCTTTTGTTAAGGTCACTTGGATTCATTACCCGCTTTACGACAATGTTAGGAATATAACGAATGTTATATTTACAGTTTAAGTATTTGCATTTATCTATCGAAAAATATGATTTTTTTTTCGATTAATATTTCGTTTTTTATTGTTTTATTTTTTTTTGTTTTAAGGTAAATTTCGCTTTGTCCATAAAATTGTAACAATTTTCCTGCAACAATAAAGCATACTTTTATATTTTTTGTTTTGTTTGTTTAAATATTTAAACGCGTATTTATCAAAAACTAATACACGGAATGTATTAAAAATATATATATTTGAAATCAGAAAAAAAATCTTTAAGAAATCGAGACAATATATTGTGTGTTCCATTCAGAAAAACTCTCAACCTGTCAAAACTTGACATTTCGAAAAATATTTTCGCATTTATGATAACAAATTCTAATGGTAAATAAAAATCCCTGCAACTTTTGGATTTACGAAATTTCGCAAATACGTAAAATCTATTGAAATAAACTCTCTAAGTAGGTAAAACGGCAAAAATAAAGATAAATAAATCATATATATTTGGGCTCTGTTAGTTAGTGTATTTGAAAATTTTATTTAAACATTGATTAATCCATAAAAAACATTTCCTTTGGAAGTGCTTTTATTAAAGGTTAAGTTAATTTTTTAAAAAAATTTTCAAACTCTTCAGAAAAAAAATCACCAAATGGCTATCTTGATTTAAAAAAAAAGGCTGTTTAAACTAAATGAGCTTGGGGTGTTCTTTTTATGCTTGTGTTTTAAATTAAATATATCATATGTATTGCATTCATTTTGTTTATTAAATAGGTCCTAAGTGTATAAAAATTAAGGGAGAAATTTCAACTGGGAATAGAGAAAAAATTCTAATGCATTCATTTTAGTTGTTTAATAAATTATCTATATATGTATGTATATTTTTACAAAAATTAAAGATGCAATTTTAGCTGGTACGTAACATAAAAAATGCTAATATAAACATGGAAAACTCCGAAGTAATAAAACTTTTAATTTAATACAGAACTTTGTGCAGTTTCTAATAGTTTTGGCCATTGTGGCTCTATGGAAAATATCTCTTGTAGTTAAATTTATGATAGCCAGATTGGCTTCCATAATATGGGTATGTTTATTTATTGGATCCTGGCTAGGAATGGGCGATATTAGATTCTACTATCGATATATTTTGTTTATCGATATGTCGATAGTTATTGATTTATCGATAGTTCATTTCTTCCTATTGGTTTTTTCTACTTTGCTACTACCTTTATTTGCGTAGAGAGCAAAAAAAGGTCCTAACTTCTCATCTTTGTAAATATTTAATCCGTTTATCCGTAACTATCAATGTTGTCATATTCTCGGCTACCTAGCTATATTAACGGCTACCTATAGATATCAGCGGATATCTATCGGCCTAATTGCACACCTATCGGAGTGTCGACACTTATCGATAAATGTCGATATATTGATATTATTTTATTAACTTATTATTATTCAATATGTCGCTGACCTATCGATAAAACACCCATCCTAATTAATTAACCCTTAATTTATATTCAAATAAAAGATATATTCATAAAATTCATAAAATGCCAAAATCGCCCGCAAAACTAAATACATATTATGGTAAAGGAATATGTTCCTTTATGGATTTTTTAGGAAAAAGCTGCCCCAAAGTTCTACCGTATAAGAAAAATAAAGATGATTCTTCGCTTTCTAAAGGATACTAATAATAGGTATATATAAGGAAAATTCCCAGGTAAATCTACATAGGAAAAATGAGAAAATTATATAATTATTGTAAAGCAAATATTTGAATCGATACACTTTACTATTACGTAGGCAGAAACACACAACAAAATAACTTGAAATAGTTGGAGAATCATCTAAATGAAACGTTGTTATTAAATCAAGATCAGTAACGCACCGGGTTTTTCAATATTATCCATTATTAGGTATAGGCTCTGAATGGGGGGGGGGAGTTTAACCCACAAAACCCCCCCTCGGTGTATTACTGATCATGGTTAAGGTCTTGGAAGCCCAACAAAACTATTTCACTGAAAATATTAGGTTACGTATCACTACCACCTTCAAACAGGGAACAAAATATATTAGTTCGCCAAATAATATAATACAAAGTCTACTAAATATTGCTAATATCTCCTCAGGATATTGATTTAAATATTCTGTTTTTCGGTTTTTCTACCTATCGCGATTCTTACTTTTACTAATCTGAATTAGGGCAATTGACATATGTAAACTCCAATTATCAAACTTTAATGACCAGTAAACAATAATTAAAAACGGGTATATGGTACATATCACGTGAATAATGTTCGGAATTTGTCTACCCACATTGGCTTTAAATAGAAACCAATGCTACCCATAACGTTTCATAAATGTTTAAATAACGTTATTTTACGAAAGTTTTTCATTTGGAGTCTAATTTTTAAAATACTCTGTATATAGTGTGCCCCAAGAAATATGCAACATATGGTAAACATTTTAAGTAAATTTAGAAAGAAAGTAAATTTTGAATATTCCCCTTATTATTGTACGTTTTCCAATAAACCCAAACATGCATTAAATCTAAGCAAAATCAAGTAACATGTGCTTAGATGTTCAGAAAATAGATTAAATTAATGTAACTTATTTAGACTTTGTTTGTTGCAAGAGTATTTAATTATTCTTCAGAATTTTAAAAGTAATTTTTATAGTAAGTTAAATGCCTAATCAATTTAGCATGCCTAGAGAAAAATTTGAATCAATCCTAAATATTAGTATTTTAATGTTTTTAGTTCCATGTTGAAAATTCACTGTAATTTTTTTTTGGAATAAGCGGCAGATATTTCATAACTTAACATAAACTTTCCTCTATAACGTTTTGTCGAATTTTACTAAAACTAACTACTGCCGATAGAATATCTTTTGATGCACTATTGTTTATAAAGAATAACTTTTTTTGAGAAATCAAAAATTAAAGCACACTGTATATACAGAACCCATTTTTTAGTTGGTTGGTATTGTGTTGTATTTGTTATTAATAATACATAATAATTAGCATTGCCTAAAATAACTTAATAATGTTTAATTCGTCATATATCTAATTTATCAAATTTTTAATTCATCTAATATTAATTTAATATTTAATGTACCTAATTTTTATTTTATAAAAACTACAGTCCAAAAATAATACTACTTTGATTTTCTCAAGGTATATATATAACAACTGGTCAACAATTATTTTAATTAAACTCATATAACCAAAATTAAAACATAAAAGTAAATGTCCAGCGGCTAACATAAGCTCGTTCCACGGCGTATCGGAATCTGGGACAAAAATGATTTGGCCGGTCCAAAGCTTTGAAATGTAATGTGTTTAATAGTCATGTATGTATGTTCGAATATTTGTTACCACTTACAGTGTTTAGTCATATGCACCATTTTCCATGATGGCATCAAACTATTCTCCGGCATCCCCCGAGTAATTAATATTAAGTTATTTCTTTTAAAAATGTCGGTAAAGTTGGTTTATCCGGATTTTCCTTCTTGATGCACATTTTCTTTTATTAAGAGTAGTGAAGTTCCCATCGGTTGCCTTAAATCCATTGACTGCAATTTTTACACAGACTGATTTCCCAGAAGCAATACTAACTGCCGCTGCAAAATGGTAGATTCAGTTATAGTTTTTTATCCATGTATTCAAAGTGGCTTCAAAATAAGTAATAAACGGTAAGACACAGCTAGTGGCTGCATTTTATGTGTAGAATGGGGAGGGAGGCTAAGGAGACTGATTACTTTCTCTTGCAAAGTTAATCATACAAGCTTTGGATGCGAGATACATGGCCATCTAATATCATTAAGACAGGTTTTTATTTTGATAGTCTAACTTAATCGACAAGAGATTTTAAATATTTCAAAAAAACATATCATTTCATTCAACCTTTTTCTTGTCCAAAAGCTGGGCTGCCATTAACTCTGCATCCATAAGTTCTGGCTTTAATCGTTTACGTTCGAAAATGGAAGCTGACACCAAAAAACTTCCTGTCCCACTTAATTGTCTTACTTGAACCACGTTCGGCAATTCTTAGCCCTCCCACCTGAAAATAGTTTAGGCAATATTTCCCACAAAAATGGTTTTATGTAGTTTTCTTGTAAGGTGTACCATTATAACGCTATAAGTTAAAGTATTTTCACCATTTCATAAAGATTTCATTTTAATTGTCGAAGGTCAAAAAGACAATTTTTGGTAGACTAGCTTTTTTACAACTACAAGTCCACTTTGGGAACCTTTCAGAGATTTACATTAAATTATGTAGATAAGCTCTGTTGATACAAGTTTTTTTGTCCGACCGAATAAGAGCCACGTATGATTTACGAGTTCCGGGCGATTACCACGCTTTAGTTCATTTACGAATTCCATCGCAGCCTATGCAGTATTATCAGGTTCAGCACCAGATTCCTTAAAAACACAAGCAGCTTCTCGCAGTACTATACTTTTTTAAATAAATTTCAGCTTACCTGCTGCCTAAAGATGCTTCAGTAGCGGTATTTATGATAAGTGGGTCTACATTTTCATAAATCTGTTTGACCTTGAATCATTGACGTATCGGACATCGAACTTTCAGCAGCGTTCTAGGCCAGATCTTGTTCCTCTCATTTGAAAGAAAGCTTATCAAAGACAATAATGACGTTTCTATTATAAATATTCTACTTTATATGTATGTTTATTTTAGTTACGAAGGCTTTTTTTGTAGCTAGGTACGATTTTACTTGTTAGGTAATCCCGTCGATGATGTAAACAGGGTCAGCAAATCTTTAGATTGTTGATAGTGGTATGAACACATCATAATGGGAAGTCCTTCAGACCCAACATATCTTCCAAGTACACCAGAGAAGATGCTGCATACAAGAAATGTAAACTAGCATATTTTTAATATTTTTTAAAATACCTTCCAATTTCCTGTATGCTCTGATTCAATGACTTGCTGCAAGAGTGTAAACATTCGAAGTAGTGTACTATAATCTTGAACGAACACTTGCATTTCGAATTCCTCACAATTGAGCATGTTTGCTATCTTCCCATTTCCTACTGCACTCTATTAACTTTCTACTTCATTTTCTTTTATTTAACGACTAGCACTATCAGACAGAAGTCCCTCGTAAATTAAACATTTTTCTGGCATGAAATTTTCAAAATACGATTCAAATACTTTCAGATAATAATATCTGCAATAAAAATATCTTTTTTAAATCAAAAACATTAATTCCTAACACTGGAACCTGTGGTGGAAGATAGATCAAAATAGAGGAGTTCTAACCACACTACACCACAACTTGTTACGTTCTGGACGCGCGTTTCGCTAACCAAGTTAGCATCATCAGCAGATGATATAAACTGTCAATATCATCTGCTGATGATGCTAACTTGGTTAGCGAAACGCGCGTCCAGAACGTAACAAGTTGTGGTGTAGTATTTTCATAAATCTGTTTGACCTTGAATCATTGACGTATCGGACATCGAACTTTCAGCAGCGTTCTAGGCCAGATCTTGTTCCTCTCATTTGAAAGAAAGCTTATCAAAGACAATAATGACGTTTCTATTATAAATATTCTAGTTTATATGTATGTTTATTTCAGTTACGAAGGCTTTTTTTGTAGCTAGGTACGATTTTACTTGTTAGGTAATCCCGTCGATGATGTAAACAGGGTCAGCAAATCTTTAGATTGTTGATAGTGGTATGAACACATCATAATGGGAAGTCCTTCAGACCCAACATATCTTCCAAGTACACCAGAGAAGATGCTGCATACAAGAAATGTAAACTAGCATATTTTTAATATTTTTTAAAATACCTTCCAATTTCCTGTATGCTCTGATTCAATGACTTGCTGCAAGAGTGTAAACATTCGAAGTAGTGTACTATAATCTTGAACGAACACTTGCATTTCGAATTCCTCACAATTGAGCATGTTTGCTATCTTCCCATTTCCTACTGCACTCTATTAACTTTCTACTTCATTTTCTTTTATTTAACGACTAGCACTATCAGACAGAAGTCCCTCGTAAATTAAACATTTTTCTGGCATGAAATTTTCAAAATACGATTCAAATACTTTCAGATAATAATATCTGCAATAAAAATATCTTTTTTAAATCAAAAACATTAATTCCTAACACTGGAACCTGTGGTGGAAGATAGATCAAAATAGAGGAGTTCTAACCACACTACACCACAACTTGTTACGTTCTGGACGCGCGTTTCGCTAACCAAGTTAGCATCATCAGCAGATGATATAAACTGTCAATATCATCTGCTGATGATGCTAACTTGGTTAGCGAAACGCGCGTCCAGAACGTAACAAGTTGTGGTGTAGTGTGGTTAGAACTCCTGTATTTTGAAAAACATTAATTAAAAAATTAATGTAATAATTGTAATGCCATTATTAAATAATTCCTCGATTTGAGCAACAGAGGTTTTTTGCCAGACGATGATTTAATTAATTTTAATAAAAATTATAAAATTGTTAGTGATTTATTTGAATTTTGCAGAGTGACGCTGAAATTTTGGAAATTTTAAAAATATTAGATCAAAAGCTTTTGGTTTAGATGCAATAAATATTAATCTGATAATCAAATGATGTCCCTTTTTAATTATCTGTATTAGGAACAGTATAATATAGGTATCTATAAAAAAAATGCTACTTTCCGATCGAATAGAAAAAAGCCCAAGTAATTCCACTCCCTAAGAGAGACAACCCAACCGAACTCGGGCACTTGCGGTCGATGTCAATTTGGCCTATTTCTTTTTTATTATATACTTGGCGAAATAATAGGAAACGATGATCCTAACGAAGATAACATAGAACAGAGTCTGATAAGAGATCAATCCAAAATTTTACTAGGACTACCTGAATTAGAAATTATAGAAAATATATCAAGAGAGGAAATAGAGGACTATCTTATCAAAATAAATATAAGGAAAGCACCAGGACCGGATGGCATCCTGGGAATAACATTAAGAACAGTGTCCGTCATAGTATCAGATTACCTAGCGAGAATATTAAATGATTGCATTCAAAAGTCATACTTCCCTAACATCTGGAAGAAAGGTAAACTCATAACAATTCCAAAGCCTAATAAACCAGATGGAGAGATAGGCTCGTTGAGACCTATCACTCTACTTCCATCTCTGGGAAAAATGCTAGAACATTTCATCAGGAAACAACTCTTAAATGAAGCTATAAATATCCATCATGAAAATCAATTCGGATTCGTAACAGGCAAGAGAACAGAAGCAGCAGTAAATAAACTTATAACAAATTTAAACTCAGAACTTAAATACAATATCGCAATATTCATGGACATAAAAGGCGCATTTGATAACGTATGGTGGCCCAAATTAATAGAAATACTTAAAAACAAAAACATCTCTAGACATACAATTTCAATATTAATAAACTACTTACAAAACAGAGAAATATCTCTAAGCATCGGAAATCACAAATCAAGCAAAATACTCTCTAAGGGATGTCCTCAGGGATCAAAATTGGGACCGGACTTATGGAACTTTATAATGGATCCTTTACTGGAAGAATTCAACAACGAGAATAATATCTCATTGACAGCATATACTGACGACTTGGCAATTGTGATAAATGCAAATAATACTATCAGACTACAAGAATTAATAACTCACACATTGGACAGACTAAATAATTGGAGTAAAACAAATAAGTTAAGATTTTCAATAGACAAATGTAAATGGCTAAACTACAATTCGAAATTAACAAGAAATCCCACGTTCCGTATGGAGGAAGAAAGAATCAAGAGAATAAAATTATTCAAATATCTGGGGATGTACTTAGATGAAAAACTTACATTTTTACCGCATATCAAAGAAATAGTAAAAAACTGCAAAAATACATTTCAGCAATTAAGAAGAACAATCTCCAGACTTTTTCAGATTCCAGAAAAATCTTTAAGCAGAATTTTTAAAGGGGCCATAATGCCAAGGCTAAATTATTGCTCAACATTATTCGAAAATAAATTAAACCAAGCAAGAGCTAAACAACAACTTAACTCCCTTAGAGGGGAAATAGCAAGAACTATAGCAGGAGCATACTGCTCGACTTCAACTGAGGCAGCAGCCATAATAGCTAACATCCCTCCATTAGAAGAATTAATTTATGAAGCCCTTGACATAAAGAAACATAGAAATGGAATAGAAATTAATAGAAATGGAACACAAATAGACCCAATGCCTAGAAAAAGTAAAAGAAAATTAAAAACAATATTAAAAGACAGGACAAATAGGATATGGAATAATCAGTGGCAGGCAGCACACACAGGAAGAATAACTCACAAAATGATCCCAAGTGTAAACTTTAGGCAAACAATAGAAATTAAAACAAATAGAAAGCTCACTCAGATGTTAACAGGTCACGGACAGTTCTACATACATTACAAAAGAATAGGTAAAACAAATAACTCAGCATGCAGAAGATGTGGAGACATAGGAGCGGATGACGATCCAACACACAGGATATTACAATGCGAAACATATAACTTAGAAAGAAATAATCTATTAGATAATCTAAATCTCAACTTCAGGAATTGGTACGAGAGGAAAAAAGAAGACATTCCGTTGGATGTTCGATTACCAGATGAAGAACTTCACTGGGAAGAACTACAACTAGAAAGGAATCTTCCATTAGTAATGGCATTTGGATGTGAAGAGGCAGTCGATAACATAACGGCATTCGTAGAAGGACGTCTAGAAGGTGCTTAGATCCGGCGCTCAAGTTAAAAGAAGAATCCTTAAGTTAATCTGCATAGATATAAGAAATTATTATAACTAAAACTTTTTATATATAATGTATTACAAATAATAAATAAAGTAATATAAACAACAGAACAAGATATGCCATTTGTTCAAAGCCCGTAATATTTGCAATTTATTAAACTCAAGAAAACTTTTATTTTAAGCTAACAGGAGGGTAATAGGTACCTCCAGGACAAAAGTCCAAATTAAAGGAGAACTCGCGGAATTATACTAAAAAATTAAAATGGCATATGGTGTTCAAACCATTAAGGAGATAATTAAAAAATTTTTCTTAACTAAATAAAACTTTAAAGTTCTTTAATTAATTTAAATCTTCAAATATTAATTTGCTCTCTCAAAGATTCACTTATAAGAAATAAATTCAATTATTTTATATAACTAAATAACGTTCTATAACAAATGAACAACTAATTTAAAATACTTAATTTTATGTACCGTTTTTCGGTCATGTTCAATGGTCGAACAACGGTGAGGCAGAGGAGGTGGGTTTAAATCTCCTTTTTGGTTTTTTTTTTTTGGCCTATTTCTTTGAAGGATCTGGAAAAATATACGGAAAATTCAGTCTTTTTTAAGAAAGAACAACATACTACCCTAGAAACACATAGAGTTTCAGTGAGTTAGGTTACGGTTTTGGTTCTGCTGAATTTCAATATGGCCTTTGATATGTTGAATCATGGTACCCTTGTTGTGTGTTGAATTATTGTGATTTTTCGCAGAGCTCTATAAAACTTGTACAGTTATTCCTAACTACCCGTCTCTAGTTCAGCACGATGGAAGGGACTTTGATTTTTTTCGGGTTACTTCTATATATACGTTAAACTTCTGTAAAGAGCTACAATATTGCAATATCATCTTTACGCAGATGACACCCTCGTTTATTTTTCATTTAATCCAGTGTCACTTAAACTTGCAAGCAGCGTCATTAACCGTGATCTACAGTTAATATATGAAATTTCAAAAAGACGCACTTCACAGATAAATTTCAAAAAGTTCATGGCTTTACTCTTTGCTAGATTTATAAGTAGACGGTAAAAAAAATTATTTCAATTATTATGGATACTAAGCTAAGATTTAAGAGTCATATACAGCTTAATTGCTGTTTAGAATATTTAACTGATTTGACAAGCTGCTTATAAAAATCTAGGAATTCGTTGTCAAATTTGCCATTTGGTTAAACATTCTAAACTTTAATTGAGCTTTCTGCAATCGGCTGATACATCTAAATTAGAAATCGCGTATGACATTTTAAAAATACTTTTTTCGCACAGACAATTTTTGAATCAAGATAACATTTGCGATTCTAGGTACTGTATTTTTTTGGAAAATATAGACCTGAGAAGAATTCAAAACCTCCAAAATACGTATAATGCGTTTTATCTTTGGAATCCGGCGAAGACGAGATGTTACTCACAAATTCAAAAGAAATTACCTGCTTAATACACAAAATTGCCGAATTATTAATTATTTGTGTTTTGTTTGTAAGATTCGAAAGTATAAATCTCCACCACATTTGCTATCATTTAGAACAAATATTTATAGAATAATTATTCGACGCAGCTCCATCTTAACTATTCAGACTATCCTTAAGCATAAAAACAAATAATTGAAAAATTCATTTTGTTATTGCACGGTCTTCTTTATAAATAAAGATAAGGCTAATAACTTCTCCAAACTCTTCTCACTTTTAAAAAATAGAATCAGAAAGGATCTTCTTGCCTGAGTATTATCACGTCAGCCAGTGTTAATAATTCTATTATTCCTTATCTTGTATTTTTTGTCTATGTATCACTCCTACCTTCTTTTTCTTTTTTTGTTTTCTTTGATATCTGAGGTCTGCCCGTTTCCAATAATTATCTTCCTTTTTTAGCCCATTCTATATTTTTACTAGTATTTATTATGTTTAACGGTTATTTCTTTTTGTATCATTTTCGCAGAATGTATTTATATTATTTCTTTTTGAACTTAACTTTAGAAAGCTGACTATAAAGCTTTTTAACCTCGAGCTAAATTTACAAAAATGTATGAGATATTGTATCTGTATACGTTGATTCAAGATTAATAAACGTATTATTATTATTATTATTATTTTCACATTTGCTCTGGTTTTATTTAGTAAACGGGGTTAGCGAATCAACGCTTCACTCGTCGGCCGGAATCCTGCAAATTGTGGCATTGCAATATTACAGCCTTTTGCATATGGTTGATTAGTTTCCGGGATGTCTAATTCGGGATGATGCAATGCCGGAAAACTTTATCGATCAACCCATTGCAAGAGACCACTACGGGTAGGACATCGTTTCTTTCCAATTTATAAAGTCGCGTCTGTTCCTGACACAACTTCTGATACTTTATGATCTTATCTGTTCTAGCCCTTCTGATATTGTTTGTTATGTGATCGGTCACTGGATGTAATTTAATTTTTAGGTATATTTTTTTATTAGATGTATGCGGACAGTGCAACGAACTTCTTGTTTGTAACTTGTTGTCACAGCCGCCCCGAGAGACGTGGAGGTGGCGTCTGGGTATATGTTAAGCAGCATATAGCAAGCGAAGTTCTCATTTCCTTTGGTGCGGATTATATAGAAGGCATTGTATGCAGAATTGTTTGATAGCATTACATGCGTGAGAGATTTTAACATTGATATGTTGAATTTGGATTCAAATAATAGTTCAGAGCTTGACGCTCCGAGCCAACTCGTATTTCTGTGTATACGACTTCTCTTATTGACCTAATTTTCACTTACATCGAAAACATTATTGAATTGGCACTTTGGATGCGGAAATCGCCGATCACCTTTTGACCTTTGTTAAGGTTAAATTGGAGAAACCTAATAATTTGACTGTCGATTTCTTTTATAGGTCAATAAAAAGAATTGATCCCATCAACTTCAGATTGATCTGGAAAACTTTGACTGGCATCACATTTTTCACTTAGTTTCTCTTGATGAAAAATTGGAATGGTAACAAACATTCTCTGGTAAAGCATTTTAGTAAAACAAAAACTTATAACTATGCTCCGAGGATTACAGAAAATATTAAGATAATGTAAAAATTAAGAAACAAAGTTTATTGGTCCAGATAAAATAAATAGCTTTTTTATTAATTCCGTAGTAGGTAACAATAACCCAAGTCAGAAAATTATAAATTTTTATAACAATAAATATTTAACACATTTTAATGATTTATTTCACTTGAATTTATCTAATGAAAATTAAATATTTAATGTAATTAAAAAGACAAAATCAAGGGTCGTTGGGACTGATAAGATCAATTTGACCATGATTATTCTTTGCTGTCCATTTATTGTACCATATAATGTTCACATCGTAAAAATATATTGTCTTCGTACTTTCCAGTCTTATGGAAGCAGGCGCAAGTAATTCCATTGCAAAAAATAAGCAATCCCACCGAGTATGGGCATTCCCACATTTTCTAAAAATAATCCAATATATTTTAATTTATAAATTAATAATAAATTAAATAATTTATTAAATAAATAAAATATTGGAAAAAGTATTGGAAAGTCAAATCAGGGCTTTTCTTAATCATCATAATATTGTGCCAGAGACTCAATCGGGCTTTAGATCCAATCATAGTTGCGAGAGTGCTTTGGCTTGCATTGTGGATGATGTTCTGCGGGCGGTGGATGAGAATAGGGTTAGTATTATAGTGTCTCTTGATTTCAGTAAACCTTTTGACATGTTAAATCATAAAATTCTTTTATCAATTCTACATTTTATAGGATTTAGTGATAATGCCCTTATATTAATAAATTCTTATTTATCTGATCGTGTACAGGAGGTCGTCTGTTGTAGGCAGCATTCGAGCCCTTTAGCTTTATCTACCGGTATACCTCTGCAACTATTTACCATTTACACTTGTTATTTCTGTAAGTACTTGCAGCACTATAGACCTTCTTTTTACGCAGACGACACTCAGCTATATTTTTCGTTTGAGGTGCACCAAATTAAAGGGGCTCAAGATATAGCAAACTCTGAGACTTGAGCCAATTTTACAGGACGGCATCAGGCACTTAATCGGTTCTTAATCCTGGAAAATCGACCGTAATTGCATTTGGTAATCAGAGTTAGGTTGTACAAATTAAAAATAACATCTAAATACATATTAACGGAACTCTGTCGACTTTCTCTGATACATGTAAAAGTTTAGGAATAGTATAATGGACATCAAATTACATTTTAAGCAGCATATTACTTTAAAAATTCGCACTGATTATAGCAATTTAAAACTAATTTATTCAAATAGGCACTATCTCAGTTTGGAAACACAAAAGCTATTGTGCGACTCTATTGTGTTATCCCAATTTAATTATTGTAATACAGTATTTTTCCCATGTCTTGATGCAAATGATCGATATCGTGGTCAAAAGGTTCAAAACTCATATTTGAGACTAATTTATGGTATCAAAAGAAGGAATCACATATCTCCCTACTTAGTGAGTTCAAAATGGCTGAATATGTATAACAGGTTTAGGCTTCGTATGTCGTGTTTTAGTTTCAAAATTATGAAATATAAATTGCCAACTTATTTACAATCTACAATTGTATTTAGAGGTAATGTTCATAATATTAATTTACGAAGAGGTCAATTTCTTAGAGTCCCACAACACAGAAAGGAAATTTACAAGAGATCATTTTCATAAAACGTAGCTGCTAGAATAAACTCACACTCTAATATTGATTTTCAACTTTCGATATCAGCTTTTGAAAGAATAGCAAAGGGCAAATTATTACGTTAGCAGTAGTGCATTGGATTAATGGCGTCGTGCCTGTTTAAACAAAATTATGTCTTTTTGCCCCACCACTATTTTTTTCTCTTCCATTGTTTTTTTCTCTTCTTTTACTTTTCCTTACCCTCCTCTCTCATTTGCATTTCCTTTTCAGAAGTAGATTTACAAAATTTCAGATTATATCTACATCCAAATTTATTCATCACACCGTATATAAACAATTCCATATATTCTTAATTGTCTTGTATAAATTTGGGCTTGAACAGTTATCAGGTCCTGTACCTGGATGTCTGCTTTACCAAGGCCAATTATTTGCCAAAATAGTAGTATTCAGAGACTGCATTAATTTCATGTAAGTGATTGGTAAAAAAATAATTGTATTATTATTATTATTATTATTATTATTATTATTATTATTATGACTTCTTGTCTTACAGTATTCCTGTGGTTGTATTTTATACTGACGGGATTATACCAAGTCAGTACAAAAAATAAAAAAATGGAAATGGGAAAAAAACAACTATTGTGTATTAAGAAATGATCTAACTATGCTACATGTTTTCAAAATGATCGATTTCTGGATGTTCCTGTGAATGTCTGTATTAAGTCCTAATTGAGCCAAATGCGGTGTAAACGTTGTTGGGGTGAGACTTATTACTGATATGACGAGAGGAACAATGAAGACTCTTTCCTGTTTCCACAGCCTTTTTACTTCCATTGCCAAGTCGGTGTATTTGGTGATCTTCTCACTGTATTTTACTTGGATGTTCTCGTCGTTGGGGACAGCCATGTCAATTAAATAAGTGATTTTCTCTTTTTTGGATTGAAAGGTGATATCGGGTCTATTTGCGGGGATTGTTTTATCTGTGTGGATGTCAATGTCTCAGTAGAGCTTGTAGTCTTCGTTTTCAAGTATAGATGTTGGTGTATAATGGTAGTAAGGGTCTGTGTTCTCCGTTAGTTTGTATGTTGTGACTAATGCTTGATGAACGACCTTCGCTGCTGAGTTGTGTCTCGCGGTCTATTCAGTTCCAGCCATTATTCTACATCCACTCGTTATGTGATCGATCGTTTCTCTCTGCTGGTGATATCCCCTACACTTCTCATCTTCAATGGTTGCGTCCTTGATGATGTGCTTTCGGTAGTTTCTGGTTGCTATGACTTTGTCCTGGATGGCAAGCAGGAAGCCTTCTGTTTTAGGGAACAGCTGCCCTTCTTGTAACCACGTATATGAAAGCTTTTTATGTATATGGTCTTGCTTTATGTAGTATCTGTGTTTTCCGTGAAGTGTTTTTTCAGATCAGGTGTTCATCTTTTCTAGTCGTGATTGGATGTGACTGTGTGCGTCTGCTGCGTGGCTCATTCGAGCCAGGTCGAGCGGTGTATAATTTTTGTCTGCCTTCACTATTGCCTTGTGGAGGTTGGCTTGTTTCTTGTGGAAGAATATTTGTTCGTAGTTCGTAAATTTGTTTTTTATTTAACGATTGTATATCTATAATTCCCCTTCCTCCTTCTTTTCTCTCGATGGTGAGTCTTTCCTTGCATGCATTGAGATGTAACTTCCTGTGTTTAGTGAATTCAGAGCGTATGAGAATATGAATGTTTTCTATGTCTGTGTGTGACCATTTAATGATACCAAACGAATACGTAAAAATAGGTATGGCGAAGGTGTTAATAGCTTTCGTTAGATTTCTGGAATTCAGTTTTATTTTTAGTAGCTTTGTGAGTCTGGTTTTAAATTCCGTCTTGAGCTCTGATTTAATATGAGTGTGGTTAATTTTGGTGCTTTGATGAAAGCCTAGGTATCTGTACGTTTCTTCTTTGAGCATGTTATCTATAGTTTCATTGTTGATTGTTTCCCCCGTAGGGTGGTCTTTCCACTGTCCCTTGTTGATATGAAGTAGCTTGCATTTACTTATAACAAATTCCATGTTGATGTCCAGGGTAAACGTTTCTGTGATTTTAAGGAGTTCCTTTAGCTGTGCCTTTGTGCTTGCATATAATTTTATGTCATCCGTGTATAAGATATGGTTTATTTTGTGTAGGTTATTTTTTGGGTATTTAATTTGGAATCCGAAGTTTGTGTTATTCAGTGTGTTTAAGAGTGGATTGAGTCAGAGGCAGAACCACAAAGCGCTGAGTGAATCTTCCTGGAACATACCTCATCTGATGTAGATCTCTTCTGTTTCGATGTACTCTTTTTGTGTTCTCAAGTTGATTTTAGTTTTCCACGTACTCATGATTTGCATAATTGCGTATTATTATTATTATTATTATTATTATTATGACTTGTTGTCTCACAGTATTCCTGTGGTTGTATTTTATACTGACGGGATTATACCAAGTCAGTACAAAAAAAATAAAAAAACAAAAAAAATAGGAAATGGAAAAAAACAACTATTTTGTATTAAGAAATGATCTAACGATGCTACATGTTTTCAAAATGATCGATTTCTGGATGTTCTTGTGAATGTCTGTATTAAGTCCTAATTGAGCCAAATGCGGTGTAATTGTTGTTGTGGTGAGACCTGTTACTGATATGACGAAGGGAACAATGATGACTCTTTCCTGTTTCCACAGCCTTTTTACTATACTCACTGTATTTCGCTTGGATGTTCTCGTCGTTGGGGACAGCCACGTCAATTAAATAAGTGATCTTCTCCTTTTTGAATTGAAATGTGATATCGGGTCTGTTTGCTGGGATTGTTTTATCTGTGTGGACGTCTTCGTTTTCAAGTATGGATGTTGGTGTATAATGGTAGTAAGTGTCTGTGTTCTCTGTTAGTTTGTATGTTGTGGCTAATGCGGTGTATTCAGTTCCGGCCATTATTCTACATCCACTCGTTATGTGATTGATCGTTTCTCCCTGCTGGTAACATCTCCTGCACCTGTCGTCTTCAATGGTTGTGTCCTTGATGATGTACTTTCGGTAATTTCTGGTTGCTATGACTTTATCCTGGATGGCAAGCAGGGAGCCTTCTGTTTCGGGGAACAGCTGCGCTTATTGTAACCACGTATATGAAAGCTTTTTATATATGTGGTTCTGCTTTATGTGGTATATGTGAAGTATTTTTTCAGACCAGGTAATCATCTTTTCTAGTCTTGATTGGATGTGACTGTGCGTCTGCTGCGTGGCTCGTTTGAGACAGGTCGAGCGGTGTACGATTCTTGTCTGCCTTCACTATTGCCTTGTGGGGGTTAGTTTGTTTGTTGTAGAAGAATTCGTAAATTTGTTTTTTATTTAGCAATTGTATATCTATAATTCCCCTCCCTCCTTCTTTTCTCTCGATGGGGAGTCTTTTCTTGCGTGCGTTAGGATGTAACTTCCTGGGTTTAGTGAATTCAGAGCGTATGAGAATGTGAATATTTTCTATGTCTGAATGTTCTATTTAATGATACCAAACGAATACGTAAGAATAGGTATGGCGAAGGTATTAATAGCTTTAGTTAGATTCCTGGAGTTTAGTTTTGTTTTTAGTAGTTTTGTGAGTCTGGCTTTTTTATAATCTATATAACCAGTATGAAGGTTTCTATAATTTTTCCTGGTTTGTTCCACGATGACGCTGTCTATAATTAGCTGCTCCTTGCATCCTCAGCTCATTTTCCTGCACCCTTTTTGTTCTTCCGTTAGAATATTTTTGTGTGCTAGATGTTGTTCTATTCTCCTAGTAATTGTGGCTGTGATAATCTTATATAAGTTTGGAAGGCACCTAATAGGTCTGTAATTTGACGGATCCTTATTGTCTGAATTTTTGGATTAAGGTATGTTATTCCTTGGGTGAGAAAACTGGGGAGTGTGCTGCTTAAAATATATTCATTAATTTGGCGAGTGAGAACTTTATGTATGGAGGTAAACTGTTTGCACCAGAAGTTGCATGTTATCTATTCCGGGACATCTCCAGTTAAGCGTGTATTTGATTGTTTCTGCAACTTCTTGTGTTGTCATTGCAAAGTCCTCTTGTTCCTTCAAGCACTTGTGTCTATTTTCTTTCGCTTTAATCCATGAAGTGTTATTAATCTGTAGTTTCGGTTCTGAGCAAATGCTTTTCCAGAATTCTGTGATCTCTTGTTTGGTCGGTGGTTCTATTACTCGTGCCTTCTCATTGCCAATGATGTTTTGGTAGAACTTCTTCTTCGAAACAGGTTGTTAGCGTCCTTTCTTTCATTTGACTCTTTGTATCTTCGGAGTCTTGCGGCATACACGGATAAAAATTGCTTCAGAGTGTCAAGGATTTCTATAAGGGTGTGATCAGGAGATGCAGATTTGATATTCTATACACTTTGTGTGATACGTTTTGACTTGTTGCCGTTCATGAATTTAGTAAGATGTCCCAATTCTTTTCTAATTTTGTTAATTATATTTTCGATCCTTATCTGCCATTTGAATTTTAGTTTTATGGTGTTGGGGTTTCCGTGTCGTGGCGGGAGTTTCTGATTGTTCTGTGTTATCGTGGTTATAGCTGCCGCGTAGATCACTGTATGAATGTCCTCAATTGTGCTCGCATTCGTTATGTACTCGGGAATTATGTATTCGTTGATGGTTTTTAGGATTTTATGTTTGTTCCGTTTGAAGATTACACGAGGAATATGATCTCTTGTTGTAGGATCGGGCCTGACAATTTGTTTAGATGTGACTCCATTTCTACTTCGATTGCTTGTGTGAGAGACGGTCCGAGGTGTAGCTGTATATATGGTGCTTTGGGCACTTGTCCTTTGCGCTGTATGGTGCTTGTCATCTATCGTGGGTTGTTGCTGGGAGCTTCGCCCCTACTGAGCATTGAGTGAGGTTGCAGATCCTCTTGAGTAAAGTTAGTCTGGTTTGTATGTGGGATCGGTTCGGCATCTGCCCCACTGTCCTCAATGTTTGGTTGCTGAATGTTTAGTTCAGCAGCTACCACAGTTTTGATGTTTTGCAATGCGAGTGGGGTGAGCTGGTCTTAGTGACTCTTTTTTGATCTATTACTCTCTGTTCTGTGATAAGTGATTTGTATTCTGGATACTGTGCTATGAAAAGTGTATGCAGTTTATGTCCGTATCCTGCTGAAATTGTCTCAAGTTTGGTAGCGGTGTAGTAGGAATTCATCACCGTTCGATTTATTTCATCTGTCCATTTTAACCTCTTCTTTGGTTTGCCTGCCTTGGTAGTTGCAGGTAGTCGCTTGCGATATATCCGCTGTTGTAATGGGCTCAAGTTTTTGTGTTTGACTAGTATCTGTGTCAGATTCATTTGTGTATCAATTTGGCAGCGCGTGATCGGTTCGCTCGATTCTGTAATGCGGCTCATGCGTTGTCCTGCTTTTCCCGCCTTGGTGGATGCCAGCTTAGCTGGTAAAATACTTTTAGTGGGACTATTTTCCTTTGCTTGGTCGTGATCGTTTCGGTCTAGCTATCCTTTCCCGCAGCGTCCTCGACCATTACGCTGCTCGCTCGATGCTTTGTTGTTTGGGTTGATGTTTTGTGGTATTAGAAGCTCAAAGTGTCCAGACATTGGATCGCCTGTTAGTAGAAGGTAGATCATTTTATTGTTTGTTTGTTTGCCTATTATTATTAGTCTCTCTTTAATGCATATCTGTTTTGTTCTTGTTGTTTTTGGTTTTGAGAAAATATGGAAGATGTACTTCTGGGTTTCCGAGAGAGCAAATATTTATAGGCTCATTCCGTACGTACTGGTTTTGCTCATGAACTTATAATAGTTGTTAAAGTCCTTCATGTCGTCGTCGTGAAATAACGAAAATATTTGAAGTTGCTAACAGTTTTGTCGTAGGTATTTCAATGCGTCTTCTCGAAGTTTGGTATGATAGTTTTGATGGCCTTATATGCGCAAGCTGACTGATCGGAACAGACAACTTCCGTCTCTAACAATGTCGGCTCTGATAAAATTCTCGGAAATAGATTCGGCTGTAGCAGTTTTTGACCCTGGTGGTCCATGTAACTCGGGTCCGTGGGGGCGTCACTCCCCAAGCAACTTAACCGAGGTTAGTTGCTCCGTGCGGTTTAAAAGGTTAGGAGGGGTTTAAGGTTATTATTATTATTATTATTATTATTATTATTATTATTTAAAAGACCTCTCATGGCTGCTATTGCAGTAGAGCGGAGCGCTCCTGTAATAGGCAAATAAGTGTGAATCTACAGTCCACTAAGTTTGGCTTATGTCCCTTGTCCCATACACTACAGAACCATAGACTCTCAATGTTCTTTTACGTTAAATACAGCAAATAGAGCTGTTTTGATTTCATAACCCACAAATTTACAGAGACTCAGTGGAAAACAAATTTCTGAATTTTTTTATTGAGATGAGCATTCCAATTCATCGTATTATCCATGGTAATTCCATCAAGGGATGCGGAACCGAAAAAAAAATCAATTTGTGTTCTAAATATATTAAATATCCAGTTATAATATATTTTTGGAATGACCAAATGAAAACGGAATTACCTGATATGGATCTACAGTACAAAAATAACATTTCGCTGTAATAATGCATTTTCTACTAAAAATGTATTGACTAATATTAAAAGCTTATTGGTCTATATGGTTCTATGCATTTGTTTATTACTGTTAATTTATTAATAAAAAACGAAGCAATGTAATTTCAGCATTAAATTATGTGTATATATTGGTAGGACATAAACCGAGCTTAGTGAGCTTTTCATTTGGTATTTATAATTAATATTTGCTGTTTAGGTTTATCTTATATGTTTGCGTTGCGTACTGTACAGGGTAGTAAAAGAAGTACTGCCAAAATATCGCATTCCTTCAACGAATTTTTGAACCATTGTCAGTTTTTTAGAAACTCGAAATTTTTCTCAACATTCTTTTTTAAGTAAAATCCTTAGGATCATCAACAACGTAGATTATTACTTTGTTCTTTTAAACAAATACAATTACAAGATTTTACTTAAAAATTTATAGTTTCGCTGTATACATATACAATATTGTTTAAGCTAATAGTTTCAGTACTTTTCTCTAACGTAAGTTGTAACTGGCAATACGTCAGGAAATGACCAGATTTAGCAGGATTTCTCACCCAGAATCGAAACTGTTTTCTTTGCTGGAAATTAAAATCACATCCAGTAAGGAGGAACAAGTTTATGTTATCCTCTTAGGCTCTTTTATTATTTGTTTTAAATTTTGTGATTCTATGTAATCATAAAATCTGTTTGTACATTGATCAAATACATTTAAAGGATTTAAGTGGATGTCTGCACCACAAATGATATCAGAAGGTGGAAAATCAGATACAAAATTTTACCCTTAAAGACCTATAAACCATACCAATTACAAATTTTCTTTTAAAATCAAACGTCTCAATCCAAATTTCCCCAATATTCATGATTCACCTTGGAGTAAGAGACATAAAATCGTAAGTTGTTTTTATTTTAAATGCCACTCCTTCTCCTCTAGCAGGTCTATTCGTCCTTAGAAGACAATAGCCACTTATATAAACTGTATGATCTGTAACATTAGTGCCTAGCCAGCTTTCTGAAACGCCTATGGCATCATAAATAAATTGATTAAGAATGTCTTTAAAATCAGAGAAATGCGGTACAAGTGATCTTACACTGAAGAACGCACATCAAACATTTTTCATTGATTAGGCTTAATCAGGGATGAGTACCAAGCAAATAACAAAACACAAAATTAGCTAAAAAAGTAATTAAACATTTAAGTAATATAAAAATAAAATACAAAAAGAATTTGTTGTAAATGGTAAATTTATATGATAGCTTCAGGCAATTGGAATTTGGAACACTAGCTTCATTCTTTAACCAGATTTTCTTATTGTTATTTTTTTTTTGAAAATTTTGCTCTCTATTGTCCATATCAAGTCCTTGCATAATTTATCTTTTGCTAAAATTACTAGTTCATGTCGGGTTTTTGTTAGTTCTTCAACTATTACCATCGTACTTCATTTAACTTCCTTTTATTTTGGAACACGGCATTCCTTTGATGAAGGCTATGGAAATAAATTAATGTGGCCCTGTCTTTATTATTTTTGAGAGAACCCATTCGATGACAGTATATACGGGTGTTATGCGTTTTAGATCATCCGTTGTTATTTTCATTTGCTCATTTTTCCTTTTTAATAATCCTAGTTCGGTTTCCAAAATTTATATTTTTTTGTGGATAAATTCTCTAGGCTAACGGTAATCTTTAGTATGACCTTCTCCAAAGATTTATCGATCACTGTATTTAAAAATTGTAATCGTTAAATCACCCTATGATTCTGATGCCGTTAAACATGTTTTCTCAATTCCGTCGGTCTGTCTGCCTGTTTTTCTGTTTCTCTGTCTGTCGGTCTGGCTTTTTGCGGCATAGCTAAAAAACTACTTACCCCATTAACTTCAAATTTTGTTCAAAAATTAATGGTCACATGGGGATGACCCGGTAACAATTTGGAAAAAATCAAATATGGCCAAACACAATGGTGACCTAGTGAACGTTGAAAAAATTATTACTAAAAAACTACTTATGCAATTTACCTCAAATTTTCCACAAAAGACAAGTATTAGGCAAAAATCAACCGGTAAAATTTTGGTATGAATCCAAGATGGCGGAACAAAATGGCGGCTTAATAAAATATTCAAAAATTCAGCCCGAAAAACTAGTTAATGTACTGATTTGAAATTGTGTGCCATAACTAATTGTGGTATAGAGATGAAATAGTAAAACTGTGGTACTAATTTAAAATGGCGGTCAAATAAAATATTTTGTACTCGTGACAAAAATTACCGTTTCAGGTTTTAAATATTTTCAGGTTTTAGCATCCCTTGATGCCAAAAAATATTTTGATCATTTCCGTCGGTCCGTCTGTCTGTTTGTCAGTTCGCGGCGTAGCTTAAAAACTGCTCATCACAGTCCAAGTTTGAGTCAAAATTAAGGGTCATTGGGGGACTTGATAATATTTTGGTAAAAATCTAATTTGCCGGAACAAGATGGTGGACTAGTGAAAAGTTAAAAAATTATTACTAAATAAACTAATTTTCCAATTTTTTCAAATTTTCAAAAAAAATCACGCGTTACATAGGAGTGAACTGGTAACATTTTGATATGAATGTAAGATAGCAAAACAACATGGCGGCCTAATGAAATATTAAAAAATCGGACTGAAAAATATACTCAATACAATAGATCAATTTCAAATTTTAAGCAAGTATTAAGTGTGTAGAGATGAACTGGTAAAGTTGTGGTACGAAATCAAGATAGCGGAACAAAATGGCGGCTAAAAATTTTTTTTGTTTTAAATCAACGTAAAAATCTTAGTTTTTTCCCTTTAAATTTTGCAGAAAAAATAAATATGATGTAGGGATACAGTAAGTACATAGTAAGAATTCAATATTACGTAACAAAATGGCGGTGTGTCAATGAAAAAACTACTTATTGAATTTGTGAAAAGTGTGGCAAAGATAAAAAATGGTAAATATTGGTAGGAATCCAATTTTCACTGATATTGTTTATTTTTAATAAATCTTAATTATATATAGTGTTCATTTGTTCATTCCATTCAATTTTGGTTAGCCTCAACTCCCAAGACTATACAACCATAATAATTGTATGCTTTTAAGAGATGCGATAAAAATATTATTCAAAATGTTAATGTAGGTCTTTCTCTGCTGCAGGTTTCCAATGACTCTACTCGAATCTGTATCCGGCCATGCGCATTACCATTTTCTCTCAAATCTTTTCAGAAATTCCCATACTCCCACATTGAAACGGGTACCATGTTTCCGATACCAAGCGGCATTAGTCCTAACAAATAGAGTAAATACTCGAAAAAAAACTAGGCATCTTTACATTAGCAGCACTCGGATTCTTTCTAACAAAGTTTCGCTCTCTGCTGTTCGATTACCCCACAACCCCCCGAAAAACATAAAAAAAAGTCGCAACACAACGCCGCTGGCTGAATGGTTTCGTAGTAGTAACATAGAACGAAAGCTTTCACGGCTTTGGTCAATTAAGAAATCATGGTTCTTTGGATTAGACCGTGTCAAATTAGAATTACTATCCGACGTTTCGCCTTCGATTGCAGGAGGCATCTTCAGGGACCTCTACTAAACGAGTTCTGAACACTGAATGAGCTCGGATTTTTTTTTTTTTTTGGTGACGATGGGGAATGCTTTTACGCACGAATTCCCTTCTATAGAAGGAAAAACAGTGTGGGACTCATTGCTCAGCCAGGTTTTCACCTGACTGAGTCAACAATACCCACTAAACCCCACCGGGCCCCCATCAGATGGACCATCATTGGGCTAGCCAAGGATCCTTCAATGGGGTTGATGCCGTCCTTTCGGGAGAAAACTCCTATGAAGGACATGGTCTTCGCTGTCGTGGGGGGGGGTCCTCACTTGGCAGGATGTTTTTGCCACCTCTCGTTACTTGTAGTCATCTGAAATAAAAGATATTATTCTTCTGTCCGGATTGCCGCTGCCTTCGTCCTACTGTCCCGTGGTCCAGTCTGCCGCTGCCAGTGTCCCTCCGTCAGTGAACCTGGTGGTCTTCGTGTCTTTGGTCCTCTTCTGTGCCCTCAGCGACACTGCTGTTCCGTGATCCGGCAGTGTTGAGGCTGAGGTGGGGTATTCTTTTACCTCAGGTTCAACTGCAGCTCGCGCCGGAGCCAGTTGAGGTACCTGGGATCCTCTTCTTTTGCCTCAGGTTCAGTTGCAACTCACGCCGGAGCCAGCTGAGGAACCTGGGAATCCTCTTCTTGGAGTTTGGTGGCCTCTTGTTGATACTCTTAAGGTTTCAGAGGGCAAGATCTAGTTTCTGAGGAGCACGGAGACTCAGAAGTTTCGATTTGCCCACTTCCATCCTAGAGTATATTAGCGCAGGAGCCCGTGTCTAGGTCTCCTGTGCCTTGTCCAATTGTTGCGTCTCGGAGCTAGCGGATCATATTCTACCAGGTCCCGTAAGTTTTCGTTGGGGTGATTTTCTGCTGCCCTGAAGGCTCGGGTAGCCTTTTGCCGCATGAATTCTTCAATAGGTGTCCATTGAAGATCACGCTGCAGGTCCTCGTTCCTGATAAACCATGGGGCGTCAGCTGCCATCCTAATGAGTTTGTTTTCTGTCCTCTTTAGCTTCATAAGGTTGGTCTTAGAAGCATATCCGAAGGATGTGGAGCCGTAGGTGAGTTGGCTCCTAGCTACTGTTTGGATCAGTAGCAGTTTGGTCCTCAATCCCATTTCTTTTTCGACAGAGCAGTGGATAGAGTTTACCCATTGCTTGTCTAGTTTTTCTCCTCGCTGCGTTGATATGGTTGTTCCATGTCAAGCTTCTGTCCATGGTCATCCCTAGGTACTTGGCCTCGTTTGTCCAAGTGATCTCGACATCTCCAATTCGGATTCTAGCTGTTGGAACCAGTCTCCTTCGTTGGAATAGGATTGCTTGGGACTTCTGGGGGTTGATTTTAACCTTCCATTTGACACACCAGTCATGAAGGTTATCAATGTCCTCTTGCAGTCGTCTGCCCATTATCCGGGTGCTTCTGCTTTGGTGTAGGATGGCTGTGTCGTCCGCGTAGAGTGCTGTTAAGCCCTCTTCACCGATTGGGATATCGTGAGAGAAGATGGAGTATAGAATGGGTCCCAGCACTGACCCTTGTGGTACTCCAGCTATTAGTCCTCTTGGAGCTGAATGAGAGTCATTCACCTTGACTGCGAATGATCTGTCATTTAGGTAGCTTCTGATAAGCTTTATATTTCTTCTCTCGTATCCAGCCACCGACATTTTGTGGGTCAGGCCTTGGTGCCACATCCTGTCGAAGGCTCTTTCGATATCCAGGAAAATTGCTCCTGTGGCCTCTCTGTTGTTGAATCCTTTGGTGATGTACTCTGTGGTTCTGAGTACCTGCTGCTCAGATGAGTGTCCTGCCCTGAAGCCGAATTGTTCATCTGGGATGGCATCTAGTTCTTGAGACTCATCTTTTAGTCTTCTAGCTATAGCTTTTTCAGCTACTTTGCTTAGAGCAGGGAGTAGACTGATGGGCCTGTAGTTTTGTGGTAATGTCCTGTCTTTTCCTGGTTTTTCAATGACGATGACCTTTGCCTTTTTCCATGTGCTGGGGAAGTGACATGTTCTTATGATGGAGTTTATGATGTTGGCCATCGCAATGTATCCTTTCTTGGGGAAGTACTTCAGCATTTTGTTGGTGATGCCGTCGGCTCCAGGGGCTTTCTTGACCTTCAGTTTCCTGATGATGTCTCGAACTTCCCCGGGTGAGACAGGATGTGGATTTTGTTGGGGTAAAATCCAGGCATCCAGGTCTCTAACTGAGTCGTGGACCTCTTCGGTGAGCTCTTCGTCCTCCTCTGGATGTTGGTTAAGCTGACCTTGTTGGACTATGGCATCCGCTAAGGCTTCAGCTTTGTCCTCGTCCGTGTAGATTGGGCCATTTACACCTTGGAGAGGAGGGATAGGACGTTTGTCCATTCGAAGAGCACGTTGCATCTGCCAGGCTGTTTGGTGATACGTGTCTAGGGATCTCAGTTTTTCCTGCCACTTGTTGTTTCGGTGCTCTTGTAACCGATTTCTCAAGTTTTGAGAGTGTCGGTTTAGAGCAATCCTGTCCTCGTCCTCGTCCTCGTGGGATCTAGCGTAGATCCTGCGGAGACGTCTGTTGGTCCTAATCTCGTCTCTGAGATTTTCAGGAAGCTCCTCGGTTTGTCGATGCCTGCTTATGTCTTCCACTATTGTGTTTTCGTGGAAGGCATTCAGGATGGCTGTCTCTAGACATCTTACGGCCTCATCTAGTCCCTGAGGAGCGCGGATCTCAGGGATTTCGATTGCGGCTTTCAGATGTCTTTGATAGGCCTTCCAGTCGGTCGTCTTCTTGGTGTTGTGATTTACTCTGTTGAGGTTTACTCCTAGTTGCATGAGTACCGGGTTGTGGTCGGATGTACCCTCGTTCAGAGTGTTGATGTCTAGCTCTTCCCTGATGTTTTTCAGGAGCGCAATGTCCAACACGTTTGGTCTCCCGTTTCCACGGGGGAGGTATGTTGGTTGTTCTGGTCCTATTATGGCGAGTCTGTGGTCCTCGCATAGTCTGGTTAGTTTGCGACCATTTGGGTTGGTATGGGTGCAATGCCATTCTTCGGATTTGCAATTGAAGTCGCCAATGATGATTTTGGCTCTTCGTCCTCTTGCTAAGTGTTCGATGTCCTCATCCAACAGCTCCTGTGTTGGGGAGCGATACGCAGAGGTGATTTTGATCGGGCCTCTACGAGTGTTGACCTCTATGGAGATGGCGTCTAGCTCCACATCCTCAACCCCCAGGAAGGAATGTGGAACGCCTTTTCTGACCAGGATTGCGACTCCTCTCATGGCTTGGCATCCAGGAGGGTCGTATCTGTAGATGTGATATCCTGGGAAGGTCATCCTTATTTCTGCTTTTAGTTTAGTCTCCTGTATTGCTAGAACGTCTGGGCGATGTTCTTCCAGGAGTTCTAGGACGTCTGTTTTCCTGGCCCTTAGACCGCAGGTGTTCCAGGAAATGAGTCTTAGGCTTTCATTTTGGTGTACTGGCATTGCTTATTTGAGTCTGCGAAGCTGTTCCTCCACAGCTTTTGTTATTGTGGGAGTTATGGTTTCCACAATAGCGGGCATCATTCCGATGACGGCTTGCAGGATTGCTGCCTGGAGATCTAGTGGTGGGGAGTTCTCCTTCTTCTCCTTTGGGGGAGTAGAAACAGTTTTGGCCGCTTCTGAGTAGGTGGGTTTGGCTGCAGGTTTTGTGGCTGCAGGCTTGGTGGTGTTTTTGAAGTTGGCCCATGGGGCTACGGGTGCCTTTTTAGGGGCAGGATATTTCGGGCAGCCCTTGTAGCTGGCCGGGTGTCCTTTCTGGTTGCAGTTAGCGCAAACTGCATTTTTTGAACCATCTTCGTCCTTCTCAGGAAGTCGGCATGCGTCGGCTCTGTGTTGTCCTGCGCATTTAACGCACTTTTCCGGGTAAGTGCATAGGGATTGGGTGTGTCCAAATCTCTGGCATTTGTAACACTGTTTTACTGTGCCGTCCTTTTCCTTGTTTACAATCTTAACAACGCGATCGAAGAGGGTGCTTATTGTCATTATCTTGTTGTTTGAGGTTTTCACCAGAAACAATGGCATAGGTTTTTTGGTGACTCTTGATGTCATCCTGACGACGCTGACATCGGTAATGCCGAGTTCCCTTAGTTCTTGGGCTATATCTTCGATGGGAGTGTTCATATGTAATCCTCTGATTACTACATGTGTCCTTTTCTCCTCCGGGAGTTGGTATGTGTGGTAAGGGCGGTTTGTCTCTTGAAGGTGGCGGGTGAGGGCCCTATGGTCGCTGGCCGTTTTCGGGAATATTTGGAGCCTCGATCCGGAGGCCTTGGCTTTATTGAAGTCTATGTTTGCTCCTTTTATATTCCTACGGACTTCTGTCCAGGTCCCGTCGTCTTCAATCACTACCGGAGGGATTTTTGGGGTAGGCGCTGGGGGCACTACACTTATAGCGGCTTCGGTTGTTTCCATTGCACTATCACTGGGGGTTTCACTATTGGGGGATTCACTTTGGGGGGTTACACTAATCTCACTGTTTTCACTAGGGAGATTTAACCCTTTTCCTCTTGGGCTTGGTTTCGGCAGTATTTTGTTCGCCTTGCGTGGGCTGCCTGGTTTTCTTTTCTTCTTCTTGTGTAAGGAGAAGGCTTTCAAGCCTGTCTGTAAGGTTTCGATTTTCTTCCTTCAGTGTTTTCAGATTTTCGGTTAATCTGAGATTTTCTTCCTTGAGACGGTGGATTTTCTTCTCAGATTTGATTTCCGTAGAAATTTTGCTAATTTTTGTTGTCTTTCCTGGCTTCATCGTGATTAGCACTTTTGGTTGCACTAAACACAAGGTGATAATTCCAGTAAGGAAAAATATCCACTTTCACTCTCTGTACGGAGCCGGATGAACCGAATCGATCCGTACTGCTTCAATGCAAAGAGCGAACTGGAGCTCGGAGAGATTCAGGCCAGCTTTTATACCCGACTTGTGCTCGCCGAACCCTGTGTTAACATCGGTTCCCACGTGTGATGTAGACCGTAACCCGTATCTCTATTGAAATTTTTTATATGTTTAAAAATTTCAATAGCTTTTCTAATTTTTCGTTTATAATTTATAATATGGCCAGTGGTATGCTGGTGTTCAGCTACAGCAGATTGAACAATTTGTTTCTTTTTAATACATCGTTCATGCTCCTTAAGTCTAGTTGGTATTGAGCGTCCTGTTTCTCCCACATACACTTCTCCACAGGAGCAAGGAATTTTATATACTCCTTCTGTTTGAAAAGGTATAATATCTTTCGGGGACCGCAAGCATCGTCCAATCTTCTTATGTGTATTGAAGATTGTACGTTTATTGGACCGCCGAAGTAATCGTCCTATTTTGTCTGTAGTGACAGTAAGGAAAAACAACACTACCTAACTGGTGGCTCCTTATCATCCTCCTTTCGCGGAGTTGGATTACTATATTTTTTAATTGAACGCGTAATATTTTCGGTGCAATACCCATTCCCTCTCAGAGCTTCGGTCAGTTTCGATGTTTCCGATGTTAGAGAATCTTGATCAGAAATCAAAATGGCTCTAAATACTAGTGAGTTAATAACCGATTTCTTTTGTGCTGGATGGTGGTGGGAATTAGCATTTAAGTATCTATTTGTATGCGTCGGTTTCTGTACACAGAATGTCCTAATGTTCCATTTTCCTTTCTTTGAAAATATACATTCAAAAAGGGAATTGTCCCATTAGATTCAATTTCCATTGTGAACTTGATATTATGATGTTGTTGTTGAGGTGATCCAGAAATATGAGAAGATTATCCTGTCCATGAGGCCATACTACAAAAGTAATATCTACATATCTGAACCAGTGTTTTGGTTTTAGTGGAACGGATATTAGAGCAATATCTTCAAAGGCTTCTATAAAGATATTCGCTACCATAGGTGATAGAGGAGATCCTATAGCTGCCCCTGAAGTTTGTTCATAAAAAGTTCCTTGAAAAATGAAATAAGTGGATGTAAGACAAGCCTCCACTAGGTCTATTGGGTGCTTATCAAGATTATTATGATCCAATATGTCTGATATAATGGAAATTGAGTCGTTGACAGGAATATTTGTGTATAATGATTCTACATCGAAACTGACCATAATATCTTCGGGATCCAACTCGACTTCCTTAAGTTTTTCCACGAAATGTGCAGAGCTTTTGTATGTGGGCGAGTCTATTGCACTGACGATCGGTCGAAGTGGTTTATTGTTCTTGTGTATCTTGGGAAGATTGCTGATGCGTCTTTCTATTCTACTTGTAGGGTCTGTCTGCATAACCTTATAGGTGTTGTTGTCCAAAAGTTGAGGTATGTTTTCCACGTAGTCCGTTCTGTCCATGATGACTGTTGCGTTGCCTTTATCTGCTGGAAGGACCAGAATGTTTTCATCTTCATTTAAGGTCTTCATTGCTATTTTTTCGGCTGTGGAGAGATTCGGCTTCTGTGGTTTTGCAGTGAGGTTCAGGAGTGCTTCAAACTTCTTTTGTTGCTTAAGTGTAACGTCTTGATGGATTTTTTCTGCTGGTGCGTTGGTGATGTCCAAAGTTGTGAATATGGTTCGTTCAAGTCTAAAAGCTAATTTCAGGAGAATTTCTAGAAGTTTACGGGCATTTGTATCTAAATCACGACATATTGCCTCAGACCTTTCTCTAAATTATGCATTGCTGGCTGGCTTATAAATATTCTTAGCAGTTCTAGAACTAACATGATGTCTCACCTGTAGTGATTTCGGTACTACAATCCTCATCTCGTCATCTAAGGAGAAAGGCCAACTGGCAGAGAAACTTCTTCTTGCTGTTCCGGAGATCGCCAAAAGTTTTGCATACTTCTTGGTTTCCTCCCCATAGAGGTTAGCTGACATAGAACGGAAGCTTTCACGGCTTTGGTCAATTAAGAAATCGTGGTTCTTGGAATTAGACCGTGTCAAATTGGAATTACAATCCGACGTTTCGCCTTCGATTGCACGAGGCATCTTCAGAGATCTGAATTGAATGATCTCGGAGAGATTCAGGCGGGCTTTTATACGCGACTTGTGCTCGGCGAACTGTGACCCTGTGTTCAGATCTCGTAGAGTAAAGATCCCTGAAGATGCCTCTTGCAATCTAACGCGAAACATCGGATAGTAATTACAATTTGACACGGTCTAATCCCAAGAACCATGATTTCTTAGCTTCATAGTAGTCGAGGACCAATGACGAAATCTTCTATAAAATGCGTTGAATATGATAATATTAACCCTTATTTTTAGAACTCTTAGACCTTATAATTAAAAATATCATGAGTTGTTACAGAATTATGCGCCCTTGGTTCAGATCGATAAAGCTATACAGATTTGTTAACCCAAAATAACGACAAGCATAATATCGATATATGGCAAATCTCTGGACACCATTCGGTGTTTTAGAAGTACAAAAAAAAAATAGACTAGAGCTGTAGAAAATGAGTTTTCCGATTTTTGTTTAATTGGTTCTACGTGCAGTTTTCAAAAAAGCAGCAAAAACCTAATTGGTAGCTTAAGCACAACTTTATAGGATTTTCATAAGGGAAAAAATAAACAAGTAGGAGTGTCTCATGTGAAAGGGCTACTCGGTGTTCTCTCTTACTATTTAGATGAAATTAAATTTCAAAAACGAAAAAAAAATATAATTTTAGGTGTACTATCGAAATATGATATAAAAACAAAACAACTGAACGATAAATTTAAAAAATCATGGGCACAGTATATTATGTTAAATGCAGTCCGGAAGAACAGCCCGTCTGTGTCAACGAAAACTTTCGCGACGCTCTGCTTGGTTGGGACCAAATCGGCTTTTGTAATAAGTTCTTTAATTTTTTGTTGGGTATAACGATGATTGCTCCTTCCTAATTTGGTACCGATCTACCCTTAGAATAAGAATTAAAGTAGAGATCACAATTCATTCGTAAATCACGTTAGGGGTATGCGCCAACATGTTCCCCTACTTTTCGCAGTCTATCGACCAATGTTTACGATAAAACAAGAGGTGGGGATGGCGCATGTCCAAGCACATGGCCATTGGGTGACGACTACCAGTGACGGCGCGATTTTTACTTCCCGCATAAGGAAATATCATTAATAGTGAAAAATCATCGTTCCAGGTTTTTACAGTTTCCGTTTCTGTCGGTTGATCGGTTTGTTCCCAGTATAGCTAAAAAATCTACTTACTCGATTAACTTTAATTTTCCACAAAAATTGCGTCTGATACAAAAAAAAACTTTTAAAATATTGGTATAAATTCAATACGGAGAAATAAAATGACGAACTGGTAAAATATTTGTTGTATGAAAATGAAGAAATGGGCCATGCTTCATTATTTTTGACAACAGGAAGGATTCTTACTTATTCCTTAACTAGGCAAATAGGTATTTTTACCGTTTTACATCATTTTCAGTGTTTTCACAAATGTTTGAGGATTCTATTAATGTCAGTAATAAGATTTACGACATAGTAAATTTCTAATATTTTTTAAATTAAATTGTGAAATTAAACTAAGTTTTAGAAATCACGAAATCGCATCCGGAAAAACGAAATTGTTTTTCATTTCTTGAATTAATTACATACGAATTTTAAAGAAGTAATCGCTCCGTATTTCACTATCTAAAATCAAACCATGAAGTTAGGTAAGTTTAAAACGAAATTAGTTATTTATATATTATTAAACGACTTTTAAACTAAAAAACAATGCTTTTAACATACTTTAATTGGCTTCCTACTCGACTTATTATATGTATGTCTGGTTCAAATCTTGTAATGTATTTTTTATCACTTCCACATTACCCATTATTTTCAAATTTGACATGCATACACTTTCGGATATAAAAAAATCCGAATTTTTTTAGTCAACGTTCAGATATTCAAAATGGCGGCGCCAATACTGCCGTGGAATACTTGTGTAGATTAAACGGAAAATCGGTGCCTAGGAAAATTTAAGAGTGTCAGTATTGAAAAATTCAAAACAGCGGTATCAAAATAATAATGTCAACATGGCGGACGAATTTTAACATTTTGCGGATTATTAAAGAATGCACAGTAAAATACAAAATGGAGGTGCCAATATAGCGAGCGAATTTTTTTATTTCTACAGATTCAGCTGAAATATCGGTATCTAAAAGTATAAAGTTATGAAATTTTAGTCAATATTTGAAAATTAAAAATGGCATTCCCAACATCGCAGACTAATTCTTAATTTTTTGCAGATTTGATTAAAATTCGGCATTTAGGGATATTTAAGACTGGACATCATGAATTTTTGTGCAATTTAAAAATTCAAGATGGTAATGCCAACATGGCGGCGGAATTTAAACATTTGTATAGATTTGATTGAAAGAAAGTCGGCATCTGTAAGTATTTGAGAATACATATCACACATTTTTAGTTAATATTTAAAAAATCAGAGTAGGAATGTCAAGATTGCGAGCGAATTTTAACATTTATGTAAATTTGATTAAAAATCGATATTAAGAGTGCAATTCATACATTTTTAGTAATAAATATTCAAAGTGGCGATGTCATCAATCAATCATTCCGATAAGTACTTTTTCCAGATATTGTTAAACATTTATTATGCTACCATTTTATTCCGCCATTTTGAATTGGTCTCAAAATTTTTACCAGTACAGCAACATTTGATTTTTGAGCAAAATTTTAACAGAGTCGATGCAGCAGTTTTTTTTATGAGATTTTATTACGTCGCCATTTTGGATTTGTAGTAAAACTTGCCAGTTGATGGTCATGCCACATCTAATTTTTCTGCAAAACGTGGATAAAATAGATAAGCAGTTTTTAAATAATAATTTTTTAACATTTCATTTTGTTTTGCCATATTGGATTTTTACCAAAATGTTACCACCTCTTCCTCATATGACCTTTAATTTTTAACCAAAACATGAAGGATAGTTAGTTCTTGAGCTTTGTCGCAGAGCGACATACAGACAGACTTGCGAAACTGAGCAAACATGTTTTTTTGCAACTAGAATACTTTCCTCTTGCCAGGAAAGTAAAAGCAGGCAAGAAATATAAGACGAAAATACAATAGCCAATTGTCGTATTGCTATTCCGTGATAAAAACTTACCTGTTTAGAACATGTTTACGAACAGATTTTTACTTTCAATTACTCAAAGAATCACCATTTAAATTCCTTTACCTCGCTACACTTGAACAAAATTGAACCGACTTAAGTGAAAATTAAAAAGGGCCGAAATCATCCGAAAACTTATTATTTCCCCAGATTTCATCCAAAATCTACTGATTTTCGAAATCGCAGTACGTTTTTAAGGCGTGAGGTGCCTTTCGACTATTACCCAATAAATAACAATACTTTAAATTAGGTTAGCATATAATAGCATCTAGGTAATTATTGAAAATATTTATAATTTTAATATTTTAATATACGTATAGATATTTTTTTATTCGGAAGGACAATTATTAGTCGAACTCGTCCGCTATGCCATTTTATTCTATAATTATTTTAATTCTACGATAGGAAAAAGCTATTGTAATCGTCAAAAAAATCAACTCAGAGACTTTCTTGTATCATTTTGCTTCTGAGGATAAACGTTCTATTATACTGAACCGGATTGATCTATACGTCATGTGACCCAAAATGAGTGAATAAGGTATCTTCCATTACACATTACGTGTAATGTGTATATTATTAAGTCCTCTGGAAAAGGAAATCCATCTGCTTACTTAGTGATTAAAAGACAATTCCAAACTTAAAAAGCTATTTTTTTGCAAACTCACATTGCCACACCATAGTTACGTCAACTAAAGCTCCAAATTTCGCATTGTCTCAGATAAAGTAAATAAAACTTAATTATTAATTATTTAAAAAATAGCTGTTCTAATCTCACCGAACCTTTAAAACGCTGCTTCATGAAGTAAGGCAACATATAATTAGAAGATTAGAACCATATCAACAATTACACAATAATACATTAAAACACATGCAGAAGTGAAGCTAAGAAAAAGTTGGAAAATGACAATTGTAATTGAATTAACTTCTGTGTTAAAATATTTTTTAGCAAATTAATTCCTTTAATGTTAAAGTTTATTGTAGTTTCACTTAAGCCACGTCGGTCACGTGACCCTGTAACAATCTTTCCTTTAGACTATTGTATTATTTCACTATAAGAATCCGTTGTCAATGAAAGTGAGATGGTCTAATACCATAGTGAGATGGTCTAATACGTGGAGTAGTCGATCGGGGTTGTCATATCTAATTAAAACTTGTGTTTCTGGTGTAATTTGATCTGAGACTTTGGGTATTTTAGCTCGTATTATACTATTTTGCAATAAAAGTAATTTCTTTATACTGCTTAGAGACTAATATTTGAAAAACATTACTGTTCTTTGTATGAACATTTTGTTGTATCATGTTTAAATATATTCACCGTAAATAAATAAATTGGATCAAAAATTTTATTTTTTTCTAATAATTTATTTTAAGATGTTAATCATACGAAACCAAAAATAAAACATTGATATAGTTTCCTAAAAGAAGAAATTACAAAAAATGGCTTACATGTAGCCAAAAAAAAAACATATAGGTTAGATTTTCGAATTTTTATTCTAGCAAGGCATAAGGTGCTAAAAGCAATTAACCCGCTCTCATGACACACCATGTAAAGCTTCTCTTACGTTTGTAATTTTTTAAGCACGCTTGGATTTAATTAAACTTATAATGTTTGCACTACGTAGGAAGTAGATGAAAAAAACGAAGTCTTGCCGGATGTAAACGCCCATGTGTTATTTAGTGCACCTGGTGTTAAAACGGTGTAGGCCACAATACGAAAAAAATAATTCCAAAACCGCAAAGTTGTTGGAGTTCTCGCCCGCATTACTAATTTATGTATCGCTCTCGGGGATTTAACACAGAACACAGTTTGGTCGGCAGTCGCACAACTGTAAATTACATTTCCACTCTAAAGTTAAACAAATGATTCCACATACAAAATAAACATGTATTAGGGGGTGAAAATAGCAAATTACCTTCTAACTTCTTCCAGAAAGTGCTTGTTTTTCTCTTGTTTCCATTATAATAAGAAGGTATTTTGCAGGTATAAATATTTCTTTCTTATAAATAAAAATACTTATCGAATAGAAAGAATAGAGAATCGGTTGGGAGTATAGCGTTGAACCCAATCGTAACTCAAAACGTTTATAATTTATCTTCTGGTTGCCTGAAAAAGATGACACAAATTAAACTTATTTTGGATTCAGTAAAACGTCCGTTAATATTTTAGTATGTTGTTGCCGATGCTATAAAGAAACTTTTTGTCATTGACAATACCTCGCGGAATACAGGGTGACCCAAAAATCAAGCACCAAAACTAAAATATTTTAAATTTTCGCATAAATATAAACGACCCAACAAAGGTTAAGGATGTTAATATACATATTCGGTTGAGATTCAGTTGTCGATATTTGCTAAACAGATTAATAGTTTTTAAATAAAAATGTTTACCGATTACAAAAAAATGCACTAAAAAGTGAAAAATAATATTTTATTCCACCTTGAAAATTTTACTCCGTGAAGTCGGCGCTAAACTTATTCTTAAGTATTTAATCACACAAATATAATCATGTATTCAGTCAATTTGGTGTTTTGATGTCTAATACTACGCGTAGAAGGTCTTACTGTCTTTATTAGTTTGGCGCCGACTTCACGAGTAAAATTTTTAAGGCGGTTATTTTTCAAATTTTAGTGCATTTTTTAGTACTGAAAATACTTTTGGGATCATTATTAAGAAAACTTAACATAGCCTGTCACAAATTCGACTCCGAAACTGCAATGATGTCTTCAGTGAAATAACACGTTTAGATTAAGAGTGCCGACGCATTAAATGAATAAATAAGATAACATTATAATATGAGGTAATCGGATTGCCCATGTATGGACTTCGTTAGATATATAATAACTGTGGTATAGATGAACAGATTTTACAAATAGAAATAAAATAGCCCATTGTTTGTGTGTATATGTTGTGTAACTAATTTTTAGTATTGAAAATACTATTGGGATTACTTTTAGGCAAACTTAACACTGCATGTCGTAATACGTTTTACGATATAATCATTAACTAACTTTCAATGATTAACATAACATTTTCGAAAAGTGTCTGGGCTTTTTTATATAGGTAGTAATAAGAAGTACTGAAAATTGTGTTTTTAAAATGGTTGTTCAAGCTCAGGAAAAATTCGGCGGTTTTTTAACTTTTTTTAAAATGTCCCATACGAGTAAGAAATGGTCATTCCATGCGAGTTTTGTACTATACTTTTTCTACAAAAGTGGCGTTGACCGGCGCCGCGCAACGGCCTAGCAACGCAAGCAATTCAAATACAAACACAGTAAATGACAATAATTATTATTTTCAAATAAAATTGAGTTTGAAGTGTTTTATAGTTATTAAAAGATTATTATGTAATAATAGCAGTCGTGAAAAAAGTATACCTAGTGTAAAATTCGCATGGAATGACCATTTCCTACTCGTATTCAGTGTGACCAGATTCGGCGATTTATCGCAAATTGGGCGATTTTTAGAATAAAATTGCGCCTAATTTTTTGCAAAAATCGGAATACGCAATTTGGGCGATTTTTGAAAATGTAACCCGCTATTTGTGCAAGTTTCGATTTATCGAAAAAAAGTCTCAAAAATTCGGAAATTCAAAGAAATTATAAATCTTTATAAGGATATTGAGAACTTATTGAAACGAAATAATATTTAAAATAAGCTTTTGCATGTTCCATATACTGAAAGAATTTTTAAATTTCTCGCCATGTGATTTGCATGACGGTTGTAACAGTGACGTATTTAAAAGGGGGTGGGGCAAAAGGGGCTGTTAATAGCCCCACCAAAAATTATTTTATAATACGTTACACATTACTAGGGATGGCAAGAATAAAAAATATATCGATAAATCGTATTATATGATATAGCGGAACAATATATCAAATCATCCGATATATCGACGCAAATTAATCGATATTTTTTCCGATATATCATATCAATATAAAGGGTTCATTTGTTACTTTCGAGTTCTATATTTTGGGTTATGTGAACAAAATTGGAATATAAAATAGGTATCTAGAGATTAAAAAACCCTATACTACTTTTTATTATCTGCTTGTTTGGCGTTATATACCATATCTTGCTTTTAGGAGGAGTCATAAAAAATGTATTTATAATGATAAAATGCTGCCTGTCTAAACCCAGCTGTGAAATCCCACAGTACAATACATGCGCAAAGCTAATCAATATTACCAATAATAGAACAATAAAAACCACAGACTAATAAACTAATATCTAACATAAGGTGATAAAATCTTGAATCGGAGTGACATTCAATTAAAAAATAATTGTGCTTCTATCTATCGACCGTTACAAATAGCACTTTGTATAATAGATTAGTAAGAAAATTCTGTGACGATATATCGAAACCAAATTATATCGATATAACCGATATATCAGAAATATAATATCGATATGTTTCTCAAATATATCGATATATCGTTGCCATCCCCTACACATTACCACGATTTTATTTATAGATTGCGTCGCCGCCGATTTTCATGGGTATTACGCTTATGATATTGTCAACATAAAGCAAGGACGATTTTTTTTTGTTTTCTGGGAATGGTTCTAAATGCCATTCCATGCTCGTTATACAATATACTGTTTAATAACTATAAAACACTTCAAACTCAGTCGTATTTGAAATAAATAATTGTTGTGATTTACTTGGTTTGTATTTGCGTTGCTTGCGTCGCTAAGCTGTTGCTATGGCGCGTTGCCGCTTTGTTAAAACATACCCATGCACAATGGGAACTTTATAGTTGAATCACCATGGTGATTGAAGCACAATGGAAATGTGTATAAAACATTGCACTACGTTTCGAAATTATTATTGAACATACAATAAAGGTTTTGTTGACAGTCGTAGAAAAAAGCATTTTTAGTGTCAGTGCCCCTGTTAATAGCTCAATGCCACTGTTAATAAAAGCATTTCTGCAATAATTGTATCTGTTATATGAACAGACGTCACCTAACACTAGAAGATGCACGTCCGTTTCGTAAAAGAATTAAATTAATACGCTTCAGTTCGTTACCTATCATTTTTTTTGTACCTAAAGCTATTCTTTTTAGTTTGACGAATGCTTCGTTAGTAAACATTATACAAAATTGCATTATTTAAATTCCCAAACCCACGTATAGTTCAGTAATCAGGGGGTTCGAACGTTCAAAATACATGTACATTATTTTTTCTTTGCAAATGGCAGATGTTGGAGGCTGTTTAAGAATGTGCCCACACGCAGGCCGTCTGGTTCACAAAAAAATGCCCAAAAAGAAAAAAAAAAGCAGTTTTGTCCAAAATATTTCAGATAGAACAAAATTGTTGGGCAGATCATTACCTACAAAAAACGTTATAATAATTTTTTTTTCGGAAATAGTTTTAGATGAATGAATTTAAAGTCATCATTGATTTTCATCTCCCCTCTTTTTGGATCAAAAGAAATATTCCTAAATTTGCTAATAAATTCAAGAATATTTCGCGAGGACAAATTTTGCAATAACTGGAGAAAAAAATTAATTTTTATTCGTAATTCAAAATGCGTTTGGAAGAAGAAATCCGTGGCTACAGAACATGCCATAACCACAAAATTATTCCTGTAAGAGCATCAAAAAGGCAGAATTAAGCAAAATTATCGTAAACTATATTAATAAAATTGCAAAACTATCTGATTAATGAAAAATGCCAGGCGTTTTTAGAGGGTGGGTCCTGAGGATCTGGGCCCCACTCAAGAGCTCTTAATATATTAAGGAAAGTTATAACAAATACATACGGACATATGACGATATCCTTTTCGATATTTCACTGTTCCGGGGGTCTGTACCCCACCAGAGATCAACAAAAATTACGAATTTCTACCCCAAAGCAAAATCCCAAATACAATACTGATATATTAAAATGGTAATGTCCAAACAGGAGCATAGCTTTCTGTTTGGTAAAAAAATACTATTTCCAGCACTGTTGTTGGTGGGCGGCAATATGATGTGGCAAATGGCTTTGATGGTACATGAAGTGTAATTTACCTTTTAAACAAATATTTTAATGATACTGGCAGCGTTAGCGAACGACTAAGAGAAAGTAATACCAAGGTCTACGAATATTATGGAAGACAGATTATTAGCCAGTGGGGCTAGAAGGGGGCCTAGAAGATCTTGCACTTGGTTGAGACACCCTTACCCTTAGGTAATGAATGGAACACCGTGATTATTTATTTATGAGAGTCGTTTTTCACTTCGAAGTGACAGTAGAGAGTGAATGACAGGTCACAATGGCATGCAAGAGATACCGTAAACGATTTGATAAATCACTACAGTAGAACCTTTTTTCTAGGTTCTTGGATGACAATGCTCGTACACATAGAGCTAAGGTAGGATATTAGGAGAGCAAATTAAACACTTGCGCCTGCCTCCACTGTCTCCTAATATTAGTTGAGCATACGTGGGATATGTTTGGAAGAGTTTTGAACAGTTCCCAGGACCCTATCTGAGAAAAGTTCTTCTAGAAGTATGGGATGTCTTGAACCTAGTGCAGATAAATAATGCGTTTCTCGGGATGCCTAGGAAAATCTGTAATAAATAACAGGGGTGGAATTACAAGATATTAAATAATTTTGTATTCCATGATGTCACACTAATTTGAAAAACATTATTTTAATTTGGTTAATAAAATTTTCTTACTTCAATGAATATAAGGCTGACAATGGCGTTAACCTTACTTCAAATAGAGTTGACCAGACAATTAAAAAGAAGTTTCAAATAATTCCCGGGTTTTTTATGAACGGGAACAACTATTCTAAAAAGAGACAGTTTTTAGTACTTATTATTCCCTGTATACTAAACACCCTTTCCAGAAACGAAAAACAATTGAATTGATTATTGAAAGCTAAATAATAGGGCCAATGGGGGCACATAAGCTCAAGCGGGCCTAGAACCCCAAAAGTTGTAGATACTGGTTTTAAGTGGGCAATAAAGACAATAAGTCTTGTATGCCTTATATTTACTACTGTTGGCATTAAAGTGAATTATTTATAGATTTAATAATCTATACTAAACAACCCTGTAGCAACTTCTTCTTCACTAATTGTTAATAAGTAGAACAAATATGGCAGTATCTAAGAATTATATTTCTAGGTCAGGGAGATAAAGAAAATAAAGTACTATTGACAAAATGGTGGCTTCAAGGAATTTTCTATAACAAGTGCAAACTGTTCTTGACAAAATACCGATTGTTACATTATGTTGTACTAAAGCACTGTTACTAAGTTACTACAGAACTAACTGTAAGTAGAGTAGTAACCAATCATACTCTTTAAAAGTAGAAGTACTTTTTTTGGACTTTGTAATATTAAGTACTCTTGCTTTTTGGGTTCTTCCTCAAATGTCCTCTTTTTTAGTGAAAAGAAATATAATGATTAATATATGTAAAATTCAAGACCCCGAAGAATGAAGGAAATACATATTTTACTTTGCTTACAATCCACTAAAATAATTAACTTATAATTTTTTTCTGTAACACCGCGTTAATAATAATTATTTGGAGAACTATTTAACCTTAGAGTTAGAATTAAAGTAGAGATCACAACTCATTCATAAATCACGTTAGGGGTATGCGCCAACATGGTTCCCCTATTTTTCTCATTCTATCGACCAATGTTTACGATAATACAAGAAGTGGGGATGGCCCATGCCCAAGCCGTGGCCATTTGTTGACGAATGCCAGTGACGGCGTGAGTTTTCACTTCCCGCATAAGGAAATATCATTAATCGTGAAAAAATTATCGTTCCGGGTTTTTACAGATCCTCATGTTTTTCCATTACTGTCGGTAGGTCGGTCGGTCTGTTCCGGTACCATGCTTCATTATCGTTGACAAAAAGAAGGATTCTAACCTTTTCCTTAATGAGGCAAATATGTATTTTTACAAACTTCAAAGAAATAATCGTTCTCTACTTCACTATCTAAAATCAAACCATTAAGTTAGGTAAGTTTAAAAGGAAGTTAGTTATTTATATATTATTAAACTTTAGTTTTTAGTTATGTTTGCCTTATGTCACTATCATTTTGTAATTGTGACATTTAGAAAAATTATTTGTTCAGTTGTTGAAAATATCATCTTAAACCTGTAACTGTCAAATTAGACCTTGTCTAAAGTTAAACCTCTTTAGTTAATACGGGTGTTAGAGTTTTAAACTAAAATCAATGCTTTTAACGCGCTTTTATTGGCTTCCTATTCGTCTGATTGTATGTTTGTACGTCTGGTTCAAATCTTGTAATGGATTTTTCAGCACTTCCATTACCGATTATTTTCAAATTTGACATGCATACACTTTCGAATACAAAAATTCCGAATTTTTTTAGTCAACGTTCAGAAATCCAAAATGGCGGCGCCGATACGGCCGACGAATTTTGTTACTTGTGTAGCTAAAAATGAAAATCAGTGCCTAGGAAAATTTAAAAGTGTCAGAATTTAAAAATTTAAAATAGCGGTGTCAAAATAACAATGTCAACAGGTCGGACGGATGATTTTAACATTTGTGGGGATTATTTAACAATGCACAACAAAAATCAAAATGGTGGCGGAAATATAGCGAACGAATTTTGTCATTGGTACAGATTTGGCTGAAATATCAGTATCTAGAAGTATTTAAGAATGAAAGTTATGAAATTTTAGTCAATATTTGAGAATTAAAAATGGCGACACCGCCATAGCAGATTAATTTTAAAATTTTTGCAGATTTAATTAAAATTCGGCATTTAGGGATATCTAAGACTGCACATCATGAATTTTTGTCAACATTTTAAAAATTCGAGATTCTAATGCCAACATGGCGGCGGAATTTCAACATTTGTGTAGATTTGGCTGAAAGAAAGTAGGAATCTGGGGGTATTTGAAAATACATATCATACATTTTTAGTAAATAGTTAAAAAATAAGAGTAGGAATGCCTAGAATGCGAGCGAATTTTAATAATTATACAGATTTGATTAAAAATCGATATTAAGTGAGCAATTCATACATTTTTAGTAATAAATGTTTAAAATGGGGATGTCACCAATCAATGAATCCGATAAGTACTTTTTCAGATATTTTTAAACATTTAATTCGGCCACCGTTTTGTTCCCCCATTTTGAATTTGTCTCAACATTTTTACCAGTTCATCTCCCTATATAATATTTGATTTTTGAGCAAAATTTGAACATAATCGATGTAGTAGTTTTCTGCATTGACACACAATATTTTATTAGGCCGGCATTTTGGATTTGTAGTCAAACTTATCAGTTGATGGTCATGTCAAACCTAATTTTTCTGCAAAATTTGGATAAAATGGATAAGCAGTTTTTTAGTAATATTTGTTTAACATTTCAATAAACCGCCATGTTGTTCAGCCATATTGGATTTTTACCAAAATGTTACCACGTCATCATCATATGACCTTTAATTTATAACCAAAACTTGAAGTAAATATGACAAGCAGTTCTTGAGCTTTGTCGCGGACAGACATACAGACTATCCGACGGAACTGAAAAAACATGTTTTTTGCAACTAGAATACTTTTCTCTTGCGAGGAAAGTAAAAAAAGTCGAGCGCTATTAGATACGAATAGAATAGCCAATGGTCATATTGTTTTTCCAAGTTAATAGCTAAAATTTAAAAAATAAAATATATTTTTTTTAATTTTCAATATCCTAAATCTTAAATTCTAACCAGTTTAGAACATGTTTACGAAGACATTTTTACTTTTTATCCTTTACCTGATAACACTTATATAAAAAATTGGCCCAACTCAAGTGAAAATTAAAAAAGGCGCGAAATCATCCAAAACTTTATTATTTCCCCAGATTTCATCCAAAATCTAGTGATTTTCCAAATAGCAGTACGTTTTTTTGAGCGTGAGACGCCCTTCGACTATTTTGATACAATATAGGTATATTCTATAATTATTTTAAGTCTCTGATAGGAAAAACTATTGTAATCGGTAAAAAAATCTCCTCAAAGTCTTTTTTGTATCATTTTGCTTCTGAAGATTCTCACATGACCCCCGACGATATAAAGGTTCTATTATACTGAACCGGATTGGTCAATACGTCATGTGACCCAAAATAAGTGAATAAGGTATCTTACATTAGACATGTCTCCTGGAAACGAAAATCTTGCTGTTTGCTTAGTGATTGAAAGAAAATTCCAAACTTAAACGGCCATTTTTTTACAAACTCACATTGCCGCACCATAGTTAGGTCAACTAAAGCTCCTAGTTTCGCAATGTCCAAGATAAAGTAAATAAAACGTATTTATTAAATATTTAAAAAATTAATGTTCTTCTAATATCACCGCACCATTAAAACACTGCTTCTTGAAGTAAGGCAACATATAATTAGAAGATTTGAGCCATATCAACAAATACACAACAATACATTAAAACACATGCAGTGACGCTAAGAAAAGCTTGGTATCTAATAAAATATTTTTTAGCAAATTAATTTCTTTAATGTTAAAATTTATTGTAGTTCCACGAACCGCTATTGGCTTTTGAGTCACGCCGGTCACGTGACCCTGTAACAATGTTTACTGTAGACTAATGGGTGTCCAATTTTGACATTCCGATTTAAACTGGCCGCCATTTCTAAAAATCTTAGTTGACAGTTTTCTTATAGTGACAGATGTAAAGAGAAAACTTTGCGATTAGTTGTGTCTTGGTCGACATGGAGCGATTATCCATCGAAGAACGAGTATTTACTGTGAAATGTCATTACCAAAATGGGGAATGTTTTGCTGAAACTGCAAGAAGATGCCGTACGCATTTCGGAAGAAATGCAGCACCATCTGTTAAGGTAATTGAAAATTTTAAGAATAAATTTGAACAGACTGGGTCCGTAACAGCTAATAGACAACATGTTCACAATCGTGGTGTGGGGATCAGAAGTAAAAATTGCTGCGGTGAGGGCTAGTGTTGATGAAAGCCCGAAAATGTCAGTTCGTAAACGGTCACAGCAAGTCAACATTAAAAAATCGAGTCTGCATAACATTTTAAAGAAAGATCTGCATTTGAAAGCATATAAAATACAGTTTACTCTCGAAATAAAACCAAACGATCATGTGTCACGTCGTACGTTTGCTAATTGAGCCTTAGAAAGAAAGCAAGAACGGAACGATTTCTTTCACAAAGTAATTTTTAGCGACGAAGCTCACTTCGAAATTGGCGGATACGTAAATAAGCAAAATTGCAGAATATGGGGTGACGAAAATCCAAGAGAAATACTGGAGAAACGACTGCATCCAGAAAAAGTAACTGTGTGGTGTGGTTTTTGGGCGGGAGGTGTGATTGGGCCTTATTTCTTCCAGAATGAAGCCGGTGATGCAGTTACTGTGAACGGAGCCCGATACAGGACAATGCTGACAGATTACTTGTGGGATGAATTGGAAGGTATGGATGTCCAGAACATATGGTTTCAACAGGACGGTGCCACTTGCCATACCGCAGATGAAACACTGAATGTTTTAAGGCGGAGATTTGGCGATAGAATAATTTCTCGAAGAGCTGACGTTAACTGGCCGCCTCGGTTGTGCGACCTCACACCATTAGATTATTTCCTATGGGGCTTTTTGAAGGAAAGAGTTTACGTTAACAATCCTCGAACAACTGAACAGCTTAAAGTTAACATTACTCAAGCAATTGGACAAATTGGACAGAATGTCTGCGAAAATGTTATCGCAAATTTTGAGAAAAGAATATTAGCATGCCAAAGAAGTAGAGGGGGTCACTTGCTGGATGTCATTTTTCATTATTAACCGCAATAGTTGTACTTCAAAATAATATAATAATATTATAACATTATAATAAAGTGTTTTGTGTATTTTATTCCTAAATTAAATCGGAATGTCAAAATTGGACACCCTTTATACTTTTTTACTATAAGGATCCCTTGGCAATGAAAGTGGGATGGTCTAATACCACAGTGGGATGGTCTAATACGTGGAGTTGTCGATCGGGTTTGCCATAGCTAACTAAAACTCTTGTTACTGGTGAAATCTGATCTGAGACTTTGGGTATTTTAGTTTGTATTTTACTATTTTGCAATAAAAGTAATTTTTTTATACTGCTTAGAAACTAATACTGGAAATACATTACTATTCTTTGTATAAAAATTTTATTGCATCATGTTTAAACATATTCACCGTAATATAAATTAGTATAAACATTGGTGTTCCTGGCTAGGCTTGGCATCGTCGTACGATCGACCTTATACTGTGAGGTAATCTTGGCAGTGGCTAAATATGTAAATAATGAACTCTATTTTTTTTTTCCTCTAAGTATTTAACCGTTATTTTTATTTCTTAGTATTAAACTTTTTCAAGTTTCGGGAGAAAACACGTTCCTATGAAATGGCGAATGAGCAGTAGCGCAAGCAGGTTTTTAACTTGGTGGGGAGCTCATGATTTTTGATGAACAAAAAATGACAATTTAATACCTAAAAATCTATTATGCCTTGCCATTATATGCATATATGTTTTGTCCTGGGGGGACTGCAGCCCCATAGCCCCCCTGATTGCGCCACTGCTGATGCGTTATAAAACTCTCCTTTCGGACTAATATGCAATTTAATAAATTTTTTGTATTCTTTTCTGTGAAGCCTAGATTGGTAACCCTATGAGGGGTAAATTCATATACTTCTACATCGGTCATCTTAGGCCTAGCTAATTCTCCTAATATATGATATACTATTTCCTAAGAGCAGGGACGGACATATAGGCGGGGACGGGGGGGAAGTCCCCCCAATATTTTAGTTTGTTGGCAAAATCTTAACTTATGTTGGAATTATTTCATTTGTTAAAAAATTAAATTTAAAATGATTGTTCAAAGATGAAGGGTCAGTATGAACGATATTAGCAAGGACTTTATTTTTGAAGTTCTCAGTTGGGTTTTTCTCTCTTACCCCCCCCCCCCCCAATATTTTCTTTTCCGTGCGCCTCTATCTAAGGGCTGATCCCCAAAAATATTTCAGAAAATAAATTATTCGTTTGACGGTCCCTCCTAATAGTTGTACGGAAGTTCAATTGAGGTCGCGCGGTCGATATTCTAACTCGATATTGTTTCGGACGTTTTCGATCAATGAAAATTGATTTATATACTGTTTTTTGTAATATATATTTTTTTATTTTTATGATCCATGTGTGAGTTGGAAATATACAGGAAATAAAATGTTGGTAGTGACTAGTGCAAAAAAAAAACAACTAAAAAGTGATTACGAACTTAATTTTGCAAAAATCACCAATTTCAAGGTGATCTATGTTTGAGTTGTGAATGTAGATGAAATAAAATGTCGGTAGTGCAAAAAATTAATCAACTAAAGAGTGCTAACGAACTTTATTCTGAGAAAATAACCGAATTCAAGGTAAGTGGTCGCAATTTGCTTGCAGAATTTAGTATGCGACAAACTAGTAAAGACAAAAATAAAGAGGTTCATCGAAACTTTCGCAAAAATGTACGATTTAGCTAACTGGATATGTGATTGTGAGGTCTCTAACTCATTTTACTGTTATGTTTGTTGTTTTCTAACGACTCGTCGGACTCATTATGGTGCAAAACCGTTATTAAAGACTTAAAACACTTAAAAGAAAAAATAAGAAAACATGCGTTTTCTGCAGATCACATGAAATGTTCGGTCAACTATTCTACGGTCGAAAGTGTTGATATTCGCACTCAGCTAGACAAAGCTTATAAAAAATCCCTTAGAGATTTTAATGAAAATGTATCCAAAAATCGTTATATTTTAAACAAAATTATAGATTGTGTAAAATGTTGTGGGGCATTCGAGCTGACACTACGTGGCTATGATGAAACGGCTTTATCTGAAAATGCAGGGGTTTTTCGAAGGCTTATAAATTTTGTTGAGTTGAGGAGTTAGATCAAGATAGACTAACCGCAGAATTCGTTTATAAAAGGAATGTGCGTGCAATTTTAACGAACGTGTCATTCAGCATTTTTCCAATTCTAAAGAACGAAGAGTAGACCTGAACTTTAAAGCTCAATTTAAAGATAAGATATTTATTTTCATTTTAAATATACCTATTTTTAAATTTGTTATTTATCCCAATATAATTCACCACGAGCCGCCACTGCTCAGGCGAAGGATGGTGAATGATCTTTTAGAAAGGATTATCACATTGTTGATACAGCAGGGCGAAGGAACAAATGTGACACGGTTTCCTCTTATTCGCAACCTCCAAGCTTTATTTTTAAAAATTACCATTTTGTTAAATTAAATAATAATGCTAGAACAATTATGCGTATGAAAACTGTTGTTCACGTATGTAAACCCAGATTAAGCAGAGAAAAACCGCATTTAAGGCCTACTTTCCTTCCTTGATATTAATTAATAACTGTCGGAAAGTGAACTTTTTACAGTACCATAAAAATAAAATATATTCTACGCGATGCCTTGATAAATTAAAAGGCCATCCCTCGTATCATAAATTCTACGCGAAGCCACGATAAAGATTTACGAGCAACGGATCGATTTTCTATAAATATAGACAATAAATTTTGTCTTAGTATCCGGATTTCATTTTTCCTCACTTATCTACCTCCGATGCATTACTGAACTAGATATTTCCAATCATTGGCAAATCAATACCATGTAATTTTGAAACAAATATGAACAAGATTTTGAACGGTTTTGTAACAAATTGTAGTCAAATTGATTAAGCAATATGATGTGTACGTACAGAGGTGGGTGTATCTAATATCTAAGTTACAAGTAACTAAGTTACTCTGAAGTAACTTAGTTACTGTAACTCAGTTACTTTTTAATTATGGAAAAAGTATCTTGTAACTAGATGCTTTTAATGAGTATCTTGTAACGGTTACTTTTGAAAAGTATCTCAGTTACATATTTGTCAGTCTGGTCAACTTCAACATATAAATCCTATACGAATATTGCAACACGCACAAACTGCCGGCGTAAGAAAGTTAGCTCTCACGCTTTATTGACGCTCACGCTTTGATGGCGGTCACTTTTTCCGAAAGTTTCACCAACTTTTTATTATTAACCCTTCTGCCGTTTTTACTTTAATATCAGAAGGAAACATACCAAGCTACTGTTATGTGTTCTATGTTATTAGTTCCTCGATCTGCAGTAACAAGCCGTAAAGTGTATTAGATTTTTGAAATTCTACGAATTTATTTATTTCTGAAGGTGATAAATGTTGAGATGTAGGTGGTGTTTAGGTAGTAAGTTAGGCAAGTAATAAAAATTAGAGCGGAAACTAAGTAGTGTGAACAGGGTAAGTTAACACCACTGTGTTGTTTATGCTTTGTAGATTAAATTTGGCAGCAAATCACCTTTGATATATTCTGTAATGACCAATTGTGCATCATGTAAAAATATTTCCTCGTAAACAGGTAGGTCAAAAATATAGTGCAGCAAAAATTATTATTTTTTTAGATGAAGCTCCCTGTATGTTAATTAATTTTTGAATTCTGGACATACATTTTAAACTTTTTTGTTAAAGATAAATAAACGTACAGGAATATTAAATATAAATTAGATTCCCATTTAACTTTTTTGCTTAATGAGGCAGAGAAAAATGATAAATATAAAGGTTTTAGAGTGTGTGAGTTTTTTTTATATTTTAGTCATAAAAAATTTTCATCAATTGATATGTTAAAAGTTTTGATTAAGTAATTTACTTACTGTTATGTTATTTTCAGTAGCTACTGTAATTAGCAAATAAAAATAAACATATGAGAGTTTATAAGTTAAACAAAAATATGCACAAGTGCTATTTGATAAGCGTATTTTTTATATTTGAACAAATTTTATATATCGCTATAGCAGCCACTTTCAACTGACTGATTACAGATTTTTTTTCACCGGCGTATTTCTATGTATAGGTTAATTTGCTCAACGCACATCAGTCAGCTTAAAGCGGCTACTACGGCAATAGTGCCTGTGTTACGTAAATAGTACACAAACCCTTTTTTTAGAGAAATTTATAAGCTTTTATTTCGTCATATTTATGCTAAGACAAAGAGAAAATAAGTTATTGCACAAAAACCAAATTCTTGTACCTAATTTGTCGCGATGTCATGGGTGGTGGGAGAACTTTTAATATGTTTTTCCTGACCCCCTAAATCTAGACATTAAATAAAAAAAATATTGTTTAATTTTTTCCCTTTTTCACATGATTTTTTGACCCACGGCCTGGAGTATAAGATAACATTTAGTTTAAACTAGTTTTTCTCATTATACTTTGCAATACTTTTACGAGTTTTAATGTTTATTTTTGTTATGTGTATTTTAGTATAATAAAGCCGTATATTGTCTTGATACTTTAGTTACCATAATAGGTTTTTTGATGTTTTGGTAAGCACGCTAAGTTATATAATATCTACTACATATATCTAATAAGTACCTAATAATGCCTTTAACATGGTTGTACTTATTATACTTATGTTAAACCCAGAAAACAAAGGATCTTTTTAGAGTAACTAGTTACTTTCAAGAAGTTACTTACAGTTATTTGAAATTTAGTTACTTTATGATTAAATGTATCTTTTTGAAAGTATCTAAGATACTTTGAAAAAAGTAACTTGTGACTTGTACTGTGTAAATATCCAGATAGCAGCAGATATTCTGTGCATATCGCCAAGTACTGATCCAATTTTTCTGAAATTTTGCACAAAAATCAAGTATTAGTTAGAAATCAACTCTGGTATGAATCCAAGAAAAAATAACGTATTTATTAACGGTCTGGCCATTTTTACATAAAACTTTTTTTACATGCAACACACAAATATATAACATAAACCTTGGTTTGTTTATATAGTTTGTACAGGGTTATTTTTTATAATTTGCCACCCCCTGAGAGGCTTATTTTTTCAATATACAAAGAAATGGTTCCCACGAAAGTTATAGGGAATTTCCTAAAGATTTACAATTTTAAAAACAAAAGACGATCGGAAAATCACTAAATCATCAACTTTGTTATTTTAAATGGGATACCCTATATTTTTTTATATTTTTGGATTCTCCTCATTTTCCCCTTTCCAAAATCATATATAAGTCTATATTCGGAACAGTAGTTTTTGACATATTCCACTTTAAAGTTACCACATATGAGAATTTCACAGATATGCAGCCATATTTACATCGCGCCACCTATGAAATGATGAAATGTCAACTAAAAACAAGGGAGCCCTGTTGAACGTGAACGCAATCCACAAATACTTAAATCACTTGACCCATGGAATGTCACCAACAAAAACAAAACAGTAATTTGTAAAAAAATATATTTAATGTGATTATATATATCCTAATACAACGATAACAAGCAAAAACAAAACAAGAACTAGGTTTTAATATTTTTACAGCCTATTTACGTGACCCCCTCCATTAACCAAGCAATTTTGAAACACTCTTTCCAGTTTTCTAATTGCTTGTGTAATGAAGGTGGGACATTCTGTATTTTAAATCCTAATTTCATACACTATTTTCGTCGCAACTCGTCAACACTGTTCGTTTTATTATGATACACTTTATCCTTTAGGTATCCCCTGGGACTGTTCGCGGGCCAATGAATATGGCAATATTTGCCAATCCACAAATAATATCGAGCATTTAAAAAATCTGTAACCTCTCGAATGTTGTGTGGTGGTGCGCCATCTTGCTGGCAAATTATTTGGTTATAAGTGTTTAAAGAAAGCTCCTCCAAAAAATGTTTAATTTCATTATTTAATAGATTTAAATATCGTTCCCCGTTAATATACTCTCAATAAATATCGGACCAGTAATTTGGCTTCACAAGACGCAGCACCACGCATTGATTGACTTCCGCCCTTGTCTCTTTTGCTCTACAATTATATGTGGTTTTCTTATTGCCCAATGGTGCTTGTTTTTTCTACTAAACATTCCGGCTGTGATAAAACAAGCCTCATCAGACCACAAACTCCTTCTGAATAACAGCATATCTTGCCTCAGTCTGGTTAGCATATCCTCAGAGAAGCGTAGGCGTTGCGCGTTAGTTAAAATGATCGTTGGGTAATAGTTGCACTGGTCTAATTTTATATGGGCGGTATCGATGCAGCACTGAACGGATGTAAAACCTCGATTTTCCGGTTATCCGAGAGACGTCCGGAATCGATCAGCTTGGATTTATAGTATGGATAATTCCTCGTCGAAGTCAAAATTTGCCAGTCTTCTTTGCCTCTGCAAGGATTTTCTTTGTGCATGGTTTTTTTACTATATATGCAACAGTTTTTCTTGAGGGAACTTTTGCATCAGGATATAGCAGCCTGTATTGTCGCACACAATTGACGCATTAGTAGCATTTGCGAAATAAAGTTGAAGAATTTTTAGTTTTTCTTTTTTGGTAAATTACATTTTAGATTTTATTAATTTTGTTTTCCGTAAAATCAATAAAATATTTTACTTACCAATAAAAGTAACTGTTTTGTTGTTGTTGGTGACATTTCATGGGTAAAGCGATTTCATCATTTTATGGGTACCGCGAGTATAGCTGCATATCTGTGAACTTATCATTATATATGTGGTAAATTTAAAGTTGAATAAGTCAAAAACTACTGTCCGGATATAGACAAATTATATATTTTTGGAAAGGGGCGAATGAGGAGAATCTAAAAATATCAAAAAACATAGGTTGTACTTATTTAATTTACCTGACATTATCAAGTATTATATAGAATATGATATTGATATGAATCCAAGATACTGAAAGAAAATGGCGTCTTAGTAAAATATTTGAAAAATCAGCCTGAAGACACTATTTATTAGATTGATTTCAAATTTTGTGAAAGAATTGAATAAGATATAGAGATGAATTAGTAAAAAATGGCGAAACAAAATGACTCCAATATTTTACATAGCATCAAGTTTTAGGGGCTAGATGCTAAAAAACATGTTCAATTCCTCAGTCTATCTCTCTCTGTCTATCAGTTTGCGGCATAGCTAAAAAATTTCTATCCTGATTGATGTCAAAATTTGATCAAAAATTAAAGGTCTTATGGGGATGACCTGGAAATATTTTGGTAAATATTCAATATGGCGGCCTAGTGAAATGTTAAAAAAATTATCACAAAAAACTTATTATTTAAATGACCTCAAATTTTGCAGAAAACTCAAATGTTACATAGAAATGGACTGGTAACATTTTGGTATGAATCCAAGTTGGCGGCCTAAATATTTGAAAAAATTAGTCTAAAAAAACGACTCAATAGATGCATTTCAAATTTTATGCAAGTATTAAGTCATTCAAAATGGCGACCGAATAAAATGTTTAAAAAATCAAAATAAAAATATTTCTTATTCAACTAACTTCAATTTACAAAAATTAAATGTGATATAGGAATATACTGGTACGAATTCAATATGACAGAACAAAATAATATTAAAAAAATGAGTGTAAAAACTTCAATTTTTTTAAATTATGTCCAAAAATCAAGGTAGAAAACTGGTGCGGTATTGGTACAAATCCAATATGCTGGAACAAAATTGCGCTCAATAAAAGTGCTTGAAAAGGCAGTATATGTATATGTATAATATTATATAACTTTATTCAAATTATTGTCAAAACCCTTTTAAATTCTGCATAATTTGTAAATTTATGATTCATGTTGGAAAAGTGAGCACCCCAGAGGTAAACATTAAAGCCACAATTTTAAACGTGAAATTTAATTAATTCGGAGCATATACCTCAGTAAAAATGCAAATTTTATTTTAAAACATGCAGTTTTTATTCATTTGCCTATTAGTCGATGTCATTAGGGAAACGATATTTGCCCGGAAGTATCTGGATGATGTCGTTTCCTTATATTGGCATATATTTGAAATGAACCCATTTAACGGATGTACTTTAATATTTTTAAACTTTTCCTTTTAGGGATACGAAGGGCTTTTATTTTTTCTAGTATTTTAAATAATATTCTCTATTTTAACTTATACAAATATTCATTGTTTGATGGCTGGGTGGTGCACTTTTAACAGGAGAAATGATTCTGGAATTAGACCCAGAATTAAGTGTCTTTAATAATTTGTACATACATTCTTTCCTCTAAATCTTGTGAATTAGGTAGGGAAAGTATCACAAATCCAAAGAACCTAGATCCTAGCGGGTCCATTGTGCATACTGGCTTAATATATCGCTTAAATTAGCGATAAACTCCCATGGAAAATTGCTTTATCTATAAATCAATTGACCTACAATTGGCTAAAAGTCAATTTGACAAAAGCCAATTTGTCGAAAACAACTGCCTGAAAAACAAATTGACAGAAAATCAAATTAGCCGGAAAACAAAATTTTACGCCTGCATAGTATCAGTTTGTGATATTTTATTCACCTTTTTGCGATATTTATATATCTGATAAACATTGAAAAATGAAACTTTATACTTTACCTTAAAAATTCATAAATTTCCTTCGCTCGAACTTCCCCCTTTATGAATCGTTTCTTTTATTAGGAATAGTGAATTGTGACCCAATTTAGTAGTACATACACATTTATTAACACTTATATACTCTCTTATCAAACATTTTTATTGGTCATCACATGAACACTTACAATACGTTCCATATGAACCTTAATTTTTTATCAGAATTTAAAGCCCATCGGGCTAGTAGTTTTTTAGCTATGCCGCGAAGTCACAAACAAACCGACAAAATTGAGACAACATGTTTTTTGCTATCTAGGGACTCTAAAACGTGAATATATATAAAACCTGGGAGTTGATCTTTGTGCAATAATTTAAGTAAATTGGATAATTAATTTTTTACTAATAATTTTTTTGACATTTTTCGCTATTTTATTCCACCCTATTGGATTTTTACCAGAATGTTCCAGGTCATCTCTATACGACCCTCTATTTTTTACCAAAATTTAAAGTCAACCTGGTAAGCAGTTTCTAGCCATGCCGCGAACAGATAGACCGATAGACAGACAGACCAACGGAATTGAAAAAACATGTTTTTCGGCATTTCAGAGGGTGACTTTTTCACGATTGTTAAACTTCCCTTGTACGAGGGAGGTAAAAATGAATAGTCTCCATAAGTGAATAACAAATATATCTAACTAGCGGTACCGAATATTCAATATAGTGTTAGTCTTAAATTTTAGAGCTCGTGCAAGCGTGGTTATTTTATTATGCATTTTGTATAATTACAAACAATTTAGGAAGATTTGTCCATCCTTCTTATATCGTTTATACTATTGATATATATTATTTCTCGATTCAGTTTTATCGGAAGTTATATGGTCGAAACTGCAATTATATCAAAATAACATCCACTGATGTTCTATGGAATTTGTAGACGTATTAAGCCAATTTAACTTAAGAAAAAGTGTTTAAAATTTTCACTTAATTTATTTTGTTTTAATAACTTAATTAATTAAAATAAGATAAATTAAGTGTTTTCGTTTACTTAGTTAACATGGATTTCACAGCAAGTAACGGCTAGTTTTGTTCATTAATTAATTAAAAATATCTTTTAGCCCAATATGTCATTTTGTGTTTCGGCCAATTTGTTTTTCAGACGATAGGTTTTTTCGGCCTGTTTTTTGACAATCTTTATATCATAAGCCGTAAGCGAAAGATGTTTTAGCATCGTCAGATGGACCATTACCGTTTTTCTACCCTAGCTTTTCTTAGCTCGTTGGTTACGGTCTCATATGAAGACACAAACTATCTAAGTCTTGCTTGTTCGTAAAACTCTGCACTAAATTGTTCTTGGTAATTCCAAAAGCAGATTCCATACCGGAAGAGTAGTGTTTCTATCTTTTTCAGTCAGCTTTCTCGTTACGAATGCTCTGATGACCAGAAACCCAGAGAGGATATATAGAGTTTTCTTGCATTTAAGTGTAATCATGTTGAAAAATATAGCGTTAATCGCCGCATATATATATATATATATATATATATATATATATATATATATATATATATATATATATATATATATATATATATATATATATATATATATATATATATATATATATATATATATATATCATAGTATCTGTAGACATCTTGTCATTCATCCTACAAGTTATCTAACTAAGTTGATACGTTTTTACACTTGCCAATTTCTATTTTTAGTTCTAAAATCGACCGCACGTCTGTGCATCCAGACCTATTGAACCCTGCCGCTATTTTTTTGTTAAATCTTCTTTTTTGCGATGACTGAGTATTCAAAGAGACTGTTGTTGTTCTATTTCTATCCTCGTAAGATATTGCACCTGAAAAGGTACAATATCTTTCGGAGATCGCAAGCATTGTCTAATTTTCTTAGGTGTGTTGAAGATTGTACGTATGTTGGATCGCCGAAGTAATCATCCTATTTTGTTTACGGTGCCGTTCGGCGAGTGCAAGTCGGGTATAAAAGCCCGCTTGAGTATTTCAGAGCACATTCAGTGTTCAGATCTCGTGGAATAAAGATCCCTGAAGATGCCTTGTACAATCGAAGGTGAAACGTCAGATAGTAATACCAATTTAACACGGTTTAATCCCAAGAACCATGATTTCTTAATTGACCAAAGCCGTGAAAGCTTCCGTTCTATAATATGTACTTTTTTAAGCATTATTTTTTCTTTTTTTAATAGTAGTGTTACCGCCACATAATAAATATTTTTCATTTAAAACGGTTCGTAAACTCACTTAAAATAAAAATATTGTAGCCCCAACTGATCTAAAAGTGTTTTAACAAATCGCAAATACATAGGATTTTTAAAACAATTAACACTATGCATAGGATTTTTAAAGCAATTAAGTCTAGAATTGCCTGATGCATTATGGTAACTAAACTTTTCCATTAGCAACAGCCTAGGATCAATTACCTGCGTATTTAATTTTGTAGAAACCTGAGTTGAAATATGGAAAATGCTGTTCGCCGTTTAAAATTAATCAGTTAAAGTCATATTCTAATTAAAGCAGGTGATAGGTACTTATTAATCGTCAAAAAATCTGTCACACGTTTTATGAAATAAATAACTAAACGCTAAATAAACTGCTAACTATATATCTTCTTAATGTTGAGAACTTTAAAATCTTTAACTTTCTTGGTTGTTTTTTATCCTCTTAAAATTTACCACGGGGGTGAAAAATTATCCTAATCCCTTAATTTAATTTCAATTTTTTTCTCCAAGTCTTTTTTTACACTGCGCCAAATGTAAATAAGGCAATTTTGTTTCACGATGTACTTTATAATAAAATACCTCTAGGGTTTTCACATTACCATAAAATCATTGGCGAGTGTTTTTTTACCTAGCCATTATTTGGTCTTTATCTTTGCCTGTGAAAATATAAAAAAATCTCCGAACATTATATTATATTCTCTTTTCTTCTCAAAAAAATTCTGATACTGCAACAGAAATAATTTTTTTCATATTTTGGTTATTTATATAAGTAAATATTTCGTCAACTTTTTAATTTTTGGAATGTTTTATACTCAAATCTGGTATAAAATCTTCTTAAAAATTTTAGATTTTGTGGTAAAGATATTTGCGAAGGGGAACATTTTTTCTATATATATATATATATATATATATATATATATATATATATATATATATATATATATATATATATATATATATATATATACAGGGTCCTGCAGCTCACCTCCCGTCTTTTATTATACCTAAACCATTTATTTTAGAAAAAATATTTAAAATCCACTATATGCTGTTGATTAGAGAGCACATTTTAAAAATATTCTTGATTATACAGGGTGTTACAAAAAATAGTGGCGCATAAAAGTTGAATTTTTTAAAATGGAACACCCTATATTTTTTTACATTTTTGGAACACTCTTTGCCTAGTCTACAGACTCCTAGAATATTATCTCTCTTTTTTTAATAGTTTCGGAGAAAAAAGGTAAAATCGAAAAAAAAAATTATAGTCTACATTTAAAATATTTATAAAAATTAGATAAAACATCTTAAAAGTTAAGGTAACCTAGTAGCTTACTGCAAAAGGTTTATAGTTATTCTGCTACGAGTATTATAAGTCTTACTTATACATACCCAAATTCCATGTCAAACGTTGCAAAATAAAAAATTATTTTTCTCCATTTTTTCAAATGGAACACCCTATATATTTTTTTTCTGTCAGGTACAGAATTAACAGATCAACATTTTTTATTATTACACTTATCTCAAAAGACATAAAATAACGGCCTTGGAAATTATTACTAAAATCTACTTATCCAACTTATATACAATTTTGCACCAAAATCAAGTATTATGTAGGAACCTAGTAGTAAAAATTTGATACTTATTCAAGATGGCGGAACAAAATGCACATTTTAACGGCCCTAGAAGCCAAAAAACTATGTTTTATAGGTTCCGTCGGTCCATCTGTCGGTCTGTCTGTCTGTCAGTTCGCAGCATAGCATAAAAACTACTTATTAGAATGACTTCAAATTAAAGGTTACATGGGTATGACTTGGTAATATTTTGGTAAAAATGCAATATACCGGAACAAGATGACGGCCTAGTGAAACGTTAAAAAAAATGAGCTGGTAACATTTTGGTATGGATCTAAGATAGCAAAACAAAATGGCGGCCTAATAGAGTATTTAAAATATCAGTCTGAAAAACCACTTATTAAATTAATTTAAAATGTTGTGCAAGCATTAAGTGTGATATAGAGATAAACTGGTAATACAAGATGGAGAAACAAAGTGGCGGCCAAATAAAATTTTTAAAATATCAACGTAAACAGATCTTATTTAACTGACTTTACAGAAATATTAAATGTGATATAGGGATAACCTGACATAAATTCAAGATGACGTACCAAAATAGCGATGTCTGTTCATATAAAAACTACTTAATGAATTAATTTTAAATTATGCCGAAAAATGAAATGTGGCATAGGTAGAAATTGGTAAAATACTGCTAGGAATCCGATATCAACAAAGTGGTGCTCAATAAAAACGTTTGAAAAGACATTATACATGAGTTACCGAATGACTATATACTAAACTAAATTGGATCACATTTCACTAATCCTAATAAAAGGAAATATTCATACCAGGGGAAGTTCCGGGTAAATGAAATTTAACGATTTTTTTTGTTTTTAGTACGTGTCAAGATGGAAAACAAAAAATTCAAAAGAAATTATTTCGAAACATAAATTCCGAAGAACATTTATTTCGAATGGCAAAAATTCGAGTTACAAATGGTTCAAATCACAAACATTTCGAAAATTAAAATTTCGAATGTAAATACGTTCAAGTTATAAATTCGAAACCAAAAAGAACGAATGACAATATGGTCGATTACAAAACCCTCGAAAAACGAATTCGATTAACATCAAACTGTGGGTATATTTGATTTGTTTTTTATATAAACTTAGTCTTCATGGATATTTTTTTTATTTGCAAATTGAGGCAGTAAAAGGCATTTTTTTACATAAAATTAATATTTGGACACTTATCTTGGTTTGTGGCTATAGAATTTAAAGCCCGATAAAATAGACAGGTATTAACTTTTTACAAAATTCTCATTCCGGTAATTATCTATTTACTTCAATAGAAAAATCAAATGAATACGAAAATGATAAGAAAACCAGGTTTTTCTAGAAATAAACCAAAGTCGTGAAAAATTAAAATTAACACAAAGCAACAATAACTTACCCAAGTATTCATATGGTTATTAACTAGTTTGCAGTTTTTTTTAATTGCGAATTATTTATTATTAATTATTACACCAAATAACTTAAAACCAAATAATTTTAAATTTTGATTTTAAAATTCACCGCTTTTCGAACATTTGTCTTCTATCTTATTCAAATTTATTCTAGAAATAAACCAAAAGCCGTGAAAAATTAAAATTAACACAAAGCAACAATAACTAACCAAATATTCATATGGATATTAACTAGTTTTCAGTTTTTTTTATTGCGAATTATTTTTGATTAAACCAAATAATTTTAAATTTTGATTTTAAAATTCACCGCTTTTCGAACATTTGTCTTCGATCTTATTCAAACTTATTGTCATTCAAACGTATTTTTTTTTTAGATTAGTAGTTAATCGATTCTTATGTCATTCGAACATTTTATTTTCGAATTTTTGGTCAATCGGAATATATATAATAATGTTTTTTGGATCTCATGTATCGAAATAATTGATTTCAAAATTATACCTCTTTTCGTCAAAATTAATGCTCGAAAATACGGATTTTATACATATATTGTATAAAGTGTAAAAGTTTGTGCCCGCCCCCCTTCCCACTTTACTTTATAAATCAATTAAGACAAAAATTTGAAAATTGGCCAATTTTAATAACTATTTAAATACTAGTTTTTTTGTATGCATATTTCGAGATTCAAAAGTTCATAATGGCGGCCATTCGAAATTTGCCGAAACACTAATAATAGGGAATAAACTCGACATAGACATAGATGGCGAGCCAAACAAGGGTAGCACTTAGGTCCACCGAAGACCATTGTGTTATCCCCCCAAGTAGACATCTCACGAAAGAACCCTTTCAGGTCGAACACGTCCCACAAATGTCACCCAAGCAAAGCAGTCCAGATGCTCGGCAGTTTCATCTACCTCAACACCAAACTTGCAGTATGGATCGTCGCTGAATCAAATCTTATTCAGGTGATATTTCACCAGCCAGTGCCCAGTTAGGACTCCGATAATGGTTCTAAATTGACTTCTGTTTAGTTTTAGAAGTTTATTAGGCTCAGAACGGCTAAAAGGTCCTGGCATGAAGGTCTTAGACTGTCTGACCCACACAGCTTCTCTAGGGCTCTGCAAACACTTAAATGCAAGTGTTTGCAGCGAATTGACTCTCCTCGAGGACAGGGCCTTAACTATCCCAGCATATATAGATATGCTTGTCGTGATATCCTCTGGAAAGGTTTTCCTGTACTCAGTCCAAGATTTCTGTAATCTCAGCCTGATATACAGTAGCATACCGTCCAAGAGCAAGACTAATTCTTGCCCTGGGTCTATCCCCATAGATTCTCGCCCCAGATCCCTTCTCCATTACAGCACCGTCTGTAAACCAGACAAGACCCTCCGGTTTGAGGAAGGACGGGGAGGGATCCAGCGATTGTTCTCTGTCAGGGACAATTACACGAAATCTCTTAGAGGCTATTGAGACCGGAATAATGGCATCTCTCCTAGCTAGGAGAGGGTATGATCTAATCAGTTCAGTCCAGACTAGCGTATGCCCAAAATTCCAGTCTCTGATATCCAGCGACCCCAGTAGTTTATACGAACAGAAGTCTTGCGAGCCTCTTCCTCTACATGCAAGTGTAGAGGACTAAGTCTCAGAATAGCCTCCATAGCTCGGTTCGGTGTGGTTCTTATGGCTCCAGTTATGCCCAGACAGGCAAGTCTCTAGAGCTTGTCAAGCTTCCTCCTGTATATTGTCCTGCGTGTGGCGGGCCACCAAACAAGAGTCTCATAAGTGATCATTGGCCTTATCACTGACGTGTAAAGCCAATTCACAATACGAGGTTTTAGACCCCAAGTTGATCCGAAGGACCCTCTGCTCCTTTTAATAGGTCAGTCGGGAGTCTGTTAAGACACCCAGATATTTCATCGCAGTCCTCATTTCTTTTCCACCATTGCTAAAGCCCTTTGCGTGAACCTTATAATAGTGTTTGGGAACTTGCCAATTACTATAATGGCAAGATACACTCCGCTCTCATTGAGAGTATAAAGCAACTCATCCACAATCGGACATCACAAAAGCAGGGAAAAAACTCCGCCCTGTGGATATCCTTTCCACGGACGAGTACACTGCCACGCCCCCAGGAGAAGATGTTATGCTTCTGAACTCGAACTTTGGAATTAACATTCCTAAAAACTAAAAAATTCAAATATTGTATACCTCATGTGATCCCAATTCAAGTATTTTACTAGTTACGGGGTGTTTTATAAAGGAGAAAATTTGAACTTAATTAAATACAGTAAATGCAAAAGTACACTACTTAACCGCTATAGCCCAGTTACCATTCACCAGAGACAATTTTGGAGGATGTCAAGGCTGTAATATAATTGTGTTTTTTCCCGCCAATAGTACCTCTCGAGTAGTTCTTTAAGAATTTATAGGGTGCTCGCACGTAGGCCTTCTCGATCACAAAAAGATTACCAGAAAATAGTAAAAAATGGTCTTTGGCCAATATCTTCCAAATTATCGCAGATATAGCATAATTGTCTGATTAAACAATGTGGGGGCATAATTTTTGCAAAAATAATATAATCTAAAAAAACAATTTTTTTTTAGATTATATTATGTTGTGTAGCCACGAACGTCTTCTTCCAAAACGCATTTTAAATCATAACTAAAACAAATATTTTACTCGAGTTAGGGCAAAATTTGTCTATGCGCTTGCTAATAAATTCAAGAATTTTGACCTTGGTCCGAAAAGAGGGGAGAAAAAATAATGACTTTAAATCAGTTTAACTTTTTACAGTTTTTTTGTAGGTAATGATCTGCCCTACATTTAAATAATTAAATTTAATAAATTGTATTTTATCTGCAATATTTTGGAACATATTGGAGAAAATCCGATATTTTTTGTTGCCATTTTTTTTGTGATTCAGACGACACTCTGCACATTCCCAAGAAAACAGTGCACTTTAGTATTTTGCACATTCCCAGCCCTTGATTACTGGACTAATACCCTCACAAAAACATTTCACTTAAGGATTACGTGAGGAATAAAATATTTGAGTTTTGTAACTTTTATTTATATTTAGGTTCTGCCACATTTATGAATTAACGCCACTTAGAAATGACACAGTGCAAGAATTAGTGTGGTCGCGAGATGTCTCACGGTTCCTCATTGTTGCAGGAAGATTGTGTAAATTATGTATTAACTTCCTTGCCCAGTTAAGTTCTCTTCTAAAATCGGCTTCATAAAATAATAAACACGGGAAAAAGTACAATAAATTTGTAATTTCACACCAGTCGTCGTTTTTAAAGATCCGGGTCAACGGATCTGGGTTAGTTTAAGGACCCGGATCACCGATCTGGATCTCAGATCTCTTTAAATTTATTAAAATAGGCGAGCCATATTTGTCATATTGGAAGTTGGGTAGGTATGTATGCGTAGCTTCATTCATCTGAAAACTTTGTAAGCATGTAACATCGGTTTTATAGGCAGCATTGTGCGTACATTTTTTTAGTTTTTCGCGACGAGTCAAATAAGTGGCGCCCTCTCTAGTCTAGTTTTTTGTTTACAAACTTGTACGTGATATACAAGGAAACGTTTTAAGTGAAATAGTGTATTAATTTTTTTTCAAAATTTTTTTCACCAAATTTTTCCTATATACCCCGAGAGATTAAATGTAAAAAATCTAATAGGTTCGCAACTTCCAAAGATATATGTGTTTTCCCGTTAGAATTAATATGCTTATGCCTTAATTTTATTCTTCAATTCCCATTTTATACTCCTTTTAGAATTAAAAGTAGCAATGGTCGGCCCGTAGGACACATTATGTTGTTCCTTTGTGTTCTTTGTGGTTGCCTGTTCAAAGTAATAAATACATAATTTTTAAAGATATATTTATATTTTTAACTTACAAGGCTTAAGAGTCTTTCTATAGTGGTTTTGAAGTTGAAGTGTTTTGTATTTTTATGTTTCCATTTGTATTTATTTATTTATTTACTAGTTTATTAATTTATTTCACAAAAAACAAATTTTACAGACATGTACTATGGTTTGACTTGTTAGATTTAGATTTTTAACATTAATTATATTGCTTTTTATTAACTATCATCCTATTATCATCACTAATTATAAGGCCATCTAAACTTCAATATACATATCGCACTAAAAAAGTAGAGATTTAAATCTAATCTCTAATCCACACAACATAAATCAAAGTTCTAAAGGACTGGTATAATATGATGATTTTAAGGTGATTTACAAAATCAACAAGCCAACCAACCCCAAATTAAATTTATACACGAGATTCTGGCTATACAGAAAATCATATTTGATGGCAATCAGCATTCAACAAACTAATGACCGACCGAACCATCCACCCCTCATCCCCCTCTTCAAAAATCACGCTATATCTGTCGTCGGCTCCGTGGCTCAACCCCCGACCCGAAACCTACAAGCATGATTCAATGAACGAACTGAAGAACTGACTGAACTGTAAACAAACACAACTGAACGCTTCATTTTGCTTTGTCTCTATTTCAAAGATCCGTCATCTGGTTCGCAATATTTTAAAGAGTGGGTCAGTATAAAAATCGGGATCTCAGATCCGGATAAGTCGTGAACGTCACATCTGTAAGCTTGAGTTAGTTTTAAATCTGACAAAGACCTTCCCAGGTCATTAATTTTTAATTTATCTTCGAATGAAAAACTACAAAAATTTGTTTGTTCAAAACAGTTTACGGTATTCATATTCATTGTCTTGTCACTTAACATTATTACACTCAACTCCATGACAATTATAAATTATTCACAATATCAACAAATGTCTATATATCTACGTTAATACAGTTATATTGTTCGGACTTTTTTAGTAACATAAAAACTTGGAAATTTTACGTCCTAGCTATAAAATTAAATTGATGTTATGTAAATATATTTAGCGGGGGTGAATTGTTGAGTTCTACTTGATATAAACATTTTGTCGGTTTGAGTAAATCTATTTCTGTAGACTTCTTCATATTTAATTTATGACATTAGTTTGTGTAAATTTTTAAAATTATTATTAAAAGTTTGGGCAGCATCAATTAAGTAAATCAAAATACAAGAGTTCTAACCACACTACACCACAACTTGTCACGGTCTGGACGCGCGTTTTGCTAACCCAGTTAGCATCAGCAGCAGTTTATGTCATCTGCATCACAAGTTGTGGTGTTTATCTTCCACTACAGGTTCAGGAATCAATTAAGCAATTTACATAGTTCGTTTTTTTTCCTTAATGAATGCTGCATCAAAGAGAAAACGGGATCCAATTACCCAAATCATCACTCAGGACGAGAGAAAATTTGTACTCTCGTCTCATCTTGTCCCAACCTAATTTCGTCTCGTCTCGGCACTGTTCAATATCGACACACGAGACGAGATGAGAATAAAAGTGTGTCGTCTCGACTTGAAGTAAAAGAAACCATCAGCTTACAAATATAGTGACATACCTCTTTACATTTCTGTCAAAGGATATATATTACTTCATCAACAAAATTCTCCGGATTTACTTTAATAAAACTTTGCATCTTAAAATTTACCGAATTTAAGATTTTTTTCTAATACATATTTTAAATTTAAATCTTGGCCTCTAAATAATGTTAATAATAAACATAATAATGCCATTTTGTTACCTACGTGATGATGTTTGTTTATATTTTCAACGGAATCTATAAGCTTTAATTTTAAAGAAAGAAATAAATTTTAAATACAGGTTGTTTCTAGTTTTATCCAAGCTTCCAAGATTTATTAAGAAATTAGACAGATAGCTATTGGAAAGGAAAAAATGAACATGAACTTTTTTATTATAAATGGAACATTCTGTATATTATTGTTTCATTAATTGGGGCCTTTTTGCTGATTATAAAAAGTCTAAGCTTGATGCCTTTATCTTTGAAGATAAGTAAGAAAATTGTCAAAAACGCTACCATAAGAAGCAGAGATAATCTTTAAATTTGTGTGTTAAAACCTCATTACATTGCCTCCTTCTAACACATTGCCCCTTATGGCAGGGTTTTAGTTAGTTTTATCAGTAAGTTTTAAAGGTAAAAGTATCAAACTTGGTATATTTTTAATCGTCAAGAAAGAACAATTGAATCAAACCATGTTATACATAGTGTTCCATTTAAAATAACAGAACAGTCAATGGTCATTTTTTACCCACTTCAAAAAAGAAGATTGCTTATCAATTCGATTGCGACCCTATGAATTTTTTTATAAATATTCTCCGATCACTTCGGGATGGTTTGATAAATTTGGATTAATTTTTAAGGAAGTTTTCCGGTTGGTGCGAGAGTGGACATACAGCAATCATTGAAAAAAAAATATAGAATGCCGGAATGGAGCCATTTTGAATTTTTTCCTACCAGTAAAACTGAAATGCTTTAATATATTGCCTTGAAATTTAGTATATGAATTGTATTACCCAAAAAAGTAATTTTGCCGCCCTCTGAGATAAATACCTCTTTAGAGGAGGATCTATTTTTTCGTCAGATTACTTCGGTTATTATAACTCTTAAATTATTCTTGACACATAACATATCTTGTCTCAATGAGTGAGGCGTATAGCGGGGGAGGGGGAGTTAACAGGAAAAACGCAGAGGTTTTTAATGGCTCAGTTCAGTTTTACTAATCATTTTAATTCTTGTTTGTGTTTTACTGTTTTTCTATAAATATGTATAGATGGCGCTTTTTATATTATATAATAGTAGCACCGTGATTCTGCGAAAATATTATATAAAATGGGCATAGTAATTACTCTTTTTTTTATTAGTGATGTCCAAAATTTTACCCTTGGGTTCGGCCTTGAAAACTTTAAGATTGACCTTTACAAAAGGAATTTAATTAAATAGAACTAAAAAACATAAAATAAAAAAAATAAAAGACTAATAATTTAATAAATCACTAAACAGTAAAAACTAATATTTTATTCCATCTTGAATGTCTTTATGAAGTCGGTGTCAAACGAATAAACACACTAAACCGATACTATGCACGTGGTATTCAAGACAACAAATGTTCAAGAAAGATTAAAATATTATCATTTTCTTTTTAGTGCTTTTTTGTACTTTCCAACTGCCATTTTTTTATTATCTTTCCAAATCCGGGTGCCTCAGATAAAAACTTAAAACTTTTGTTTTCTATATCTTTTAAAAAACAGACAGAAATCCTATGCACGAAAGATAATTATCATGTCATTTTTAGCGTGCGTTATTTTTTTATAGAACTGCTTGAATGTTATAGATTTTTGAATTATTAAATTTCTATCAAATTTCGAATTAGTGAAATTTAAAAGTTTAAAAACACTCCACCAAATATAACTGATAAACCTCTATAAGCTTAATAAGCTAAAGTTTCCTTGATAAATCCTGTAATCATTTGTTTATAATCTTTTTCTCTTGAGGCAGAAAGTGGCAATTATTTTATAAATGGAATACCCATCTCGTTTTAGGAAAGGCAGCCTTACGTTTAAAAATTTGCATAATTGTAATTAAAATTTAGAAAAAAAAAGGTTATTAATGTCCAATTTGGTTTTATTAACTAGCCCTGTGATAGTTGTTTTGTAACAAGTGAATTAAGAAGTCCTTTTTCTCACGAATGGAAAAATTCTGTTTTATTTATCCAATAAATATTATGATTAATTTTCAAACGGAGATGAATTGTTTTGATTAACGATGTATTTATAATATACTAAAATATTTACAAAAGTTTTACATTTATTAAAACAATCTAAAAACAAACAACAAATTCCCTAAAGGCCCGTTTATCTTGGGATGCTACCTTAACTCAGAAACTATAAAAGATATAAAAAAAGGCAGTTGTTTTCGAGTTGTTGTTGGGTTGAAAATTTCTACTTCTGGTGTCATAAAACCCTGTGGAAACGAAACGGCGTCAACTAAAGCAAAATAGATTGGCACTTTCCTATCTTAGTTTTGAAAGATCTGTCACTTCATATCAATTTACGGTTTACCCTGAAGTTCCGGCTTTGACAGTTCCGATAAACCGAAACATGATGTCAGATGCGATAAATATTTTATAAATAAGGCAAGGAAGTGTACGGCAAAAATTTCATCTTCAGGGGGCATATTTACTTAACTTTAAACTGGACAAAATTAATGTCTGTTAAGTCAATAACTTTTCGAAGCGAAACGAGGCAAGACTTTGATCTGGTTTCGTCTCAAATAAAATTTCGAGATCGGGATGAGGCGAGATTAGCAAAAGTCGAGATGAGACGAAATGAAAACTTAATCTCATCTCGTCTGGTCTATTATTTTACACACATAAATTAAGGGTCAAAAATTCAATATACTGTAGCCTCTAGAAATAAATAAACTGAAATATTCAAAATGTTTTTGGAACTATCAGTTCAGAACTCAACAAGTTACACCCGTGTTTTTTATAACATTAGTTTTGTAGCTAATACGTAAAAATTTTCAAAAATGTTTATATTATTGAAAAAGTCCGGTAAATAATTTTATTACACGTTCTGATGTGGAATGGTTTAGAGTTGAAAGGTTTTGAATATTTTAATTTTTTTAATTTGGAAGATTAGAATTAAGAGCGTGTTTTTGCGAAATATGTTTCGTATTAAGCAGAAGGCTGTTAGAAACCGAATAAGTTTCATAGTTGGGTTCATCCATGGTCTCTGGCTGATGTGAACTTAGAGAAACAAGTGTTAATATTGTTAATTAAATTATTAAGATCAGTTAGGTTACTTTTTCTTAAAGGTAGGGTTTCATGCAATTGTACCTAATGATGGTAAGAAAGCCCAACTAAAACGTCGGTTTTAACGGCGTTTTGGGTATAACTATTTATTTTTTCTGTAGTCAATTTGATTGGTTTTATTATTGGGTTATTAGACAAAAGTTCGTTAAATTGGATTAAATCTTGTACCTCTAAGGTACCAAAGTCAACATTGGTGCGCTGATTAAAAGTATTGTAAGCTGTGCTACGAACAGTAGACACTAATGAAGTTTGGTTTAATGATTTAAAGCTAGAGTCAACTTTTGATTAAGTTCTAATGAACTATCATTAAATATTTGAGGCTGAGGACAGCGAGATCGGCTGACCAGCACGTTAGGCAAATCAAAAATGTCGTTTTCATCATGTAGAAATGTTCATTGACCTTGGTATCTTTATTTACTTTAGTTATTTCGATACAGGCGAGATAGTTCTGCGCCAGTTGAAAAATGTATTTTCGGCCGTGTGGTATGGCCATTTAAGACTCGACGTTTTTTCTCTTACGTGTAAAATGATAGCAAAAGTGGTTCTTGACGCCTACTAAGTTATTAGACTGAATTTTAATGTTTTGTTTGAGATTTATGTGGACAACATTAAATTAAGATCTTTTTCTGTTTTTTGATTGTTATTAGAAGTTATTTAACATTCGTTTTTAAAAGTGGGATTGAAAGAGTTTTATACTGAGATTTTATTATTCGCAGCGATTTCCTTGTGCGTTTTTATGTTAAAATGATAAGATTTCAAGACAATATATAAATAGACATTTTAGACTCTTACAGTTCGAGTTGTAATGTAAATTTAAAAAATCAGCCAAATTATAATTGTTTACAAAAGCTTGGCGTCGTATATGCTAAAAGTAAAAAAACCAATATGAGAACTTTTCAGATCTTCCGTAAACAAGCTTTCCGCTCTATTACTTTTGGCTTCTTTACTAATATTTTAAAATAAAATATAATAGAAATCATTTTCCTACAAATTCCGCATTTATTTAGGTTTAAATATGAGATCAGGTCTGTAAAGTTAATATTTTAAAAACAAATTTAATTGCTTTTTGACCATAGAGATTTAGTATATTACAAAAATAACTGTATATCCTTGATTTAGCTCGACCTTATCCAAAGACCAGCTATTCACTTGATTGGTGATCCAAACATTAGAAGGAAGATTTTCTCTTTGAAGCTTCGTGAAATTGTAATATGTTTTTCTTTTACAGATACTACTGTGGATTCTGCTTCCACGGGTTATTATCCATTATGCCTCCTTCAGCCATGCTTTTCAGGATGACACGTCATTGATTCGCATACAGCCCTTCACCATCCAGTTAGAAAGAATATTCTCTCACTTATCTGTCAATTCTTCCATAATGCAGTAACCTTTTAAAACGTTATTTTTCTAAACGGCGCCAATGCGATTTGTCACTACTGCCCTAATGGCATTTGAACACTATACGATATATGTATTGCTTAGCTGAGGCATACGTATAGCTTATGATCTGCTCTTGACTAGTCACATTGTTTTTTATAATAATTTTTGCCAACCATCCCATTTTTACTTCCTTCATAAAAGGTTATTGTAATAGTGAAAAAAATCACTCGCCTAGATTCTTTCAATTCTTCACGGTTCAGGGTCCCTAGATGACGAAAAACATGTTTTCTCAAGTCAGTCGATCCGTCTATCTGTCTGTCTGTTCGCGACGTAACTAAAAAACTACTTATCAGATTGACTTCAAATTTTGGTCAAATATCAACTAGTACAACAGTGATTCTAATTCAAGATGGCGGAACAAAATTGCGGCCAAATAAAATTTTTGTAATCGTGAAGAAAATCACCTTCTCAGGATTTACTTATCTTCACGTTTTAGCGTCCCTAGATGCTAAAAAAACATGTTTTATCAAGTCCAACGGTCCATTCTGTCGATCTGTGTGTCAGTTCGCAACATAACTTAAATATTTCTTACCTTATTGTCTTCAAATTTTGACCAAAAATTAAAGGTCATATGGGGATGGCCTGATAATATTTTGGTAAAAATCCAATATGGCGGAACAATGTAAAAAAATGTTTGGTAGAATGGTGTATTATTTGGAGTTAAGATCCAGTAAAGAAACAAGTATTTTTTAAATAGTCGACGTTTCGCAACTTTATTGTTGCATCTTCAGGACACATGTAGATTCTATATCCAGCATGAAACCCATATTATCCGTCTTTACATAGTCCGTTTGTCCGCAGATATTAAGTTTCTAAATGGATTTCGTTAACGATCATCTTGTTTTTATGTTAGAATGGTGTATTATTTGGGGTTAGGATCCAGTAAAAAAAACAAAAGACATTTTTTAAATTACGTTTCGAGACTTTATTGTTGCATCCTCAGGACACATGTATAGATTCTATAGCCTGCATGAAACACATATTTTCAGTCTTTACCTACTACGTTGGACCGCAGATATTTCCTTCTATTAGCCCCAAATGATGATGTACTTGTGCGTTCTCCCAATCAAAAAAAGGATTTGAATGCTAGACATTGCCTTTCAAAAATTGAGAAAACCACACAAGAAATAAAGAAAGGGCGAACTGAAACTGTAAAAAAAACAAAGTAAGGAAACAGACAACTTTTGAATGCCAACAATGCCCTGGAGCACCTGGATTTTGTGTAAAGGGCTTTAAAGATTTTCATAAAAAAATTTTGTTTTTTCAGTTGGTATTTTTTTTTTGCCTTGTTTATATTTTTTTGAACTTTTTGGTTAGGTCTTTATCGTTGTGTGATAGTAGTGTTGTTTTGATTTTCTATGATTACCCGTAAGCCAAATATATATTTTTTTGTATATCTGTACCTATATTACCAGTATATTTATTTTGTGTTCCTAGTGTAGAAATAAAAGCGTTTTACATAATTACCTTTTTTTTTATCCGTATTATTGCTAAAATGTTCATCGACTCCGATCGGAGTATTCGGCATCCCGTAAAAATATTATTGCATGACGCCGACCACTCCGATCGGAGTATAGCTTTTTTTCGCTAATTTAAGACAAAAAATAAAGAAAAAAAATAAAATACCATAAATAAAGGCAAAAAACAAATAAAACAACGGCATCCGAGAGTGCCTCAAAAATATGATCGGCAGTCAACCTGTTAAGAGGGTTAGAAGCTAAAAAATGTTTATCAAAAAAGAAATAAAAAATATTAACATTTTAAAACATATATCAAAAATCTAATGTTTTGTGGGCTCCAGTTAATAACTTCTTTCTTACTTTTATGAGATTAGTTATCTTCCGAAAGTTTAAACAAAAATTATAAAAAATTGCACAACAAAAATTTTTATATCAAAACCTGTATGTATATTATTCGATTCTTTAACAATTATTTTTTTAATGCGGTTCTGAATTTTTTATTTAATATTTTTGATCTCCATTAAAGTTTTAATGATATTTTTCCTAATGACACAATGCATTGGTATCTTCTGTGTCTAGCTTTGTAAAATGTATACAAAATTTCTAACCTAATTGGCATATAATTGAGTGTGAAATGTTAGTTTGAGGAGATCTTCTACAAGCAGGCAGTTTAAATTTTCAATCCGACGTTCCGGTTTTGACATAATACAGTAATTCATTCAATAACTATTTATTATTTTTGAATATACAGATTTTAAAATACTACATATTTTCATTTTATTTTTATAACCCATATGGTTAAGAATACTCGGCTTCACTGTTCTACATTTACGTTACGTTTACGTGACGTCAAAATAGGAATTTCTCTAAAATATTAAACAGAAACATATTGTATATTTTATTAGAAATGTACCAATTAGAAGATCTAAACTATAATTCATAAAAAAAAATATAAACCATTTTTCGACGTATTGAGACACTCAACAGCGGCACACAGTAACGTATTCATTTTCGCTAATCCGACTCTGTTCTGGGTCGCAACGCTCGAACGACGGATCTCATCTGTAAAACTTTACATGCTGCCAACAATCTACCGAATTTTGTCGGCAGGCAGAAAATATTATATTATAATATTATATACTATGATTATACGTTAACATAGTTCAATTAAATAAAATAAAGTTACTACGCCTATGGGTAGGGTTTGTACGAAATTAAAAAACCGTTCGGAGCCTCAAACCCATTGTTCTCGAAAATGATAAAAAAAAATATAAACATATAAAGTTAACACACAAAATCATGCCTCATGGGATTATACCATGTCAAAATGGAATCACTTTCCGACGTTTCGCCTTTGATTACTCGATGCATATTCAGGGATCTTTACTTTTAATTTTTCGTTTATAGAATCTCGAAACCGATGCAAGAACTTAGCTTTCTCTTACATGCAAATATAGCAGACTGCACAATTTGTTTCTTTCTGATACATCTTTCATGCTCTTTAAGCCAAGTCGATATGACTCGTTCAGTTTCTCCAAGATAGACATCACCACAGGAACAAGGAATTGTATATACTTCTTTCGTTTGGAAAAGAATGATGTCTTTTGGTTCTGTAAACCAATGAATTAATAACTGATTGCTTTTGTGCTGTATGATGATGGCAATTTGCATTTAGGTACCTGTTCGTATGCGCTGGTTTTCTATATACAGAGTGCCTTAAGGAACTATCCCCTTTCTTTTGTACAAGAATATCTAGAAATGGAGTTGCGCCTTCTGATTCAATTTCCATTGTAAATTTTATATTAGCAGGTTGTTGATTCAGATGATCAAGAAACCCAGGGAGGCTTTCTGGACCATGCGGTTATATTACAAAAGTGTCGGCTACATATCTGACCCATGATTTTGGCTTTAATGGAGACGGCTCTAAGACTTCCTCCTCAAAAGCTTCCACGAAGGTATTGGCTACCACTGGTGACAGCGGAGATCTCCATGGCTGCTCCTGAGGTTTGTTTATAAAAAATTCCTTAAAACACAGTCACCAGTGGTAGCCAATCTTCATGAAAGCTTTTGAGGAGGAAGCCTTGAAGTCGTCTCCATTAAAGCCAAAATCATGGTTAAAATATCTAGAGAACATTTTTGTAATATGGCCGCATGGTCCAGAAAGCCTCTCTGGGTTTCTTGATTATCTGAATCGACAACATGCTAATATAAAATTTACATTGGAAATTTAATCAGAAGGCACAATTCCCTTTCTAGATGTTCTTATACAAAGAAAAGGGGATGATTCCTTAGGACACTCTGTATAAAGAAAACCATTCCATATGAACAAGCTAAATGCAAATTCTCATAATCATCCAGCACAAAGCAAACAGTTATTAATTCAATGGTTTACAGAGCCCTCGCGATTTGTGACCAAGATTGTTTACAATCGGAAACAGAGAAACTGACTCAAGCTTTAACAGGGAATGGCTATTGCACTGAGGATATTAGACGGTCAGTTAGAAAATATAATAATCCTACTCCATGAAATGATACTAATAAGGAATTACCGATAGGAAGTGTAGTTCTTCCATTTAAACTCGTAACCACAAACAAGATTGCCAGGTTACTTCGTCAGTCCAACAAAGTGTACAATCTTCAACAAACCCAAGAAAATTGGACAATATTTGCGATAGCCAAAGGACATTATTCATTTTCAAACGGAAGGGGTATATGCATTTCCTTCTTACCGTGATGATGTTTATATTGGAGGAACTGCACAATCCATATCGACTAGACTTAAGGAACATGAATGATGTATCAGAAAGAAACAAATTGTACAATCTGTTGTATCTGAACACCAACATTCCATTGGACATGTCATAAATGTAAAAGAAACCAAAGTTCATGCATCTATTTCGGAATTCTATAAACAGGAAATTAGAAAATCTACATCATATGTGGAAACCGATCGTTACACTGAGTCACGGTTCGGTAAACACAGGTCGACTATAAATAGCCAGCCTGGGTCTCTTCGAGCTCATTTAGTGTTTCTATCTCGTGAAGTAAAGATCCCTGGAGATGCCTCGTGCAATCGAAGGCGAAACGTCGGATTCTGTTTTGACACAGTCTAATCCCAAGAACCATGATTTTTTAATTACCCGATATATGAATGTCTACTTATAAGGAAAAAACATGCGCAATTCTACGTAGTTTTAATAAAAAAGCACTTGGGATTTCTAATTAAACGAAAATTATACGTTAACATAATTCAGTTTAATAAAATAAAGTTAGTCCGCCTATGGTTAATATTTGTACGAAATTAAAAAACCGTTTGGAGCTTCGAAACCATTCTTCCCAAAAATGATAAATAAAGTAAAAACATCTATTTTATAATGAAGGAGATTAACACTAGTTTAAGAAAATAAAAAAGGTATAGTAGGATCTGACAAAGCTAAGTGTAAGCTGAGTGAAATATAAAAAACCGATATGTCTTATTTTTGATGGACCACCCGGCATTATTACGTCAAAACAATTTAGTAGTCTTTAACTACGACACTGAAGAAAGCAACCCACACCAAAACACCCCGACGCTGACGGCCCGCTCTAAACATCTGCCGACTGGTACTGTATCAACAAAAGGTTTCCGGTTTCACAGAGTTACAGATGCGATGTTGGCGCGTGCCGCATCTTGAGATTATGTCGGACAAACGGCCCTATATGTGAACACATGTTATTTGTAGAGTTAAACCAGCATATTTATAACGCAAGAGACATAACAGAAATTGAAAGTCAGAAGGGATCTCTAGAATGGGATAAGTCTTAAAAGCTCACGGGCTCTAATCAGCAAATTTGGGCGGCCCCGCTGCCATGGTAAAAATGATTTCAAGTTTATAGTAAAAAAAAAAATATATATATATATATATATATATATATATATATATATATATATATATATATATATATATATATATATATATATATATATATATATATATATATATATATATATATATATATATATATATATATATATATATATATATATATATATATATATATATATATATATATATATATATATATATATATATATATATATATATATATATATATATATATATATATATATATATATATATATATATATATATATATATATATATATATATATATATATATATATATATATATATATATATATATATATATATATATATATATATATATATATATATATATATATATATATATATATATATATATATATATATATATATCCATATAAATATATTCTTCGGGACTTTTCAATGTGGATTAAAAATAAACAAATCCATTGCGCAACACAGATGTAGTATTGTAGAACATAAATTACTTAAACTGTGAACGGCACAAAGATAAACTAAGACACCTGTTTCTTTCTTCGGTTCCACGGCCTTGAGCTCCTATGACTATACGGCCGAGACGTTATACATGGGATGTCCAGATGACGAACTATAAACTCCCGGTACACCCCGTTTATTCCAAATATCTTTTCAAATTATTCTTCTTTTTAAACCTTTCTATTTTTCTATTGCTCTTGGTTTCCACTAGCTGCCCCTTGGAACTCTTGAGAGTACTACTGGTTTCACGAGATGACCTTTTCTTTCAAGCTATCCCCTTACCCCTTCTACTCCCGCCACATATCGGCCAGTACGCTAATATATAAGTATATTAATATTAATATAGTAGAACTAGGCAGACGAACAGGATAGAATGCAGGAACAACTAGGCCTCACATGTTCACAACGTCTACCCTCTTTCAAGCGGGGTCGTTAGTTTCCACATCGAGGGGTTGAGTCTCCCTCATCCCCCCGAAATGAAGCAGCTAAACTGAACACGTGGATCCAATTATATTAGAAGCACAGAGGTCTGCCTTCTACAACAATCCACGAGGCGATTCGAAAGACTCAACTAAGGCACATATAGTATTTGTGGTTAGATTAAATATTACAAGGCTTAAATCTAAATAAACAGTGCAGAGAAGCGTCCGTCAGTACTGGTACCGCACCACTGCTGTAAGAAAAACTCAGCATGATAATTTATTATATTTTATTATTTCCTCCATAAAAAGTAGGTTTTTCATTTTAGGAAATAGGTTTTACCAACTTTTGTAACATTGTACAGCATTGACAAAATTTGACCCATTGTTTGTTTCACACTTGATTTTTGTGGTAAATTGGAAAATAATTTTCTTAATAATAATTTTACTTAACATTTTATTAGGCTCCAAATTAAATTTTTATCAAAATGTTACCATGCTATCCTCATGTAACCTTTAATTTTTAAATAAAATTTGAACTTAATAAGCTAGGTTAATTTTTTAACTATAACGCAAAACGTGCTTTTCGGCATCTAGGGATCCTGAAACGTGAAGATCTAAACAAATCTTGGAGGGTAATGTTTCCACGATTACAATACTTCCATATTGCCAGGGTAGTAAAAGACACTGAACATTGAAAGGTCAATTGAACCAGAATTAGAATTGGATTTGTTAGTACCGATGTTAGTTAAATTAAAGGCACCACGAATACCGAAGCGATTTAAAATTTTGTCCACAAACAAGTAGCGGGGAAAAAAAGCATCCGAAATTTGGTACTTTCCTTTACCAGGAACCTGCCTCGTTATGAATCTTTTCCTAAGGAATAGTCAAGTGTGATCAGTTTAGTTCGAAACATAGTCATTTAGTAACACATATACGTCTCATTCAATTTTTGTGAAAAATTTGAAGTCAATTGAATAAGAAAAATATTTTACGTTGATTTTTTTAAACATATTACTTGGTCGCCAATTTATCCGCAATTTTGAATTCGTACCACAATTTTACTAGCTTGTCTCTATATCACACTTAATGGTTGCACAAAATTTGAAATTAATCTAATAAATAGTTTTATCAAGCAAATTTTTTAACTATTCTATTAGGCCGCCTCACAGTGTGCGATTTTGCAAACCTAGCAAGACAAAATTATTTTTCTGAATAAAATCACATTAACTCTGGTTGATATTTATAAGTACCTAAGAAATAGTGTTAATATACAAAATTAAGCAAAATTACTTTCTACATGAATAGTTTACTTTCTAATTTTCAAATATATAGTAGTTTTAACAATAACATATACTATGTAAAGTTAGGTAGGTGTTAATATATATATTTTTTAATTATCCTTTATTCGTATACTACTCAAGGTGTCCCCACATTTTAGATCAGATCTACAGAGAGCGACAAAAATATAGTAATAAAAAAATTATTTAAAATCCAATAGGTATTCTTTTTGTAGCAAATAAACTTTATTCTTTTATTTTAGGCTAGTTAGCTAGTGATGCGTATCGTTAATGTTTCTTCATTTTAATTATATTAGGTAATCCAAATAAGGTCTAGTTTTAAATATTTGCGTTTAAAATTAGCTCTCATATTTTTGAACTTCCATTAAATCCGAAATAGGGCTAGAATTAAAGTAAAAACTATGCATATATTATAACTTATAATAAAATAATAATAATAATGATTATAATTAAGAAATCATGGTTCTTGGGATTAGACCCTATCAAAATGGAATCACTCTGCGATGTTTCGCCTTCGTTTGCTCGAGGCATCTTCAGAGATCTTTACTTCATGAGATCGGAACACTGAATGAGCTCGGAGAGCCAATATCTTCATGGACGCTTTTGAGGAGGCAGCCTTAGAGTCATCTCCACTAAAACCAAAATCATGGTTCAGAACACCTCCCTGGGTTTCTTGATCATCTGAATCAACAACATACTAATATAAAATTTACAATGGAAATTGAATCAGAAGGCACGATTCCCTTTCTAGATGTTCTTGTACAAAGGAAAGGGGATGGTTCCTTAGGACATTCTGTATATAGAAAACCAACGTATACGAACAGGTACTTAAATGCAAATTCCCATCATGGATCCACAGACAATCTTGCAAGGTTACTTCGCCGGTCCAACGAACAACCTTCAACACACACAAGAAAATTGGACAATGTTTGCGATCGCAAAAGGACATTATTCCTTTTCAAACGGAAGGAATATATGCAATTCCTTGTTCCTGTGGTGATGTCTATATTGGAGAAACTGGACGATCCATATCGATTAGGCTTAAGGAACATGAACGATGTATTAGAAAAGAAAAACAAATTGTACAATCTGCTCTATCTGAACACCAACATTCTACTGGACATGTCATAAATGTAAAAGAAAGCAGAGTTCTTGCATCAGTTTCGGGATTTTATAAACGCAACATTAGAGAATCTATTGAAATTTATAAGCATCTTAACAATTTTAATAGAGATACGGGCTTCAGTTTACATCATAGGTAGAAACCGATCGTTACACCGAGTCACGCTTCAGTAAACACAGGTCGACTATAAATAGCCGGCCTAGGTCTCTCCGAGCTCATTCAGTGTTCCCATCTCGTGAAGTGAACATCTCTGAAGATGCATCGTGCAATAGAAGGCGAAACGTCGGAAAGTGATTCCATTTTGACACGGTCTAATCCCAAGAACCATGATTTTTTAATTGACAACAGCCATGAAAGCTTTCGTTCTATGTTAATAATGATTATAATTATAATTACTTAAATCATAAATTCTAATATAAAAATTAACATACATTGCCTATTCTTAGTGACCACTTAGTCACTGTCTGAATCACTAGTTTCTGCATTGTATTAATCGTTTAGTTTTAGTACAGTAGGATCAATGATTATTGATTGTTTGGTTTTTTTCTTGTGGATTTAAGGATACTATAACAGGATCAGAACTTATTAAGAGAGTATGCAAAATATCTGTATTTGTTGCTGTCCTTGAAATTTTTCTGGAATTTTCAAGTCGAAATTTTTGAAATTCTTTATGACGAGCCTCTTGAGCTTTTTCTGTCATCTGTCCGATTTGAAGCAAAGTGTTTTATTAGCTCTGGCCCATGAAATAATACCTTATGTAAATGTTATTACGGGCATCGAATACCAGTTATATAAAGAGATGTACAAATTAGCTGACATCACAATATTTCTTGAATTCATCAACATTTACTTCATAGCCGGAACTTAAGGTACAGAATATAACATAAAACTGATAAATTAACGATTCGTCAATTCCTGTCATCTCTGAAGAAACTGTAGCATTTTTAAAAAATCTTCTGGCACTATTCCCGTCATCGGTATTCCCTCCATCTTGTTTTGGAGTATATAACACAAACCTGTCTCTTTCCTTAATGTATTTATTATTTCTTTTTTTCTCGCTGCAACTATTTCGTTTCCTCGGGCACTGCAATATTTGCAGTGTTAATTTATAGGAAATATGTTAGGCGCATTCCATTCACCTTATACAGGCATGCAAGGTAGATATGCCCCATGAAAATGTTTCAGGATTACTGTGACGTTTTCTTTTGAAGTTGCATGACGTATATAACACTTTTGTGTGGATTTGTTAGCCGCCAAAATATTGCACATTTTCCCGTCCACCATAGTTTCTTCAAACTTATGAGTGACTTGAAATACGTGTCTATTAAATTCTACTAAGGTGGTTAGAAGCAATGTTATTTGATTTCTTACAATGTCAAATTCCTGCAGAGTTGTAACATTAGTTTCCTTTACAAATCGAAATCGTATGGGCCTGCAGAATGAGGTTGAAAACGGCCTCGGATTTTGCCACAATACAATTATTATTATTTTCGTTGGTGGAAAAGGGTGGCAGTTCTTCTATGCTTTTGTTTTATACCTACTTTGTCCACCACTGCCGCCACAGCTCGAATTGAAAATTATTGTTACATTGTTGAATCAACTATTGTCTGCAATTTAATTTCGGCTAGGAAATCATTGATTATAGAATATTCATCTAATTTATAACAACATGGCTAAATATTTGGTCCTTTTTCAACAGCTGACTTTCTAATAATCCTCATCTAATAGAAAACAACATTTCTTTGCATTTTAAATTTTTGGTCTGATAGGTAAATATTTAGTCCTTTTTTGATTTTGTGGCAGTTATTAGCTTATTGGGTGTTTGTTTGATGCCCCCTTTAAACAATTTCTTCACCTTGGTGACTCGCGTGGGAGTGGAAACCAATTGGTCCAACATAGTAGCTGCACCTCTTTTACCACTTTACCTTAATTTACATTTAGTGTCATGAGTTAATTCACATAATGTGTTTTCTGTAACTTAATATTTTACTTTTAAGGTAAACAACAGGTAACAAAAATAGGGAAAAACCCAAAGAAGGTGGTGTTACAATAAATGAAAAAACTTAGAATTATGATTTAAGTATCTATGAAAAAAGGAGGGTTTAGTGAAATAAATTTAAAAAAGGAGAGCTATTTAATTCTAATTGGTCATTTAGCAAAAGTTCTGTTAATTTGTTTATTTCCAGAAATTCAAGCATATTAAGTTTTATGCCCTTATTTTAGATATATAAAATTTCAAAATCATGATTAAATGATGATTTGCAAAGGTTGAGTTAGATTTTTTATTCAAAAACTATTTTTATGCTCACGTTCTCGTATGTCTTTAGTGATAAAAGTATAAAACCTGGTATAGTTATAACCAGCAAAAAGATATTTATTTGATGGACATAAAATAATGTGTTAACAAGTAGTTAAAATAGTAATCCTATTTTAACTGAAACCACCACACAAGTGTTATCAATTTACAAAAAAAAATAAACAAAACTGCTTATTTTATCAAACCTGAAACCACCACCTTATATAAAACCTTTAAGAAAAAATGGTAAAATAACTTCCATTGGCATCAGAAAACCAACTTGAAAAAAAAAATTTAAAAATAAAAAATAATTTTTTATTTCAATATCTTGGAAATGTTATTTCATTAAGTCCACGCCCAACCAAGACCTATAATTATAACTATAAAATATTTTTTCATACATTTCAATGTTTTCTTTTGATGTTGGTTTTATTTTTTTTATAAAAAATTTTGTTTCCCTATTTTTAGTTTTATTTATAAGAAGTTTTACTAAAACGATCAGGCTCAAAGTTTTCAAGGACTAACCCTAGGTTAAAAATGTTGGACGTACCTAATAACTAGAAGAGGTACTCGAGTCTATTCGTTACCACCAAATCTCGCACTCTATTGCACTTAAAATTTGGCTACAACCAAATTTTAAGACGATAAGGAATATTATCGCTGCTTGAATAATACAATATTGATATTATATTTAGAAAAAGTCATCTACATAAAAAATCAATAATACAAATTGTTAAAAATTAAAGTAATTAATAGAATTAGAATTGAATTTGGTACCCCTAAAAACTTCGGGAAATATATGAAATATGATACTTTGATTCATCCCTTCTTTCCACTTACAAATATGTTTTTATAAGATTTATTATTACCTACCAAATTAGCTTGATCAGAAAAAAGTTTGTACCCTCATAGGTCAGAGGATGCACCTCTTTATTTTTTCAATATTTCAATTTATATTAAAGCATTCAACTTTCTCCCAGGAAAAAATTCAAAATGACGCTATCACCCATTTTTTATATTTTTAAAAATCTGCTCGTTATAAGATGACCTCAGCATTATCCTAAATACTTCTTGAAAAAAATCGTTCAATTTGGCCAAATTTTCCCAGAGAAATCGATGTACTGGGTCTTTGCTCTTAATTCGCTGCCCCTAATATTAGCTTAATTATCCAACCATTAAAAAAAAACTAAATAATAAATCTTATAAAAACATATTTGTAAGTGAAAAGGAGGGATGAACCAAAATATCGTATTTCATATATTTCCCGAAGTTTTTAGGGGTACCAAATTCAATTCTAATTCTATTAATTACTTTAATTTTTAACAATTTGTATTATTGCTTTTCTATGTAGATGACTTTTTCTAATTATAATATCATTATTTTATTATTCAAGCAGCGATAGTATTCCTTATCGTCTTAAAATTTGGTTCTAGCCAGATTTTAAGTGCAATAGACCGTTACCACCGAGATTCGGTGGTAACGCATAGACTCGAGTGCCTCCTCTAGTTAATAGGTGCGTCCAACATTTTTAACCTAGGGTTAGTCCTTGAAAACTTTGAGCCTGATCGTTTTAGTAAAACTTCTTATAAATAAAACTAAAAATAGGGAAATAAATTTTTTATAAAAAAAGTAAAACCAACATCAAAAGAAAACATTGAAATGTAAGAAATAATATTTTATAGTTATAATTATAGGTCTTGGTTGGGCGTGAACTTAATGAAATAACATTTCCAAGATATTGAAATAAAATATTATTTTTTATTTTTAAATATTTTCTTTTCAAGTTGGTTTTCTGATGTCCATGGAAGTAATTTTACCATTTTTTCTTAAAGATTTTATATAAGGTGGTGGTTTCAGGTTTGATAAAATAAGTAGTTTTGTTTATTTTTTTTTGTAAATTGGTAACACTTGTGTGGTGGTTTCAGTTAAAATAGGATTACTATTTTAACTACTTCTTAACACATTATTTTATGTCCATCAAATAAATATCTTCCTGCTGGTTATAACTATACCAGGTTTTATACTTTTATCCTTAAAGACATCCAAGAACGTGAGCATAAAAATAGTTTTTGAATAAAAAATCTAACTCAGCCTTTGCAAATCATCATTTAATCATAATTTTGAAATTTTATATATCTAAAATAAGGGCATAAAACTTAATATGCTTGAATTTCTGGAAATAAACAAATTAACAGAACTTTTGCTAAATGACCAATTAGTTAGTATATATATGGCCTTATATATATATATATATATATATATATATATATATATATATATATATATATATATATATATATATATATATATATATATATATATATATATATATATATATATATATATATATATATATATATATATATATATATATAATAAATATATATATATATAAATAAATATATATACATATATATATATATATATATATATATATATATATATATACTACAAGGCCACTTTTTTTAAACTGAAACTTTGAGAGCCCTTTTGAACTACTTAGAGTTTAAATTACTACATCTATTGTAAATTATAATAATTTTAAAAAAATGCAGAAATTCATATTTTTTGTAGATATCTGCGAAAATATTGTAGATAGAGCAACTATGTAAATGTAAAAAATTGGTAAATTTGCTTTACTGGGAATGAATGAATTTTTCCATTTATTGCGAATGGTGAAGTGTGACCCACTTTAGTTCAGTACATAGTCATTTAGTAACACATATATACTGCCTTTTTAAACGTTTTTTGGGCACTATTTTGTTTCATCATTAGATTCGTACCAATATTTTACCAGTTTCTACCTATGTCACACTTGATTTTTGGGCATAATTTAAAATAAATGCAGTAAGTAGTATTTTCAGTCTAATTTTTTTAAATATTTTATTAGGCGACCATTTTGTTTTGCTATCTTATATTCGTATCAAAATGTTACCAGTTCATTTCTATGAAACACCTTATTTTTGTGTAAAATTTGAGGTAAATTGGATAATTAGTTTTTTTAGTAATAATTTTTTTAACGTTTCACTAAGCCGCCATCTTGTTGAGGCATATTGAATTTTTACCAAAATATTACCAGATCATTCCCATGTGACTCTTAATTTTTGACTAAAATTTGAAGTCAATCTGATAGGTAGTTTTTAAGCTATTCCGCAAACTGACAGACAGACAGGCAAACCGACAGGTTTAAAGCCAATCGGGTGAATAGGTTTTTATGCCGCGAGCAGGCAGGCAGACAGACAGACCGACGGAATTGAGAAAACATGTTTTTCGGGATCTAGGGACTCTAAAACGTAATAATATGAAACAATCTCGGAGGGTATATAGTGTACAAAAACCGATGTGATTTATTTTTTTTAAATATGGTAGCTTCTGAGATAAATCGATCAGAATCAATAGTTAATTTTCTCCTTCCAACATCCTAACCAGTAAAAAATCTGAAAAGGCGTCCGGGCACCAAATTTGAAATATATCCTTCTTAAGTTGTTGTTGCTTAATGTTTAATAGTAAATTTATGAGGAAAAGTTCATAACTATAGTATCTGTAGCTTTTACTTGTGAAATTAATTATTTTTTTATGCTCAGCGTAATAAATGAAAAGTTAATTTCTCTTTGATTTCATATACAAAACACTTAGAATAAATAATCTCAGTGACAGTTGTGAGGATTATTTAAAATTCTAGGACTGGAACCCTTCAAACATAAATTAAAGACTAATTAAAAATATTTATAATGATACTAAGTGTGAAGAGATATCATATTTTCAGAGGTTTTTATTTGCGGTTGATAAGGAGATTTTTAAAAAATCCGGAAAAGAACTAAAAAGCAAGATGATCAAAGGTTATGATTCTTAACCACAAAAAGAAAGAGGTTTTCAATGCAAATGCAGTAAAAATATTGACAATTTACAATTTTTTACAGTTAAAAAATAAACTGCTGGCCATTTGCTTTGCACATCTCAAAATTTTTACCCAAATTTTTCAAAAACTAAAAAAGTTACAGGAATGTGGTTTTCGATATTTAAAGACTCTATCTATCTATAATTGGTCAACGCTGCCTCGGTTCATCAAAATGGTTCTCCGCATAATATATAGAGTGTTATATAAAATCGTGCAAAGATTACAAAAGTTCGTAAGTCCCGAGTTTCTGCAATTTTTAATTTTGTTTAATTTTGGGCATGTTATGATATTCTACGAACCATTATCTAAAACTAATTTGACGAGTTTTTAATTCATTCATTTGTTTTTAATATACGGGGTAAATTTAATAATTTCTGAATTTCCAAAAGAAAATTATTTTTAACTATTCCCTTATTAATTAAAATTAATAATTTGTACATAATTTTGTTTTAGTTAAGATTGCGTTAATCAAAAAACTACAACTGTATTATACAGGGTGTTTCACAATTTTTGAATCAGTAACATAACAAAGTTTTTGCAATTTTTTTAAAGATATTCATCAATATAGGTTAAGCTAATTTTCAGAGACCAAAGAAAGAATTGACACTGACGCTGATATCAGCCAATTCTTTCTTTGGTCAATGCTAATTCTTTCTTTGGTCTTTAAAAATTAGCTTAAATTATATTGATGAGAATCTTTAAAAAATTGCAAAAACTTCGTTATGTTACTGATTCCAAAATTGTATAACACTCTGAATAATACAGCTGTAGTTTTTTGATTAACGTAATCTTAACTAAGATAAAATTATATGAAAATTATTAATTGTAAATAATAAGAGAATAGTTAAAAATAAATTTCTTTTGGTACTTCATAAATTATTAAATTTACCATGCATATTAAAAACAAATGAATAACTTAAAAACCCGCTAAACTGGCTTTAGATAACGGTTCGTAGAATATCATAACATCCCAAAATTAAACAAAACTAAAAATTGCAGAAACTCGGGACTTACGAACTTTTGTAAAATTTGCACGATTTTAACACTCTATATATTATGCGGAGGACCAATTTTATGAACCGAAGCAGCGTTGACCAATTCTAGATAGATAGAGCCTCTAAACATCGAAAACCGCATCTCTGTAACTTTTTTAGTTTTTGAAAAATTCCGCTTTAAATTTGGGTTAAAATTTAGAGATGTGCAAAGCAAATGGCCAGCAGTTTAATTATTGCATATTGTGGTCAAGGATTTTCCCTACAGACTGTTTTGTTAAACATCAAAAATTATTAATTTTTAGAGGAGTTATTCTAAATTTAGTCCCCGACATGATCACAATTTTTAGATTTTTATTTTGACACGAGATGGAGGAGAACCTATCATAATTAGAAAAATAAATTATGCACATTTTCGGTTTAAGACGTCCTCATTGTCATTTTTAGCATATACATAATTTATCTAAATACAATGTTTTAGCAAATATTGGCAAAAAATAATTTTTGAAATTTTTTGCAATTTTTGTTTAGAACTCTGACACTTAGTTTTCATATACTTGCTTGTTACAGTTTTGATATTTAAATACCTCAGTGTCTGGGTTAGCATACCTAATTTCCTCATAAAATAATTGATCATTGTAAGCCGTTCAGGAGTTAAATAAGCTATTGATTTTTAAATTAAATAAAAAAGTTGGAAAACTTGGAATAACAACCGAAGAAACACTACAATACACACTGCCAATCCTTTAACACGAACGGCATATGTTAATACTAAAATGTTTGTTAATGCCAATAAATAAATTATTTTGATTAACAATGAGAAAAAAGTTTATTTTTGTTAATACAACACAAATAAGTATTTTGACGGTTCTAAATTCTATCGAAGTTTTAAGAACCCTATTTCATTAATTTAATACCCATATAAGAACAGATTAGGTTTTTGTATTATATTATTCTCGAATATATTTAAAACACTTAAATGACCTACTATTTTATTTAAATTTTATTAAAATTAGCGAAACTTAATAAAATAAAAATTACAAAATGTCCCGAGGTTATAAATAAGGTAATAAATTACCCAAAAATGTATTATTTATTAATTATGTCTATTTGATGTATACAGAAAGTTATTCGATAGAAATAAAGAGATAGAAAAACAAGTTGTACAAATAACAATCTTCTCTCTACGATACATTCACAACTCCAACAACATGAAAACCTATTTTCCAATTTTCAGTTTTTTTTTTAGTTAATTAAAACCCAGTTTGTATTTGTACTCAATCGACCGCAACTTCCTGGAAAACTCATTGCTACTATTGACAAAATAAAAAGGTAAAAACTGTTTTTATTAGCAATGTCCCAGATATTAATTCCGTGTAATAGAACAATGTTTGATGATATTTAATTTGAAACTAAATATACTGTAACGTAATTCTTTAAGTTTTTATTTCAAAAGTAATTTGGGTAGGTGTTTAGCGTAGCTAGTTTAAGAAATTATTACATTTTGAGGCAAATTAATCCAGAATTTTCTTTATTCATTTTATGCCTTTATATAGGTTTGATATTTAAAGCTACAAAAGCTGTTTAGATTCGGACAAGGTTCCTTTAGGAACAGCTTTAATAGTATAGGAAGGAAGTGATAGATATTACTCTGCATTAGATGCAAATAAAATAATATATTCAACGTACTGTGGATGATCTTCTAGAATATTCTTTCTTTCCATGAGATGCACATACTATTTTTTGTGAATTCTGATGTTATGTTAAGCCACAAAATTAATTTGGAATGTGTATAATAGTTTTTCTAAGAACATCCGAAAATATACTGAAAATCATCATCGTAATGCACGCACCCTCATCTGTTTTCGCACTCACAGACATCTCACTCACTCGATGTATCCCGTTGCCCTCTCACTCATAATCACACTCTTATTCTTATTGTCAGTTGCATTTCCACTCGTACTTGCATTCTCTTCGCACTCTAACTCGCAACCTCATTCGCATTTTAACATGCACTCGCACTAGCACAACATATACAGAAACACAAATCTATACAGACATCATTTTTTCCTCTAAAAATTGTGTATTAAATAAAGATCGTTATTTGTAGGTTTAGGTGTTTATGTGACTGAGATTTAAATCGGCGTAATGCGCTGATAGGAGAGTATAATATTTTCTGTGGCCAGTAAATATTGCTCCAAAATCGTTTAAAGTGAAGAAGTAGTATATTAAAATACGACTTTCATAAGACATGATTTTATTGCACGAGCCCTAGTTTTATAAAAGGCAAGTGTGAGTAAATGTCTTATGAAACGAGTAATTTATACCATTTTTTACTTCCCTTGTACTAGAGAAGTATTGTAATCGTGAAAAAATCAAGCTCCAATATTTTTCTTTTCAAGGTTCATAGATGCTGAAAAACACGTTTCCTCAGTTCCGACGGTCTGTCTGTCAGTCGGTCTATCTGTCGTGGGCGGCATTACTAAGAAATTACTTACCCGACTGACCTCAAATGTTGGTCAAAAATCAAGGCATATGGGGATAACACTGGGGGTGAAAATCCAATATGCCGAAATAAAATGGCGGCCTAGTTGCACAAAAATCAAATATTATATAGTAACACATTGATATAGCAGATAGCAATGGTAACATTTTAGTATTGATCCATTGATTGGTAAAAACGGAGTACGAATTCAAGATGACGAGACAAAATGGCGGCCAAATAAAATGTTTAAAAAAATCAACGTAAAATATCTTCTTAAAATTCACTATGTGGTATAGTAAGTAGTAACTGATGAATTCAACATGACGTGATAAATTGCCGTTTTAAAAAAATCATCCAAAAATTACTTATTAATTTGAAAATGTACCCAAAAATTAAGTGTCGCATAAATAGAAACGGGTAAAATATTGGTACGAATGCAAATAATGGAGAAAATTGGCGCCAGTCAGTGCTCGATCTAGAGTTGAGCAAAAGAGGCGACGGCCTCGGGGGCCGTGAATCAAGAAAATAATTTTAATTTATACCAAACAATATAATATGTGTACAATTTGCAAACGAACAATGATGACTTCACCAATTTAGTCGAAAGTTAGGAGGCGATCTATAAAACCTTTAATAATTACAATCGCCCTCTACTGGTTTAATTCATCGTTTGAAACATCGGGACAGAGTTTGCGAAATTTGAATTTTTATAGATTGTGTTTCTTGTTTACCTTTTGTGTGACTGTGTGTTTGAAAAAATAATTGTTTATTTTTGCATTTTAAATTTGTTTTTTTTATTGCACAGGCGCTATAGCTAAATATAAGAATTCGCCCCGGGCACCGTTTGAAATTGTAATTAGTAAAAAATAATAACATTACCAAAATGCAATAATAATGAAGGCGCTCTCAAATGACGGCCGCGGTATACGCTCAATATTTTTGATAAAGTCTATAGTCTATAGTCTATAGTCTGGCGGATCAAAATGGCGGCCTAATGTAATGCTAAAAAAGATTATTACTAAAAAACGGCTTATCCAATTTACTTCAAATTTTGCAGAAAAAATTGATTTTAAATTAGGGGTCAATGAAGATGACCTGGTAATATTTTGGCAAAAATTAGTTATTATTATTAATAATTAATATGGTGGAACAAAATGGCGGCCTAGTAAAATGTTAAAATATTATATTCTAAAAAACTATATATCCAATTTTATATAATAATAATAATAATAATAATAAATGTCTTTTATTAAATATGTATATGCAAACACAATTACAAAATCTCTTATTATATCCACTACAATCCTGGCGCAGTCTAACTATAATAGCTACTCTACTGAACCAGGAGAAGAAATGTGGTAATATAAAACATAAAAAAAATGCGAATAGTATCACAGTTAAATTTTTTAAATAAGATAATGTAAAACTCTTGAGACATTTGAATGCAAAACCAGATTTTAATTTGTCTACACATTTCGCATATTCAAAAGATGTTTTTTATATTTTATTTTAAACATATCAGGGCTTAGACTTAGAAATTCAGATGGCAACGAATTATAATATTGAACAGCATTATAAGAGAAAGATCGCTGAAACATAGCAATCTGATGATGCGGCATAGTCAGTTTATCCTTTTTTCTTACGTTCAGATCACGTACAATATGGCGAAATATAAGACGTTCTCTGATAGAAGCAGGCGAAGACAAGTCATTAATAACTTTAATTAAAAAGTTACAAAAGTGTAGATTCCTACGAGCATCCATCTTTAACCAGTAAATATCATTATATAAGTGGGAAATGTGTACAAACTTCCTAATACCATATATAAAACGTATGCAAGAATTTTGCACTTTTTGAATCCTAGTTCTACTCTCCTTGTCAAGGCAAAATCCATAAACTGTATCGCAATAATTAAAATGAGACAACACTAGTGATTCACAAAGATTTTTTTCTTAAATTAGTATTTAACACGTGTCTATTATTATATAACAATTTTAAAGATAGATATGCCTTTTGCAGAAGCTTTTTTAAATATTCTTTGAAGCGAAGATCAGTGTCTAATAATATACCCAAATTTTTTGCTAAGTTAACTGAAGTCAGCTTGGAATTATTTATAGATATGTTAAGATTTTCTTTTAGAAAGTTAGCTTTAACTTTGCTTCCAAATACTAACAGACAAGATTTAAAAGGATTTAAATGTAAATTATGCCCTTTAGAAAGTTCACTTAATACTCTAAGATCATGATTTACGTAATTTTCTGCCTCGGCGTAGTCCCCGGAGTCAAAACAAAAATACATCTGTATATCATCTGCAAATGCTTGCACTTTACAATAGGTTAAAGTTTTTAAAATGTCAGACGTGTAAATAAGAAATAATAAGAGACCTAATATAGAACCCTGGGAACACCAGATAGTATTTCCGTCCTATCTGAGAACCTGGAATCAAAATAAATGGTCTGGAACCTGTTGGTTAAATATGAGGTAATAAGGAGAGATGCGTCAATTTTAAAACCGTAATATTTCAACTTAGCTACAAGAAGGGAGTGACTAATCGTGTCAAATGCTTTGGAAAAATCCAAGAGTATTAAAATAGTATGCATTTTTGTATCAATGGCACGAAAAATATCATTACAAACATTTGTTAAAGCCACGAAGGTTCCCAAACCCTTTCTGAAATCACACTGAATCGGGGGAATAATTCCATTGTCAATGCAATAATCATACATTTGGTTGTGTAATATTTTTTCGAATATTTTGGAAATTGTAGGAAGTATACTTATTATGCGCAGATCGTTTAAACTTTGAGGATTGTCAACCTTAAGTAAAGGTTTCCCGACAGATACTTTCCACAAATCAGGAAAATAATTAATTTCAATGCAGCAGTTAATAATATGAGTTACATACTTATCAATAAAAGGGCTACAGTATTTAAGCATTAATGGGGTTATTTCATCTAGTCCACTTGCATTAGATTTGATATTATTTAAAATTTTATTTACTTCAGACTTTTGAGCTTATCGAAATTTGAATTTAAGATTTTGATTAAAGGTATTACTTTCAAAATATTTTTCAACCACATTGTGAAGAAAGGATGCAAAAAAATTATTTATTATATTTGGATCTGACAGTGTTTTCGGTATTATTGTGTTTCGGTTAGAGCATATGTTTAGATTTCGCAGTGAAGATCATAATTGTCGGGAATCTTTATTTGTACATAAGGAATTTAAGTATGATTTTTTTTCTCTTCTAACCGCAGCCAGTGTAATATTTCTTAAGTATTTATAGTTAAGCCAATCATCATTAAGTTTAGTTTTCTTAAATTTTTGAAGTGCACTATCCCTTTGCTTCATAAATATTTTTAGGTTAGCAGTCCACCAGGGTGCTTTAGGTTTCGTAATTCGTGATTCTCGTACTGGAGTGTAAATCTTAAATAATGCTAAAATATGTTCATTAAAAACTTTAATTTTTGTATCAGTGCTATGTTCTTAAAAAATATTATTCCACGGTAAAGCATTTAAGTCATTCAAAAAATTATTTAAATTAAAATTATTAAAATAACGATATTTTAAAATTGTGGGCACTACCGGAGTCTTACTTAAACTTAAATCACAGTACACAAGCTTATGATCAGAAATATTTTCAGTGGGCATTACACCATGTTTTACTACATTAGATCTATTTGATACAAAAATTGCATCTATTAAAGTGCTGCTATTATACGAGTAGGTTCATCTATAATTTGTTCTAAATTATAAATTTCAAATAAAGCCGTCAAGGCATTATTAAAATTTAAAAGATTAATATTAAAATCTCCCAAACAAAAATTTTCATCAACTGTTGTAACGTGTTAAAGTTTAAAACAGGTGGTTTATAAAAGACTAAAATGGCATATGTTTTATTTTTTATTTTAGTTGTAAAAATTAAATATTCTAACTGTTCATTTGTATCAACATCCAGTTCAATGATTTTAACATTATAAAATATTTTTACATAAAAGGCTACACCTCCACCTCTACCATTACGATCCTTTCGAAAAAATTGATAATTTGGAATTTGAAAAGCAAAATTTGACAGCGCAATTATATCAAAGTCATTCTGATATACCAAATTTGTAAAATCATTAAATCCAGTGAACATAGAACGAATATTCAAATGACCCAATTTTAAATTGCACATTAGTGAAAAATTACAAGTTACAATTTTAAGTAAATAATAAACTTATACTCGATATATTATACAAGAGAAAACTCTAACTTTGCTTTGCAACTACAAAGAAATACTAAATACTAGTTTCCATTGATAAGCTATTGTTTGCTTTATATCTATTGTTTAATTGCTCATAACTTAAATCAACAAATTAACCTTGAAACCTTTAACTTATTACAAAATTAATGAAAAAGTAACACTTGCTACACACACTAAAAATATAAGGTACACCAGTAACTATCTAACGGATTGTCACTCTTCACTATGTAATTGAACTATAATGCTACCCAATTCACACACATACAAATTATAAAGAGCACTATAGCTAATAAATACTAAAGAAATTGTACGAGCAAACAAATGCTTGATCGATACTACTCACACGCCATCTACTACTCAACAGTTTCCTCAAATTTTGCCAAAAATGAAATATTACGTTGCGCCTCAAATTTTGCACAGAAATGAAATGTTAAGACCGTTTTACATGCTGCAATTCTTCTTTGCAATATGCAGCAATCTTGAGCAAAGGCATGCGCAGTTTGACAAAAGATACAAATGTCTTGTCACTGCGCATGCTTTTGTTCAAGAGTATTGCAACTTGCAAGAAATAATTGCAGCATGTAAAACGGCCTTTACATAGGAATGAACTGATAACATTTTGGTACGAATCCGAGGTGGCAAAACCAAATCGCGGCCTAATAAAATATTAAAAAAAAACAGCCTGAAAAAACTACTTATTTGAATGATTTTAAATTTTGTACAAGAATTAAGTGTGATATAGAGATAAACTGGTAAAATTGTGGTACGAATTTAAGATAGCGGAACAAAATGGAGGTTAAATAAAATGTTCAAAAAATCAACAGAAAAACTTTGTTATTGACTTGAAATTTTGTATAAAAATTGGATGTGATATAGAGATACACTTGTAAACTGTTGGTTCCAATTCAACATAACGCAACAAAAAGGAAATGTCAAGTTTAGCATAGGTAGAAACTGATAACATATTGGAACGAATCCAATATGTATCCAAAAGTGTATGAAGGAAAGACAGTATATATGTATTACTAAATGACTATGTCCGGAACTAAATTGGGTCACTTAAGAAATAAATTTAACTCTTCACTATTCCTATTAAAAGAAAATATATATTGCGAGGGAAGTTCCAGGTAAAGGAAATTTTCCGATTTTTTGTTTTCAAATTGGGTAGTAAGATACATTTCCGTCGACGTTCTCCAGATTTTGAAACATGCATTTACACTTCACTTTTATAGAGGACGTGGTAGTACTGACACGGTCGTTACTGGATCCTACTTTACTATTACTACAACTACAGCCTATTTTTAGCAGCCCGTTTCTAGACGGAGCACGATCTTCCCCTAGTAGCCACCCATCCAAGTACTGGCCGCGCGCGGCTATGCTTTACTTTGATTATCGCCATAGCTCGAAACAACGCAAGTCACCGCTAGACTGCTAAATGTGTTTTTATTTTTTTTATTGTTCGAATTAAATATCATTCAATATAAATGTTTTTCGAAAATTTTATTATTTTATTTCGAAATAAATTTGCTTTCGAATATCGTTTACTTTTTAATATTTGTTATTGATGAAAATATTCATGATGTTCTCGTTTTTTTTTAAGCTCTATAACCTTAAAAAATCTTAAAATTAACAAATGAACTCTTAACAAAAACTATAAAGAGCGGAAAATTGGTGTTATGTGTATACTTTTTGACGAACAGTGTGTAATAATCGCAATTAAACATTTTCTACATGTGAGCAATACAACCTACAAAACTTTGTTGAAATGTGTAGTGGAATCATATAAAATCTGAAAATAGAAACAATTTTTTACAGAGCACTTCCATTATATTTGTTTAACAACACGTCACTTATTCATCAGTCTTCAGACGAACGAATTAAAAATGTAATTCCTGTACAAGCTACAGTTGTGATGTCATCTACCAAGCATTCGATTTACTGATGCGATGCTTTGTCAACTTCAGACTGCTTTGCATGAAGGACACCTATGTGGAACACTGGTTTCTAGAACTTGCTCAAATTAAAAGTGGCCTATTCTTCTTAAAAAGGAGTGAACTGACTTTTGATCTAAAGCATCACTTATAGTGACAGCATAAAGATCCCCATCGAGCTATCAATATTTTCATGTTATATATTTTTCTGCATTAAGCAAAAGAATTACGAAAAAGGCTACAATTATCGAATATTCATTCAAAATTTAAGAGATTCTTGAAAGTAATAATGTAACCCTACACTCTGTCTGATACACACTAGTCCTCTATTTATTGTAAAATAAAAAATTATAAACTAATATTTTTTAACCGCGGTATTCATTCCTCACTTAATTGCTTTCCACTTACATGAAACTTCACAATACGTTGAGGCCACTAGTTGTCCTAAATACCTATTTACTCGAGCTCCTTCAGAACAAATGGCCGATAAAAGAAAGAAGAAAGGAAAGGATTCAAAATAATACTGTGTAAGATCGGCCGAATGACGATTCTCACGAAAAATGTTCCCAGGCCCTTTGTCAGATTTCGTAACGCTCCCAGGGCCAGGTAAAGCGACGACGAGGGAATAAGTCCATGCATTTGGTGCGACTTACTGTATTTTCCGTATTTTCTAAGGGCAAAATTAGCAAATTGTTAATATCCGCTTGAAGGAAAAAAAATCCTTCCAAAACAGATTTCCAGCCATCTAACGAAATTATTATTTTATTATTGTTATTTAAGGCTATACAACTATTAATACTTTCAAAATTACGATGATATATCTAAACACACCTTGTAAAAATTAAATGGAGTCCTTACAATTGCAAATTTTAGTCATTTTATTGCAGTTGACAAAACAACAGCATTTATCGTTCCCCTCTCCCATCCCACGTCGTGATTTTTCGTGTATAAATGCTGAGAGTGGCGAGAGGGGTAAGATCGCCAAACGCCTTACGTGTGCGAGACGTTGTTCCCACATCAGTCGAATATTGTTCATACATCGAAAAATTATCACAATAATATCTATCAAATTTTCCGTTTAATAATTTATTGCTAAACATATTATAGGCAAAATAATTTTCAATATTAAGTATTGTGTGTCTGGGGTGGGAGTAATTACATTTAATTTAGTATATTTATCAATTAATTACAATTAATTGATAAATGTACACTACTTGTTTAACTTTAGAAATCATCTGAGTAATAATATCTCAAGAAAAACATTTCACGTAAAAAAACTAGCCACGTTTCGCGACTTTTTAGCTCTTAAAAAGTTATAGTATGTAGAGCCAAGTCTAAATTACATTTTAGTTTTACAAAAACGTATGACTGACATTGAAATGCTAATGGTAAAATTGCTAGAATTTTGTTATAATAGAATTTATGATTTCTTCGTCAAAAGTTAACACGGGAACACTCCCGTCATATGCACCGTTTGTTATCTGCAGGGCGTGACAGTCTTAGAACCGTGTTTATAGCCTGTGTGTCTTGATCCCATTTTGTTCCGGCTAGAAAAAAAATGTGAAAAATAATGTAATAAAGTATATATAACTACCAAATGACTACCAAAAACTAAATAGGATAATAGTTTACTGATTCTAATGAGAGAAGTTCCAGGTAAAGGAAATTTACCGACTTTTATTTAATAAGACGCCATTTTGTTTAACCATAATGGATTCGTACCAATATTTTACCAGTTTTATACGTAGTTTTTTACGTTGATGTTTTAAACATTTTATTAGGCCGCTATGGTATTTCACAATGTTAAATTCATGCCAAAATTTTACCAGTTTATCCCTATATTAAATTTAAAGCCAATTGAATAAGAAAGTTTTTGTTCCTTCATGTTAAATTCGTATCAAAACTTTACCATTTTATCCCTAAGTCACATGTAATTTTTGTGCAAATTTTAAAATCAATTACGTTTGGACGTCGCGTCGTTTTGTTCCGCCTTCTTGAATTCGTAACAAAATTTTACCAGTTTATCTCTATATTAAACTTAATTCTTGCGCAAATTTTGAAATCATTCGAGTAAATAGTTTTATTATTTACTTATTTTAAAATTAACACGTCATTTCCTCATTCCTATGTCACACTGGATTTTTGTGCAAAAATTGAGGTAAATTGGATGAGTACCTTTTTAGTAATAATGTTTTGAACATTTTACTATGACACCATTTTATTCCGCTATATTTGAATTTTACCAAAATGTTATTTTATCTTTATATAACCCTTAATTTTTACTCAAAATTTAAGGTTAATCGGGTAAGTACTTAAGCCGTAAACAGACAAACGGACCGAAGGAATTCAGGAAGCATGTTTTTTGGCATCAGAGGCCCTGAATCCCGAAGGGTAATTTTTTCGCGATCACAATATTTATCTCTTCCGTAGAAAGTAATAAGATTTATTTTGTTCTGCTGTTCGTAGGGTATTAGCTTTCAAAATGGATATAAGTATGTAACACGTACGGGTGAGAAATAAAAAGTTCCTAGCCGTTAACGTCCATTTCTGTTTTAGTAAGTTACTACTAGCAATATCAAAAACCATAAAACATCTTTAAAAACTTTACCCGCCAGCTGAAAACTGCCACAGAATTAGTTTTTACCTAAAAGTTTAATTTACCTGAAAATATGACGCCCGGAGCGCGTTTCGACTGGGGCGCGCCGCATTTCAACTATCAAAGATTACTAGAGTCACTAATATAATAAAATAGGTATGACGTTTTTTTAATCATCTGTTTATGATAGTTGCTTTTTGTCATAGAAGAACAAAAGAAAGTTTTTTTTTTGCATTAGAGTCATAGGGTTTCGCAAAACTTTGCGCCGGCACTAACTCTAACCCTATGTACTCTAAGTAAAGAAAAACTAACTAAAGTTTTTCTATTTTTACTTAACTTAACGGTAATATATTTTCCAAGCGGCCTGCAGAAAACAGTCTGTGTTTGTTGTTGACCTGGTTATTATGCTCTGAGCAATGAATCAATAAGAAGCCTGTGAATTTTAAAATAATTTGTGTGCATAAAAAATCAGTGACGACGATTAATAATTATCAATTATCTCCATCCATGCCGTCATCCTTATAATGGAATAAATAAAAAGCCTGTAAATTATAAAATAATTTTTGTACAGGGTGTTCGGTTATATTTTGAATGGGGTCTATAAGCTTTATTTCTCAAGATACCAAAAAATTTTATGTACAAAAGTTTTAGGATTTAATATGAATCGTCAGAATTTGTTATGAAAAAAAAACATTTGAACATCGGAAATTGGGAAAGTGAGTATCAGCTTTGTTGTTTTAAACACCCCATATATTTTTAGTTTATTGAGAAGAGCTTTTTCTCCTGATTCCAAAAATATATGGTTTGTCTATGCTCACCGTAACCATTATCCCATACTTTTGAAAAAACGTGGAAAAATTATCCGCTCTGGCTTAAGTATAGTAGAAATAATATAAAGCTTTGGTTTCAATTGTTTTTACTTCAAAATGGTCGTTCTGTCACTCACTTATCAACTTGTTTTAAAATATGAGCCGCTTTGGCGTATTGGAAAAATAATGGGAGGCTCTGAAATCAATAATTATTTTTCTTATGTTTTACCTTCAATATGGCCGTTCTGTCATCACTTACGTAGCCACTTATTTGCCTTTATTTTCAAAACTATTAGATTTACTAATCAAGAAAAAGCCAATATTATAAAAACAGACTTTCGTGTAAATAATTATGGTGAAACACGAAATCAATATAGGAGAGAGTATCCTAATTTAGTTGCTCCCTTAATATCTACGATTTGTTACATTGTGAAGAATTTTGAGAACAGAAAAACTTTGATTAGAAAAAAGAGGACAACCACTAGAAATGAAGATAACGATTTGGAAGTACTGTTATATTTTGAAGTTAAGGAAATTAAACCTATTTTTATTATTTCCAATAAAATATAATTCATGTTTTTTTTCTCTAGAAGACTCAAAACGACCTATCGAACACGCAGTGATAAACTTAAATTAAAAAAAAGGTGGAAAATTTACGAAACCTTGAAGCACTACAGGTATAAACCTTATAGGTTTAGACCGGTACAAAATTTAACTCCATTGAATAAAATACAAAGAGTCGCATTTTCTCAAGAGATGTTGACAAGAATACAAAATGATCCTAATATCTGTAGGAGACTTTTATTCACCGACGAGGCTGCGTTTACCACCGCAGCTCGCAGGTATGTTTAATAGAAAAAAATGAGGTTTTAGAAGAGCTACCTCTCCAAGTTTTGAACAATCTTATTTGGCACCAGGACGGTGCTCCTCCACATAATTGCATCGAAGTTACCGAATATCTAAACAACAAATATGATCTGTGGATAGGAAGATAGGGACCCATGAATTGGCCAGCGAATAATCATGATCTTTCGCCTCTCGATTTTTTTTGTAAGGATACGAATAAAGTATATTAAAATAGACCAACCACTATTCGCGAATTAGCCGAAAAAATACAAGCTGAAATAAACAATTTAAATCAAAATAATTCCAAATTCACTTTTAATGCCATAACTCGCAAATTTTCAGAATTATTACAGAATTTTATTGAATCAAGGCGGCTGGGTAGACTAAATTTAATAATAAATATTCTTAATAATTTGACTTTTTTATTTGTTAGTTTCTTGTTTGTTTTCTACAGATATCATTCATTTTCTTATGCTAACATCTCTCCTATCATTTCAAGTTATAATTATAGTAATAATTAGGTATTATTATTTTCGACAAGTAGGTAGGTATATGAGTTAATGACAGAACGACCATATATGAAAAGCAAAACAGTTGAATTAAAAGCAGCCCATTACTTTTCCAAGGCAAAGCGCATAATATTTTAAAACAAATTGATAAGTGAGTGACAGAACAGCTATTTTGAAGTAAAAATAATTCAAATCAAAGCATTTTGTTATTTCTACTATAGTTAAGCCAGAGCGGACAATTTTTCTACGTTTTTTCAAAATTATGGGATAATGGTTACAGTGAGCATAGACAAACCATATATTTTTGGCATCAAGAGAAAAAGCTGTTCTCAATAAACCAAAAATATACAGGGTGTTCCCATTAAAATAACAAAGCCAATGCTCATTTTCCCAATTTCCGATGTTCATATGTTTTTTTTTTATAACAAATTCTGACGATTCAGACTAAATCCTAAAACTTTTGTGTGTAAATTTTTTTGGTATCTTGAGAAATAAAGCGTATAAACCCCGTTAAAAAGATAACGGAACACCCCGTACATAAAAAGCTAGATACGACTATTAATAATTTTCCGTTATCTCCATCCCAGTCTTCACCTTTATAGATATATCATGCGGAGAAATCATCCCGGACAAAATAATGGAAGAAGCCAAACAGGCGAATAGTGGTTTAATTCCCGAAAGATTTCTCAATATCAAAAGAAATTATTTTCGACTTTTTGAAGCATGGTGTAATAAAAAAAACAATTCGTCATTAAAAGAAGAGGTATTTATGGTGTATTGTAATAACCTATTTAAAAAAATGTTCATCCTTTATCTTATGGTTCAAATACTCATATGATTAAGGTTATCATGAAAATTAAGAAAAACGTCAATTTGACTAGATTTTTCGGTAAATGTTCACCTTCGTTTACCATCGCCGATTTGAATGAAATTTGGTACACAGGTAGAATTTGGGGGGCTGATCACGAATCTTATCCATTATTAAATTTCACATTCTTGTACAGTGTTCCTCCTACTTTTGAACTTCATCTGGTAACTTCTACATAAATCGCTCTTTTTAATATGACATTTTTCTTGTTTTTATGTTTGATGTTGGTAACAATTGTCACTTTAAAAAAGCAGGCGGTAATTATTTAATTCTAAGTGCGAGGAATTTTATAAAAGCACACAGGTTAGGTTACTATCAGTATTATGTTACATAGAGAGATTGTTCCGAGTTTAGGTCAAAGTTGAGGGCCGGAGCGCGAAGAAACTTGGCGAACAGGTATCAGGTTAGGCTCCGGAGCCTGACTGTGTGGAGGCTTCATGGTTAAACATGATAATGCGAGAATTATAGTATTATAGCTTTAACGGTGGCTAACCCGGCGGCTAACCCGGTGGCTAACCCGGTGGCTAACCAGGCACGACAGGCGTATTTTCGGCACTAACTACCCCTCTTTATCTGTATGGCTATGAAAGGCATATAATATAATATGTCCTTTCGGCAATAAGCCGTTTAGGTATCATAATGAAAGACTAACCCACAATTTAATAGTCGGTACCGATAGGTAGATCCACCCTGGGTTAGCACCAGGTGCGTCATTATAGCAATCGTTATAGCCATAACAGGAATACGACAGTTATTTAATAAAAAACTTGTAACGTTTGTCACACCTATTATTAGTTTCACGCACTTTCTGTGGATCAATATTATCATCGAAAATACACATAGTATTAGAATGATCCTTCGTCCTGCTTGGAGCCAAATTTACTTATCATTAAAGGTTTAATATTTTATATAACAAAATATTTTATATAACAAAATATCTATGTTAGACTGTAATAAAAATGTAATGTTGATGTAAATTACTATATGAAGTTCACAAGAAAGTGAAAAACAGTGAGTATTACATTGTGAAGTTTGATGATGGATAAAACGGAAAAAAAACGAGACAGATTAAGGATTAACTCCCCAAATGCTATCTGTATATCAAATTTTGTGAACATTTACCGATTTTTCAAGTTAACTGCCCTTTTAAGGAAACATAACGGATTTTAAAAAAAAATCAAAAATTCTTAAAAAAAGCCGAAACTGAAAGTTTCTGTTTCGAACACCAAACAATGAAAAATCCCACGTAAATGATTTTTTGTAGCATAAAAGATTGGAAAATGATCGAAACTACATATGGACATAAACACGTTTGAAAAAATATCTCCAAATATTGTAGGATACTTAGGCAGGCATATCAAATCACCAAATCATCAGCGACATTGTTGGAAAACTCCCGTCCTAATATTACCAATATTATGTTACACGGTGGCTAGCACTGAAAATAAAAAAAATCGGTAGATTTCTTTTACCCGGAACTTCCCTCGTTATGAATCTTTCCTTTTATTAGGAATACTGAAATGTGACCTAATTTAGTTCAGTACATAGTCGTTTAGTAACACATTTATACTGGCTTTTAAAACATTTTTATTCGTCGCCATTTTGTTAGATCACGCTACCTAGGCCACACTTGATTTTTGGGCGTAATTTAAAATATATTCAATAATACGACCGTCTCGTAATCTCGTTCCGCTGTGTTGAATTCGTACCACAACTTTGCCAGTTTATCTCTATATCACACTTAATGCTTGGACAAAAATGAAAAGGCTGATTTTTTAAATATTTTAAAAGGCCACTATATTGTTTTGTTGTCTTATATGCATACCAAAATGTTACCAGTTCATTCCTATATAACACTTGATATTTGTGAAAAATTTGAGATAAATTGGATAATTAGTTTTTGTTTAAAACATTTTTTTTAACTTTTCACTAGGCCATTATCTTTTTCCGGCATACTGGAGTGTTATCAAAATATTACCACGTCATCCCCATATGACCTCTTAATTATTGGCCAGAATTTAAAGTCACTCTGATAAGTCGTTTTTAAGCTATGCCGTGAACTGACAGACAGACAGACAAACCGAGCAACGGACCGACGGAATTCATAAAAAATATTTTTTTAGGATCTAGAAACGCTAAAACGTGAACATATGTAAAACTTGACAAGATGATTTTTTCACGAACACAAATATTATATTTAGCCGCCATTTTGTTCCGTCATCTTGAATTAGTACCACAGTTTTACTAGTTCATCTGTATACCACAATTATTTATGGCACATAATTTGAAATCAGTTTTTCGGGCTGAATTGTTAAATATTTTACTAAGCCGCCATTTTGTTTCGCCATCTTGAAGTCGTACCAAAATTCTATCAGATGATTTTTACATAATACTTGATTTTTGTACAAAATTTGAGATACATTGAAGAAGTGGTTTTTTAGTAATCATTTTTTTAACATTTCACTAGGCCGCCATTTTGTTTTGCCTTATTGGATTTTTTCCAAAATATTACCAGGATATCTCCATATGACTCTGAATTTTTGACCAAAATTTGAAGTTAATCGGGTAAGTAGTTTTTAGCTATTCCGCAAACAGACAGACAGACCGACGGAATTGAGAAAACATGTGTTTCGACATCTAGGGACTCTGAAACGTAAAGATGTTAAAAAATCTCGGAGGGCGATTTTTTTTACGATTACAATACTTCTCTTTTTCGAGCGAAGTAAAAAAATGATATTGCTCAAAATATATTTTAAAATCCATGTAGCAAGAAATGTCAACCAACGACATTAGATCAATCAAATCACGCGGCCAGCAGTAAAAGGCTGATATGAGTATAGTGCTATTAACTTCACCAAGAAGGTAGCTGTCATGGATACAAATATTTCAACAATGGAATCTAAGGTAGTTATCTATTTGTATCATCCGATAAAGTTACAATGTTTTGCCATATATTATCTTAGTTATGGATTTCCACCAAGTATCGGCCGAATCAATCCACTTTTACACAAGCTACAAATTTATCTTTAAATAAAAATGAACCAAATTCAATGTTCTCCAGAAAAACTACAATCAAGGACTGGAATGAAATTGTAGGTACTTTTAATTTTAATATTTAAAATTTATAATTGAAAATCAGTAATGTGTCGTTTTAATTTCCGGCAAACTAACTTTACCGCACTGGTTAGGTAAATTCGAAAAGTAAAAATATTTATTTATCCCAAAAAAATGATTACTTTCGTATTCCTCAATTTAACAACACTGAAATTTAAAATATTTGTTAGATTTGCATTAAATCGACGCTCACAGAAAAAATGTTGTACCTAAACATGTGTGTTTTCCGCACTTGTTGGCTAAATAATTATTCAGTTTTCTTCAGTTCATGCAGCAGGGAAGTCGCTAATTTGGCGTCCATTACGACGTTTATTCGTGTATTCTCTAATTTTAACCTGGCTCAGCATTTATTTATTCATGTAAATTAACGGATGATACCTGTTGATTACAGCGGTAGCTATTTTAAAGAGGACAATTTCGAAGGGTTTGAATTTTATTACGTCCCTGAAAAAAATATGTAAATGTACTTCGTAACATAGCAATTTCTTTTTTATTTTCAATTTGCTTTTCAGGCGTCCTCTGCATCGTGGCAGTAGCGGCTATTCAGGTGAAGTAGGTGAAGTGCTACTTCATCAGGAAAAATAAACAAGGAAACATCTAACTATATTTATTATATATCTCTTAAAATTTAAGTTTTAACATTCATTTATTCACCTAATTGGCAGAAAATAAACTGTATATCTCGAATAAATATTTTACTTGACCGTTGGCGGCATGTCTTTTTAAAACTTTCAATCGAACTTTATTATAACAAGTATAACAGTGGCGCAAACCGCTTCGACTTTGCTGGAGGTGCTACGTTTAGTTTACGATTTTCCTACTACGTTGCCATGAAAACGCGTTCGCGATGACGTCGAGCACATGGAAGTAGTAAGCAGTACACTACACCCACGTGTCGTTCAGTTTGGGGTGGTTGTTTACTTTTATTTTCGCGGATTTCGCTGCAACCGTTTAGTTCCTTTGCAATTTACTTGACTGTTATATTTATTTAGGGTATTGTTGCAACTTTATTTGGCGTCGGGTTTATTAATTTACATTATTGATGAATCCGATCACAGATGTGGTTTGCATTTTGTTGGAAACTCCATTTAATCGATGGAAGGAACAAGATCAGAGTTTTAATCGTCATCCTGGTTTTCGCCGTACAAATGGTTATGTAGTAGTCAAATATGACAAAAATTGTTTTGCTGGCCTTGTTTACTAGTTTCCAATAAATATTCAGTGTGGAATAAGGAAGGATTTGCAAATATGTTAAATATATGAAGGTCTTTACATACACATGAAGACTCGGCGGAGCATTTAAAATGCGAATTAATGTTAAAAACATTTGTAAAAAATCAAAGCAATATAGCTGACACTTTAAGCAGTTTTGCAGTAGTCAAAAAGGGATAATATTAAGCTGTCACAAAAAAAAATATTTTGTTTTTTGAGGCATAGATCTAGCTACTTTGTACAATTTCTTTAAACGTATATAAGATCCTTTAATTTTAATTTGTATATGGGGCAAGTATATCAATGAGCTGTCCAAAATAATGCCTAAGTTTTTAGCTTCTTTTACGATAGAGATTAAATTACTTTCTACTTCAGCTTGAAAGGTATTAGTTTCTCTACCCTCTAAAAACTATAATTTGTGACTTAGATGCATTAAGTTTTAGGTTATGTTCGTGTGCAAATTTGTAAGGCCGGGAACAACTGAGAATCATCTGCGTACTGATGTAGTGTAGAGTAAATTGTGCAGTTTCATGTCCGCCACATATAAAGAAAATAGAAGAGGAGAAAATATTGAGCTTTGCGGTACTCCCTGTCTGATGGAGATGAAGCGTGATTTTTTTCGGCTGAAGAATTATTAATTACTAAGACACAAGGAAATCTGTCATTTAGATAACTTTTGAGAAAAAGCACTGCAGAGTCCGAAAATCCGAAATATTTTAGCTTCGAAAGTAGCATGTCATAATCCACAGTGTCGAATTCTTTACTGAAGTACAGCAATGCCAGGCAGGTGGATTCTTTTTTGTCTGCATGTTCACGAATATTATTAGTAATGTTTACCAAGCACGTTGTGGTACTAAAGTGTTTTATAAAACCCGACTGACATTGCGGAATAACGTTGTATCGATTTACGAAATTGGTAACTTATTGAAAATATGTTTTTCTAATATTTTTGTATTGGTATTATACTTATAGGCCCGAGATCTTTAAATTCCCTTGGGTTAGATATCTTTGATAGAGGCTTCACGATTGCCTGTATCCAGATCGTAGGATACACGTTATTTAAAATACAGATATTTATAATATATTGTATTAAAGTTTCCCTGCAAAAAAGGTAGACAAATCTGCAAATCTCTTGATGAAATTCTGTCTTCTCCCACAGCATGAGATTTAATTTTGGTAATAATTTTATGTATTTGGTCAACATTAATAAGATTTAAATGTAGTTCGGTTTGATTATCGAAATGCAAAAATGTATGTGAGTTATAATATTGAATTTTCTCAGTGGGTACGGTACTGTCGGCAACATTTGAATGAAAAAAATTATTAATTTGTTTAGCGTTTTTTAGATGATCGGGTATATGTCTAATTTTGTCCTGTTGGGTTAAGTTTAGTTTTTTGGCATTATTCTAAAATCACGTCCTGTAGCTTGAGATATTTGATTAAAATTAGTTATTGCATGCTTGGTATAATTTCTAGGATCTCTGCAGTACTGAAGTGACGCAGTTAAAATATATTTTTTCGAATATAACTAACTTTTACTCTATTAATTATATATAAACCTTTTTATGGGAAAAAATCACAAAATGCGATTAATTAAGACAACGTCAACATATATTAAAAAAAAAACTTCCTTGTAAAAACAAAGTAACAAAGAACTGACCAAAACCAACTAGAACGATAATTAAGATTGTTTCTGTGCTCATCCTTGTAATGTCAATTAGGGACATCTAGTTTTTTATTGCGTTTTTGAAAAAAATCAAGTTCTAATAAATTGTTTGAAGTCTCATTTTATAATAAAATTATATTTCAAAATTCATCTTCATTTTATTAAAGTAATTTTTACTTTACAGGTTGTCCTTACAGTTATTAATATTCTCAAACCGATTTTAAATTGAAGATAGATTTATTTAAATACCCAGCAAATATTTGACTTTGAATGTGTAACGAAATATTCACATAACATTGCAACAACAGGAAAAATATTTAATGATACACCCTATATAGTGTGCATTTTGTTAAGATTTCTTTCAAAGTATCAATTTTTATTTAAAAAATATCATTGAAAACTTGAGTACATCAATTTTTATTTAATTCAGAAAATAACAAGATTATATACAATATACATCTGTATATTTGTATTTACATACGATTCTTTATTCTTAACAGCAGGTTATTTAATTATATAAATATAGTCACTGTATGTGATTGTAGGCTGTATTGTGTTTAAACCTACAAGAAAGTCGAACTTCAAATTTTGACACCCTCCCTATAGAACACAAACGGTACTTTTGGCGAGGGTATGCCAATACTAACTTTTGATCTGATTGAAGGAGTACTCTAAGGTGTTTTTTTATATAGAAACAAGAAGTACTCTAAAGGTTCTTTTACATAGAACACCTAAAATTTTTAGGACATCGTTAATTTCAACAGTTTCTGAAACAGTGAAATGCCGAATTTTGAGATGTTATTTATTACTGAGAGGTAGAGATAGATAAGTAAAGGTGCAGTGCAGAAAAGTTGTTTCGATTTGAGAAAAGAAGTAAATAATATTACGACTAGCAGAGGAAAAACTGTTAATAAATAAAATTAACCGACAAACACAAAATTACAAGTAAGACATTTACATAGATCTAAAATCTTTTAAGATGAAAAGAACTATACGTTTTATAGCAAATTGAAGAAAAAAACTGGACCGTTTTCTGTTGTGCAGAAAAATTACAGAGCAAGTTAAATCCGACTTTGATTGGGAAAATGCAAAAATATTCTTTAAAAACTAAATGTTTTTAAAATCCGCTTATGATTGATATAAAAGAAGAGACAAGCAATATGCAGATGAATTGAATTGCAAAGTAATGGCGAAAAAACGTTTTTTAAGAGAGCAAGAATGCGGAAGTTTATTTTTGATAACAACGTTTGCTAATACCTAAAAATGTGAACAGATATTTTCAATCTTAAATTATACCAGAAATAAATAATGTTCACATCTTACAGACGGATAATTAACCGCAGAACCCAACGTCCTAACCATAATAAGAACAGCACATATAGGCTAGGGGTTACATATCCCCTAGAAACTTGTTCAGGGTCTCAATTTTGTCTAATAAAGGTCCTCGAAGATGTCTCGTGCAGTCACATCGGCTAATTCCATAGTCATGACCTCTTAATTATAGCTAGTGCCAGAGCTTCCGTTTTATATAAAAACAGTGAGCACAAATTTAACCTCGAAAATATCAGACAAATATTACAGAAAAACATGTAATGCAAATATTAAGTTATTTTCAAATTTTTATCAAATTAAGTATAGAGGAAAAGTAGGCTGTCAGTCGACAGCAGAATCACTTATATCATCTGATACATGAAAAATTTATGTGAATTGTATATATTAAAACATTAGTTTTATTGATATTAAATACTTATAAAACGAGTATTTTATGATATTTTTTCTTGTTTTGTGCCCCAGTATTATCTTCTTTAAAAATTATTTACTGTTGAACATGTTCAAGTTGGTAACAAAATCATAGACAACCATTAGACGCACATTAATCTAGAAACCATAACATTACATACCAGTCATAGGCTTCAGCCATTGGGCAAAAGCATCTATTTTATTTTCAAAAGGTTTTACATACGAAGCTGTCAAACGTGACTACAACAATCCAGGTATGATGTACAACACAGTGTGAAAAATGTATTAACATGCATGAAAAAAACCAGGATATGGACAATACTAGAGCAATAGAAACTCGGTCTGATAGTCAAACACAATCGTCAGAAATGATTATCATCGACCAGTTTGCAAAATAAAACTACAGCGAAACGGTTTATTTCCTCAGCTGTTTTGAAATCGCTTTTAATGACCATATCGGCTTCAACAAAAAAAGTGTCAAAGAAAGAAGAATAAACTGAAATATTAACTAGCACACCTGTCCATGAAGAACTTGAAGAAAAAAAAATAAAAAAGAGCAAAAATCAAATCTACAAAACAATTTATTGTAAAAAGAAATAAAGAAAAAAAGTGACGAGTGACAGTGACTTAGATGTTGATCTGACTGACTCAGACGAAGCAGACTGACATTCTGAATCAGGCAAAGATGACGGATTTATCAATGATATAGCAAGTATTGGAATAACCCCTTTCGTTCTCACAAAGTTTGCAATAAAAACACTTAAATATTACGTTGAGCGCGAAGTATTAAAAGGAACTAACGGGTTTGCTGATATCATTTGTAAGACGTAACGGGAAATGATTTAATTATCTCGATGTTCCTGACCTCGCTCAGGTTCCGGCCCAGGATACTTTAACTTCTTCAACCAGGAAGCACTGCTGGAACAGCAAATTTGTATTTATTTTCTAATAATTTGTATAATATAAATTAATTTTTTTAACTAAAACTGTTACAGAAAATAAAGTGAATACCTGGTTCCCATTAAAAAAAATATTTAAGTTTAAATATAAATCCGTTTTTTTTATAAAAAACTAAAGTCATTTTGCATGGTATATGCAATATTTTTGTAAAAATTTTATTTTTCCGATTTTCTAAATATGAATTTTTTTAGGAGTACATGTACTGCTGAATTTACTTTTTATAAGAAATAATTCTGGTTTACAAACAGCATTTTACAAAATAATGACCAATGTGTCATACTCTCTTCTACACCCGGAATGAAACCAACATCGAAAATCGACATGTAAATACCAAGGTAAACTCAATAATCTCCATTCTTTTGAAGGTAATTGTAATTGCTTTTATCCTGTTCTTAAATGAAGGTTAAATAATGATTAACAAGTATCCAGAGTATCAAGAGTGTTGCAATGGAGTTTTAAAAAATAGGATTAGAGGTCTCAAATAAAATCTGTAGACTGTGGTGTGGCAATTATATTTTACCTACAAACTGAGATTATAGAGCAGTTGACTAGTTATAACAGTGATAGCTGCTAAAGCGTTCTCCGCGTGATCCATTTTCACTCAATTTAGAAGTTTATTTCTTTTCTGCATGTATACAAAAAATTTACAGAAAAAAGTCCTATTTTGATAATGAGGTAAGTATATTTATCTATATTATTAAAATAAAAACTTCCCTCGTTATCCATATCATATTGAATTCCCACCAATATTTGCCATTTTCTTTCCACCCATGCCACACTTCAAAATGCCTGCCATTTTGTTCGGCAATGTTCAATTAGTACCACAATTTTACTAGTTGACCCCTATACCACGATTAGCTATGGCACACAGTTTGAAATAAATCCATCAAGTAGTTTTTCAGGCTGAATTTTTAAATACTTTATTAAGCCGCCATTTTATTCCGCCATCCTGAATTCGTACATAATACTTTGATGTGCAAAATTTCAGATAAATTGGATGTAGTAGTTTTTTAAATATTATTTTTTTTTACATTTTACTAGGCCGCCATTTTGTTTCGCCATTTTGGATTTTTACCAAAATATTACCAGATCGTCCCCATATGATCCTTCATTCTTGATACAAATTTGAAGTCAATCCGGTAAGTAGTCTTTAAGTTATGCCGTGAACTGACAGACAGACGGACAGTCAGACCGACAGACGTACCGACGGAATTGATACAAATTTTTTGACATCTGGGATAGGGACGCTAAACCGTAAAGATGATTAAAGCCTGAGTGGGTGATTTTTTTACGATTACAAATAATTTATTTAGCCGCCATTTTGTTCGGCCATCTTGAATTAGTACCAAAATTTTACTATTTGATTTCTATACCAAAATTTGTCATGACACACAATATGAACTCAAAAATAAGTAGCTCTTCAGGCTTAATTTTTAAGTATGTTATTAAGCCGCCATTTTGTTCCGCCATCATGGATCCGTACCAAAATATTACCAGTGGCTTCCAACATAGTACTTGATGTTTCTTGCAAAATTTGAGATAAATTGGATAAGTAGTTTTTAAATAATATTTTTTTAACATTTCACTAGGCAGCCATTTTGTTTTGCCAGATTGGATTTTTTACCAAAATAATACCAGGTTATTCTCATGTGACCCTTAATTTTTGACTAAAATTTGTCAAGTCAATCGGGTAAGTCGTCTTTAAGCTATGACGCGAACTGGCAAACTGACAGATCAAAAGACAGACCAACGGAATTGATAAAATATATTTTTTGATCTAGGGACGCTAATACGTAAAGATGTGTAAAACCTGGGAGGATGATTTTTTCAGGATAACAAATATTTTATTTGGCCGCTTTTTTGTTCGGCCATCTTAAATTAGTACTACTATTTCACTACTTGATCCCTATACCACAATTAGTTATGGCACAAAATTTGAAATCAAACCATAAAGCAATTTTTTTCAGGCTGAATTTTTAAGCATTTTAATAAGCCGTCATTTTGTTCCGCCATCTTGGATTTATACCAAAAGTTACCAGTTGATTCTAACTTAATACTTGATGTTTTATAGGTCATATAGTCATTTTACAGTCAATAGGGTAAGTAGTCTATAAGCTATGCCGCGAAATGACAGACTGACAGACAGACAGACAGACCGACAGACGGACCGACGGAATTGATAAAACATTTTTTGGCACCTGTCTATCGGTGATTTTTTCACGATTACAAACATTTTATTTGGCCATCTTGGATTCGTCCCAAAATGTCACCAGTTGATTCTACATAATACTTGATGTTTTTGAAAAAATTGAGATAAATTGGATGAGCAGTTTTTATTAATAATTTTTTTTAACATTTTACTAGACCGCCATTTTGTTTCGCCATATTGGATTTTTATCAAAATGTAACCAGGTCATCCCCATATAAAACTTAATTTTTGACCAAAATTTCAAGTCAATCGGGTAAGTAGTCTTTAAGCTATGCCGCGAATTGACAGACAGACAGACCGGCAGACGGACCGACGGAAATGATAAAATATATTTTTTGGCATCTATCGAAGCTAAAACACAAAGATGTGTAAAACCTGAGAGGATGATTTTTTCACAATTACAAACATTTTATTTATCCGCCGTTTTGTTCGGACGTCTTAGATTACTACTACTATTTTAGTATTTGATCCCCATTCCACAATTAGTTAAGGCCTTTGACTTTATATACTTTATATTTTAACATTTGGTAACTTAATTTAGACACATCCTCTAGATGTATTATTTTATATTATGTATTCATAATATTGGATTATGGCCGGAGTTATATATGTATTTAAAATTTCAGCTCTTTCTAAAATTGGAATGTGTATCAAATTTGACTTACAAAATTTGATTTTTAGACAGTTATGTAGATAGGAACTCGTGAATCCCTACACTACACGAAGAGAGCAATATACAATTCTTTATTTTAAGAAATTTTGCATAAATTGGCAACAAGGCAGCGCGCGTGATCTCCCCGGCACCTGTGACTCTCCGTTGCTATGGCAGTGGTCGACCAATCAGAAGCCACCGGAGTTAAGCGCCCACACGTGCTTACTTTTAGCGCCCTGGCCATATGAGTAGTATGTTGCAGTAAGTTGCGGATCTTTCCTATATGAAGCCAATGTTAAGGCCCACAATTTGAAATCAAACCATTAAGCAGTTTTTTCAGGCTGATTTTTTTAAATACTCTATTAAGCTGCCATTTTGTTCCATCGTCTTGGATTCGTACCAAAATGTGACCAGTTAATTTCAACATAATACTTGATGTTTTTGCAAAATTTCAGATAAATTGGATGAGTAGTTTTCTAATAATAATTTTCTTAATATTTTACTAGGCCGCCATTTTGTTTCGCTATATGGGATTTTTACCAAAATGTTACCAGTTCATCCCCATATGACCCTTAATTTTTAGCCAAAATTTGAAGGCAATAAATTTTGTAGTTATTTAGCTACCCCGCGAACAGACAGACAGACCGACGGAATTGAGAAAACATGTTTTTCGTCATCTAGGGACCCTGAAAAGCGAAAATCTGAAAAAATCTTGGAGAGTGATTTTTTCACGATTACAATACTTTCCTTATATATATATATATATATATATATATATATATATATATATATATATATATATAGACATCCTGCCCCTATCGTCCAAGGTGGCAACAAAAGCGGCTAGAGTCTGAGTTAATAACTTGAAATTGAGGCTTCAGATCTATATTACGCAGAATTGTTTGAGGAGAAAAGAATCAATTTTTTATTTTTTTTTTAAGTTTTGTCCACACTGATCAATATTACATTTTATCAAAATTTAGCGGTAGCCACTCAAGTTCTTGAGTTATTTATTCCTTTCAGAAAACCGGAGCAGATTCAAAAACTTCAATCTAATTTCTACAATTTTCCAATTTAATTTTTTTCCCACACGTTTAGATACATCACAAAATCTAATTTGAAAACAATGTGCACAAACTTTGGCTGTTTTTTTTGTTTTTTATTTATTGGCGCTACCTGGGGGATAGTCTCATTTCTAGGCACGCTATGTGTGTGCGTTATGTCTGCCTACTGATCCACCAGGCAGATAAATGACGTAACTGACCCAGTTTTGTTTACTGTTTACGTCTTAAAATGTAGCTACCGGGGTACGGTCCAATTTTCGGCTAGCCATTATGTGTGGGTTTTGTCTGCCTACTGACAGACACATACATTTTCCATGTATCAGATCACGTACGTCAGATCTGACAAAAAAAATTATGCATAAATAACTAAGTGCTGCAAAACGCCCTCATCAGTCATTATGACCAAGATCAAGACCTAGAGCTTTAGGGCAAAGAATCATTATTCATGTAGATTGTGAACAGTGGAGTAGCTACGGAGAGGCTACCGGTGCACTGTGCCAAGTGACTCCCTATCTTGCTGTAAACTGAATTCGTGACCTGGGAATGTTACTTAATTTTGCAGATCACATCAGTGCCATTGCTCTAAAATCTTTTGGGCTTTTTAAAAAGAACATGTACCAATGTTACAAATATTAATTAAATTACACTGCTCTATATGTAGATTTTCAAACGTAAGCTAGAACGAATTCAGCACAAGTTCCTCCGTTACATAGAGTTTAATCTCAATCCTGAGGTATCTTATACTGACCTTGAAGTTCTACTTAGTATTGATGCACTGGAGGAGAGAAGAGCAAAAAAAAATTAAGTTTTTTACAATTTATTGATCTTTTAGGCAGTGTGGGTCTTCACATTACAGCAAGGACAATTCGAAGTCGGGAAACCTTTCATGTACCGTTCCACCGAACAAATTATGGATATTTTTCTCCTCTACCTAGGATTTGCAGACTAACTAATTCTGTTAGGATTAATATAGACTTCCCTATGCCAAATTTAATAAATTAGTAAAAACCCATGAATTTACTTAGCATAGTAATATAGTATTAAGTTTATTTTTATTGAACTTCAGGCAATAAGCGAAAAGACCCAATGTTATTTAAATACATTTTACTTAACTGTTTTCATGTGATAGGCTTGCTACTTATTTATTTTATTTTATTCTATTCTTTTTACTTCCCTCATAAAAGAGAAATGTTGTAAAAACTCCGAGATTTTTTCAGATCTTCACGTTTCAGGGTCCCTAGATGACGAATAATAACATTTTGATACGAATCCAAGATGGCGACTTAATAAAATATTTAAAAATTCAGCTTGAAAAAACTGCTTAATGGTTTGATTTCAAATCGTGTGCCATAACTAATTGTGGTATAAGGATCAACTAGTAAAATCGTGGTACTAACTCAAGACGGCCGAAAAAAATGACGGCCAAATAAAATGTTTGTAAGCGTGAAAAAGTCACCCTCTCAATTTTATACACCTTTACGTTTTAACGTCGCTAAACGCGAAAGAATATTGTTTTATCAACTCCGTCGGTCCGCCTGTGGGTCTTTCTGTCTGTCTGTCTGTCAGACGCGAACATTTTGATACGAATTCAGGATGGCGGAACAAAATGGCGGCTTAATAAAATATTAAAAAATCCAGCCTGAAGAATTACTTAATGAATTGATTTCAAATTGCGTGCCATACCTAATTGTGGTATAGGGGTCAACTACTAAGACTGTGGAACTAAGTAAGTAAGTCAAGATGGCGGAACAAAATAGCAGCCGATTAAAACGTTTGTAATCGTGAAAAAAATCACCGTCTCAGGTGTTACACATCTTCACGTTTTAACGTTTCCGTCGGCCTGCTGTCTGTCAGTTCGCGGCATAGAACTAACCCGATTGACTTCAAATTTTGATACAAAATTAAGAGTCATATGGGGATGATCTGGTAATATTTTGATAAAAATCGAGTATGAGAAAAACAAAATGGCGGCCTATTGAAATATTAAGAAATAATATTATGAAAAAGCTACTTGTCGAATTTATTTCAAATTGGTAAAATTTTGGTACGAATCCAAGATGGCGGCACAAAACCAAAATAAAAAACTTCTTAATGATTTCAAATTGTGTGCCATAACTAATGGTAGTATAGGGCTCAAGTCGTAAAACTAGTTACTAATTCAAGATGGCGGAACAAAATTGTGTCGTAATAAAAATTTTATAATCTTGAAAAATTCCCCCCTAGATTTTACATATATTCACGTTTTAGCGTCCCTGGATGCCAAAAAACACGTTTTATCAATTCCTTCGGTCCGTCTGTCGGTCTGTCTGTCAGTTCGCGATATAGCCTAAATATTACTTACCCGATTGACTTCAAATATTTGACCAAAATTTAAGGGGTCATATGGGGATGACCTGGTAATATTTTGCGAAAAAATCCAACATGGCTGAACAATGTTAAAAACATTTTGTTAGAGTGGTGTATTATTTGAGGGTTAAGATTCAGTAAAAAAACAAGCCTTTTTTTGAATAGTCGACATTTCGGACCTTAATTTGTACATCCTCAGGACACATATATATAGATCCTGTTTCCAGCAGGAAACCCATATTATCAGTCTTTACCTACTTTGTTTGTCCGCAGATATTTGCTAGATATTAAGTTTCTCAATAGTTTTCGTAAACAAACCTCTTGTTGTTATGTTACAGTATTGCATTATTTGCGGTTAGGGTCCAGTAAAAAATCAAAAGTCTGTTTTTAAATAGTCGACGTTTCGCAACTTTGTTGTGGCATCCTCAGGACATATATAGTTTGTATATCCCGCATGAACCCCATATTATTAGTCCTTACCTACTCCGTTCGTCCGCAGATATTTTCCAGATATTATGTTTCTATGGTTTTCGTTAACGATCCTCTTGTGGTTATTTTAGAGTGGTGTATTATTTGGCCTAAGGGTCCAATAAAAAAACAAAAGACTTTTTTGAATTGTCGACGTTTCGCAACTTTATTGTTGCATCCTCAGATTACAAATTCTATAGCCTGCATGAAACCCATATTATCAGTCTTTATCTACTACGTTGGTCCACAGATGTCTTCCGGATATGAAGTTTCTAAATGGTTTTCGTAAACGATCCTCTTGTTTTTATGTTAAAGTGGTGTATGTATCATTTGGGATAACGATCCAGTAAAAAAAAACAAAAGTCTTTTTATAAATTGTCGACGTTTCGCAACTGTATTGTTGCATTCTCAGGACACATTTGATGTCTTGCATTAAACCCATATTATCAGTCTTTACCTACTATTAAGTTCTCTTAGTCTTAATCTTAAGTTATCTCTTCTTGTTTTTAGAGCGGTGTATTATTTGGGGTTAGGAAATATCTGTAGATCAACGGAGTAGGTAAAGACTGATAATATGAGTTTCATATAAAATCTATGTGATCCTACCCCCAAATAATACACCACTTTAACATAACAACGGACTGATAATATGGGTTTCAATTTAAGATGTCGAAACAATGGCGGCCAAAGAAAATTTTTAAAAAATCAATGTAAAAAATTCTTGTTCAATTGATTTTGCAGAAAAATTATGTGAAAATGGCATAAACTGGTACGAATTCAATATAACGTAGTAAAATGGCGGTATGTAAAAAATGTAAAAACTACTAACTAAAGAAATAAAAATGAAAAGACAGTATATGTAACACATATGTACTGTGACTATCTACTGAACTAAATTGAGTCACACTTCACTATTTACAACAAATGGAAAAGAATCATAACCAGGAAAGTTCCGGGTAAAAAAGTTTACCGATTTTTTTTTCTCTCTTTTCTTTCTTTCTGCCTTTTTTTCTGGATTTTTGAATTTTATTGTTATTGTTCTTATGGTTGTTGTGTTCATTTATTCTATTTGTAAACTATGTAAAATTGGGCATTGACCGTTGATTAAAAAGTGAAAAATAAGAAATAATAATAAACGACGCTTTGTTTTCAGTAATCTTATTGGCCAGGGTAGCGACATACCTACTTAGAAAAGGCAGTAAGTCATTTTTAAAGTGATTTGTTTTTACTAATCGTTATTTTGTATTTTTGGGGTCGCCAAGAAATAATAAATTTCTAAAAACTTCATTTTGGCGCCTCTAGTATGATTGCCTCTTCGCCCCATAAAGCTAGCTACTCTAGAAATATGCGATAAATATATAGGCAAAAAAAATCTGTTCCTATATAATAAAGAACGGAATGTCTGAGTATGCATCTACCAAGGTACCAGACAAAAGATAATAATTTCAAGAATTTTGCCAGGCTTTTGTGTATACTGCACTATACGTTACGTCATTGTATGTGCAAACCCTTATTCCTAGAAATTACTCCGTATTGTGAGAAGTTGAATTCGAGGCTCGAAGTTTTAAACTCGTTATACCTACTTTAATAGAAACTTTAAATATGATACATCGTCGGAAAGTACGCGACTTTAATAAGCTTTCCAAAATTTGAAAGCTTGTTTCTTTGCTTTTGCTATTGTAGTTTATTTTTAACTATTCTATTCTACTCGGTAGTAAAGAAGTGATGAAAAACTAAAAATGTTTAACATTTATTTAAATCCTTTTGCATTGCATAATATGTTAATTTTGGGTTTTACGGAAATACTTTTGTCTAAGCCACTCGAAAGAGTAAGTAAATAAGAAATCGTCTTCTGAGATTTTTCGGATCATTGCGTTTAAACGAAAAACTTTTTTTTTCTACGGAAATGGGATAACATTTATTTCCGTATCAAAAAATGTTTATCCATTTTAGGCAAAAGTCAAATGTAATACTTTTATTTCCTCAACTAAAATCTTCTTTTCATCGAGGAAATAATGACATAATTATTTTATTATAAACTATATTATTAAAATTCTTCTTAAAAAAATAACCTAATAAAATGAAGTAAAAACAAATTTAATAATATTATAATAACGAATAAAAAGATTTTTGACGAAAATTAAACCTGACTAACCTGTCTGAAAATTTATACCAGTATTTAAAACAGATTGTATTATGTGATCCTAATTGTGTAATTAGATTTTCCCTGCAAGATTATATCAATAACTATATATTGACACAGTTCCTATCAGATCATGCCATCATGAAGTAACAAAAACCCTAAGAAGCCACTTATTTTTCTTAGCTTTTATGGGCTACTTGTAACTGACCCTTAGGCTCTCTGGGAGGGTAATTTTACAGAGATTGAAAGAGCTTGCGTCTTTTCACTTTCTCTGTAATCTGTTCCTTATTCCTTCAATTCTTGCTTATGTTCTGAAATAAAATAAAACTTAATGATTTTGCTAAAAACATGTTTTCTCAATTCTTTCGGTCGGTCTGTCTGTCAAATAACATGTCTCTAACCGTAAAAAATCGCACTCTCAAATTTTATATATCTTCACGTTTTAGCTTCCCTAGAATCCCTAGATGCCAAAAACTCTTATTTTCCCAATTCCTTCGGACAGTTCGCGGTATAGCTAAAAAATTACTTAACCGATTGAATTCAAATGTTGGTCAAAATGTAGTCATATGAGGATGACCTGGTAACATTTTGGTTAAAATTCAAAATGGAATGAAATGGCGGCCTAGAGAAATGTTAAAAAAAAGTATTGCCAAAAACTTTTTATCCAGTTTACCTGAAATTTTGAACAAGAATGTTACATACAAATGAACTGGTAACATTTTGGTATGAATCCAAGATGACGGCCTAATAACATATTTAAAAAATCACCTTGAAAAAACTAAAATTGCTTGCATAAAATAAATTTTATGTAAGCATTAAGTATAATATAGAGACAAACGAGTAAAATAATGGTACGAATTCAAAATAGCGGAAATTAAATATTTAAAAAATGAATGCAAAAAATCCTTGTATTCATTTAAAACTTTAACAAAAATTAAATGTGATATAGGGATAACCTGGTACGAAAATAACGGAACAAAATGGCGGTCTTAAAAAATCAGGGTAAAAACTACGTATGCAATTTATTTGAAATTCTACCCAAAAATCAAATATGACATTTAATATGGTGGAAAAACAACAACTTACTCCAAATAAGAAAGATCAAAGGCTCCATTTTTGCAATTTTATGTTCATTAGATAGATTAAGTAATGACATATTGTTTATCATATTATGGACTGATGAATAAAGTGTTTCAACCAGTAGTATACCAAATAATTAGAGAACTCTGATTTCAAGGACGACAAGTAGTTAACGTGTAGTGTGGAATACTGGGAAATAATATAATGGGGCCATATTTTTTTTGAGTGAAACTTGACTGAGGAAGATTACCATGAATTTTTAGAGGACACTGTAGCAGAATTACTAGAAGATCTACCACTACGGGACTACCAAAGAATAATTCAACGACATGATGCCGCACCTTCCCACTCAACATAACACGTTATACATTATTCAAACACCAATTATAATGTATAGATTGGGAGGAAAGGGACAATTTCATGGGCGAAAAATCACCCCGATCTGACACCATTGGACATTTTTTTATGGGGAAACCTGAAAAATTAAATTTACAAATATATTTGGACAACGCTGAATATGTTTTATTAGGCATAATATAAAATAAACAGACCCTTCATAGAAAATGTAATAGTCCGTCACTTGATAACTGTTTATTAGGAATGGATTCGTAACTAGGGAGGAAACTTTCATACTGACTAAATTTCATTTAGTTGTTTGTTGTGAAATAGGTATAATAAAAATATAATGATTGTAATTGTTTCCAATTTTGAATGCCTACATTTCAGAAACTGTTGAGTATAATACATCAAGCGGGGTATTTCTGAAAAGCTCTTTGACAGACTTTTTCAATTGCAGATTCAGATAATACATAATTAACTCTACAAAACTTTTTTGTACGATTAAAAAATGTAAATGTATAACTTGATATCCGGTATTTACAAAATATTTTTAAAATGTTTAAAGTTTATCCTGGGTATAAATGAATAGTTGAATTTGACATTTATGTTCTTCTTAAGAGGAAATGTATGTTACTTATAAATTGAATGCATCATCTCTAAATCTTTATCACTTAAAAAGTTATGGATAATTAGTATAATTTAATCTTACAGCTCCAATAGTTTCATTCGACTTTAATATTGTACTAATTCACATTTTTCTGTTATTGCTATAAGACATCACTTGACTTTTGCTAGTAAGGAATTCCACCTATTCATTTGTATATATTAAGATTTAGTTCGTGTATCACCAAAACATTTGCAAACTATATACTACATTATGAAAACCTTCCAACTTTTTAGCACCCTCCCACCCGTTAATTAATTAATTAACCCTTGCTCTGTTATGATTAAAAACAAATATTAGCAGAATTAATTACATTAACCCCAAAAGGCAAAAAAACCCTCCCATTATATTATTCATTTTCATTATCGCTATACCCCTTACAGCTTCCTTCTCGTATGAAGCTTGACTGTAATGTTATAGACACTCACATATTAATGTTGTCGAAAACAAAAACCTAAATTAATAACTGTTATACACAAAAGAAAAAAAATCGTTCATAAAAAGTATCAGTATTTTTAACATCGACCACAATTTTCAAATTGTTTACCACAATTTTGAAATTGATTGGATCATTTAAGCGAATAGCTCTTCTTTGGATGGCATCAAGGATGAAAAGAACTTACTCCGGACTTCCATGTTCTTTCTTACTGACTACTAGACAATGCTTCCAGTTAGTGCATTATGTCTAGTCGTTAAGCATAAATTAAAAGCTAACCATAGGGCTATGTGCTTATATATTAGTCATTAAGACTCAGTAATGGTAGCCAAATATTGGATAGGTACCTTAAGAATTGGTTTGCTGAAAACCATATTATTATCACATACAATACCACAAAATAAAAAAATTTGCTGGAAAAATATTTCGATTGTCAGATAAGTTTGTTGGTAGGCAATTTCGCGATTGACATTTTTTAACAAAATCACAAGCCGTCACGTGAGGGAGCTGCAAGAGCCATTATTCTTTTTTTTTTTGTTGGCTATTTGAGAATAAAGTTATAAGAACTTTTTTCTACAAACGTGTTACTTTGCTCGAAGTCTAATTTTGAGCACTTATACGAAGAAAATTATGCAATGTTAAGGTTAAAGATGTTGTCCCAATGGTGGGTAATATTACTGGTTTGGTGTTACTTTCGTTCGGTCGGTACAAATTGGAATAATATCATTTTCTAAATGTTCTTCAGCAACTACTTGTGCTTTTAGAAAATTATTTTGTTTGCGCTCAAAACGTATCGAAACTCTGCTAGTAGTTGTAAACTGCAATACTATTTGACAGTCTCCAGATTGTTCTTTTAGTTTTTATAAAAAAGTTGATTATTTTCACTTCCCCCGTAAATATAAAGTATTGTAATCGTGAAAAACTACACTCGCAGGTTTTTTATAGATCTTTACGTTTCAGGGTCCATAAAAAAACATACTTATTTTCTCAATTTCGACGGTCTATCGGTTTGTCTGTCGGGTTATCTCTCAGTCTAGCTGTTCGCGGCATAACTAAAAAACAACTTACATTGATTTCAAATTTTGACTAAAAATTAAGAGTGATTTAGAAATAATCTGGTAACATTTTGCTAAATATCCAATGTGGTGGAACAAAATGGCGGCCTAGTGAAATATTAAAAAAAAAGTTGTTCTAAAAAGCTATTCATTGAATTTACCTCAAATTTGCACAAAAATCGAGTATTACGTAGGAACAAACTCCCAGGTCTTTACAGATATTTACCTTGTAGGGTCCCAAGATGCGTATAGATATGTTTTCTCATTCCGCCGGTCTGTCTATCTGTCTGCTGGTTCGCTGCATACCTAGAAAAAAATTAAGTGTGATATAAAGATAAACTGGTAAAATTGTGGCAAGAATTCAAGAATTCGAAGATGAAATTTATAAAATAATCAACGTAAAAAAACCTTCTTATAAAATTGACTTTACATTTTGCAGAAAAATTAAATATGTTGTAGAACAAAATACTGGCACAAAACTTGAAATTCAATATTTAGGATTATTTAATTTAATTTTATCTAACAACATCTTTATAAAATTACATGTTGTTTAATTTTGAACTGAAGAGAGGTCAGATATATATGTACAAATATTTGAGATTGAAAATTGATTTCTATGTATTACATCTCAACGTGGGTAGAACCGTCTCATTTACATTAGGGACACACTGCATCCTTGCTGAGCTATAGGGTTTTATAGACTGAAACTTGGTTTGAATTTCAGCTGCTTCTTATAATTTTAAAAACTTCAAATGTTGGACCATAGTATTTTGATAAAACCATTAATAGTTTGACGTCCATGATGACTTCTGTATTCCGTAATGGGGGCAGATGGATTATTACCATATCCTTATTTTTAATAGTATTTAATTTAAGTTTATTACCTTTCCTATATTTTTATACTTCAACAAGGTACAAGTTCACTCTCTCAATCTTAGTACTTATAACTTTATATGATACTGATAAAAATGTACCATTCTCGAAAGGCCTGCAAATTTGTAATTGTATAATTTAAAAGGGGTATTAATATACAGTTAACTAAGAGGAGGTTCAGTTATCAACGAAAACAAATCCAATGAAACCCCCTATATAGCAACCCCTCCTAGTTTTTTAAATAATATTTGTCTATCAATAGTTTTGAATACCCATTTAACTGATCAATAGATTTACACTTCTCTCGTAAAAAGAAAGTATTGTAATCGCGAAAAAATTACTCTCAGAGATTTTTTCAGATCTCCACGTTTCAGGGTCTCTAGATGATGAAAAACATGTTTTCTCAATTCCGTCGGTCTGTCTGTCTGTCTGTCTGGCTGTCTGTTTGTTTGCGGCGTAGCTAAAAAACTACTTATCCGATTGACTTCAAATTTTGGTCAAAAATTAAGGTTCATATGAGGATGACCTGGTAATATTTTGGGAAAAATCCAATATGGCGAAACAAAATGGCGGCCTAGAGAATTGTTAAAAAAATTATTATTAAAAAACTGCTCATCCAATTTATCTCAAATTTTGCAAAAACATCAAGTATTATGTTGAAATCTGGTGATCAAATTTTGGTACTAATCCAAGATGGCGGAACAAAATAACATCATAATAAAATATTTAAAAATTCAGCCTGAAAAAACTGCTTAATGGTTTGATTTCAAATTATGTGCCTTAACTAATTGTAGTATAGGGAACAACTAGTAAAATAGTGGTACTAATTCAAGATGGCCGAACAAAATCATTTTATCAATTCCGTCGGTCCGTGTGTCGGTATGTCTGTCTATCTGTTTGCCAGTTCGCGGCATAGCTTAAAGACAACTTACCTTGACTTGACTTCAAATTTTTATCAAAAATCCAAAATGACGAAAGAAAATGGCGGCTTAGTGAAATATTAAAAAAATTATTATGAAAAAACTGCCAATTTATTTTAAATTTTGCAAAAACATCAAGTATTATGTTGGAATCAACTGGTAAAATTTTGGTACGAATCCAAGACGACGGAACAAAATGACGGTATAATAAAATATTTAAAAATTCAGTCTGAAAAAACTACTTAATTGATTGATTTTAAATTGTATGCCATAACTAATTGTGGTATAGGGCTAGCTCAATTAGTAACACTGTGTTACCAATTCAAGATGGCGGAACAAAATTGCGGCCAAATAAAATTTTTAAAATTGTGAAGGAAATCACCATCTCAGGATATACATATCTTCACGTTTTAGCGTCCCTAGATGCCAAAAAACATGTTTTATCAATTCAGTCGGTCCGTCTCTCGGTCTGTATTCGCGACACAGCTTAAATACTATTTACCCTATTGAATACAAATTTTTGACCAAAAATTAAGGGTCATGTAAAAATTCAATATGGCGGAACAATGTTCAAATTTTGTTGTTAGAGTGGTAAAAAACAAGTATTTTTTAAAATTGTCGACGTTTCGCAATTTAATTGTTGCATCCTCAGGACACATATATAGATCTAATATCCTGCATCCCATATTTTCAGTACTTTTACTCCGTTGTTCCGCATACATTACCGAGATATTAAGTTTGTAATTGGTTTTCGCTAACAATCCTTTTGTTGTTATTGTTGTTATGTATTATTAGGGGTTAGGATCCAAAAAAAAAACAACAAATTATTTTTAAATAGTCGACGTTTCGCAACTTTATTTTTGCATCTTCAAGACACATATGTAGATTCTATATGCAGCATGAAACCCATATTATCAGACTTTACATATTCCGTTTGTCCGCAGATATTTCTCAGATATTAAGTTTCTAAATGGTTTTCGTTAACGATCCTCTTGTTTTTATTTTAGAGTGGTGAATTATTTGGGGTTAAGACCCAGTAAAAAATCAAAAGACTCTTTTTAAATTGTCGACATTTCGAAAAAAGTTATTGCATCCTCAGGACACATATATAGATTCTATAACCTGAATGAAACACATATTTTCAGTATTTATATATCCCAGATATTAAGTTTCTAAATGGTTTTCATTAACGATCCTCTTGTTTTTATGATAGAGTGGTGTATTACTTGGGGTTAGGATCCAGTAAGAAAACAAACGTCTTTTTTTTAAATTGTCGACGTTTCGCTACCCTATCCTGCATGAAACCCATATTATCAGTCTTTACCTATTACGTTGGTCCGCAGATATTTCCCAGATATTAGGTTTCTAAATGGTTTTTGTTAATGATCCTCTTGTTTTTATGTTAGAGTGGTGTATTATTTGGGGTTCGGATCCAGTAAAAAAAAAGTTTTTTTTTTTAAATTGTCCACGTTTTGCAATTTTATTGTTGCATCCTCAGGACACATACATTTTATATCCTGCGTGATACCCACAATATCAGTCTTTAAATTATGCAAAAACAGTCAAGTGTGGCATAGGTAGAAAGGAAATGGTAAACCTATTGGTAGGAATCCAATATGATGGAACAAAATGGCGCCCAATAAAAACAAGGAGGCAGTATATGTAGCACATACATACTGCGATTATGTACTGAACTAACTTTGCTCTTCCAATAAAAGTAATAATTCATAACGAGGGAAGTTCCGGGTAAAGGAATTTACCGATTTTTTCATTTTGTTATAGTTAGCTGGACAGGAAACTCACATAGAGAATTATAACCTGATTATTTTACTTTCAAATTTTGAAGTCTGGATGTGGGCAAGTAATTGTTTGTAAAGTTATTTATTTTATATATGATAAAAAATATGTTTCCTAGCCGGGCATGACAAATATTTCCAAATATATCTTTGCGAATTTTTTATTTTCTTCTTTGTTCTGCTTTGAAAACTACTTTGGAGAGTTGGGTCATATACATCAACCTAAATGTTATCTAAACTACTTACTTTTTGAATTTTGTAGAGGTTATGCCATTCTATCCCATTTTAAAAATTTTCTTTACTTGTAATATTTACAAAATATATGTTAAAAAGTGTAGCTATATCTTTAGTACTTCTACGTATCTTTAAATGGCCATCGTTCCCAGGAAAAATTGTTATAGGAAGAAGCAATGCATAATTTGCATTCAAACTTTTCAAGTCGCTTACATGGGTGCGTTTTTGTATTCACCAATTTGGTGTGGTGGATTGAAGCAGTGGAGAGATGACGTCATTCAAAATCAACCAGTGTTGGGTCCACTGAATATGGAATTTAAAAACAGGTTGGTGAAATACTGTTTGTTTTAATTTACTTAATGTTATTTCATATTTTTTTGGGTATAAAATAATGAGTTTTATGAGTTGAAATAAATAATTATATAGGGATATTTAATAAATTTCCTGAATTTCTTTAGAAGTTAATTACGTATTATATGAATATATTTTTGTCCATCTGAATGATCTTCAATTTCAACACTTATAAATTCCATTGTTAAGAATTGTACACAACTCAGCGATAAAAAAAAATAATAAACTTTTGCTTTTGTTTTGACATTTCTCCCTGCTTCTTAACCATCCACCAAATCAACCATATCCTAGAGTGGATGGAAATGTCGCATAAATTTAAAAACACTTTGGTAAAATTACGGCGTCTCTGGTGGATCCACCATCGAATATAAAAACACAACCCATAGGTTAGCCCGGGGGTTATACAGTAGTGAATTAGGTGTCACCATTCGTAAATATAAGAAAACCTAAATAATGGAGTATCAAAATTTTTGAAAATTAGAACACCCAGGTATTTTATACTTTTGTAGAGTACTTTTCTAGGTACAATATTTTACAAGTTGTTTTATAAAGGATCAATTATGAAATGTATGTAAAACTAGCTGGCCACGCAGACCTTGCTCTGCCTATTCGATTAGATGGCGTGATGAGTTAACAGTGGCATTAAAAAAATATGGGCTCATTCACTACATCGTCCAGATATGTTACTGATAAAAAACATGTTGGTTTTATAGGAAAAAAAACTTCAGAAAACCATACAAAAAATAGTGATAAAAGGTATCGGTAATCAGACGATCATTTAAAAAAATATATGTGAATTGATGCAGTACAACAATCCATGAACTTGCTGAAAAATCTGGCTTAGTATTTTAAATATACAGATTATAATAACCTGTGAATCAGAAAGTACCGTACTTACGCCTCACGCTTGACAGCAAAGCATTCTATAAAAATAATTGAGTGTAAAGTGTTTCTAACTTTAAAAGCAGTTCTGATTCAGTCTGTTTTAGCAATTGTCTAATATTTTCGAATATAGAGAGTAATAATGAAACTTGTTTAATCGGCTTCAATTATGCGTACATATGTTTTATCTTGACATTTGGAAATTGTTCTCTCTTTTTTAATGTTGCTGATCTCAGGGGAAAGTTGAACGATACATTCTGCTACTGTTTAAGTACTCAGGGTTTTATGACTTCTAGGATAAGTGCAAAAATAAATTCGGTTGATTTAGGACTTTTCGCGTACAACCATTTTAAAATTGAAATTTTGAAAAGTCACAAATTTCATTCTTATAAAAAAGTTAATGCAAAAACCCAATAAAGTTGGTAAGCGTAAGTAAGCGAATCACTTTCTTTTTAGGTGAATATATTTTTTTAAATAAATGGTACAGTCAATCTGCATAACTGTCGGTATTGGTCGAATTCTAGCTCAAAGTGATTTTGTGAAGGGTATGAAGATACCTGTCATCCATAAAATTGAAATGTGTTTGCTGGAATTTTTGGTGATAGTTTTGTTTTACGTTTTTTTTACTCGGGTGGCAATTTGAACTGAGAAATGTATCGCGACTTGTTAGAAAAGGGCATTGATTCAGCTTTTATAGCTATTGTCGAAGGAAATGGTCGTTACCGACAAGATGCTCCTCCTAACTATGCGTTGCCAGTAAGACATTTCGTCGATGCAAATTTTCCCTGATGACTAGAGGTATATTAAATATCAACAACTATTACTTGATTTGACACCTTAAAAAATTTTTCTTTAGCCATTAGAAAACAAAAATATACGCTAGGCAGTCAAATTATATGCAAGAATTTACGCCAGACATGCTTCGCAATGCTTCAAAACATTTTGAGCAATCAGCATATTATTATATATAAGTTGATGTTGGACAATTCCAGAATTTACAAAGCATGGAATATTTTTTTATGTTATGCCTTTATTCTTTTGTTCTAAGAACTACTCATCCATATTTCAAAAATTTGGGATGTCGTAACGCTTCCCAAGACTGAGCCCCTAGTATTTAAAATTTTTTGGTAAGTTTCAACCTCCCCTAGGATTAAAAGTGCAGTATGTGGAAATACTCAAGAAACTGTTTCCCTCGAAAACCAAAATTGATGTATGAGCAATTTTTATCCTATAGTCAAGTGTAAGAGAAACTGAGGGGAATAATCGCATTCTCTATTGCTTTTATATTTTATGGCAAAGTGATATATAATTTTTCTGTCTGGCATACAATTTAAAACTAGAAAGTATTCTTTTCTTTTTGAAAGTAATAGTATATTAAATTAATTTTTACCTAACTATGTTATCAAATTGTCAACAGGTATAATTTCACAGTTAAACACGGAAGGGGCACTTGGCGTTTAGGGTTTTACAGATTAACCACTTCGTTTTTTTTAATAATAGACATCTCAAATATTTCAACAAGCTCTCCACAAAAATAAAATACTGTAGTTTTTATTATTTACACCTCATAACAAGGAAAAACAGTGTGATTTTAATAATATATGGTACAGGAATTTATTTTATTAATTTTTTTTTCAAGATACATTTATCCCTCTTACAAATGAATAAATTGATTATTAAATTTCATTTTATCAATCAAAGCTTTTTTCTCTTAAAATTTGGTTTGCTTATTGGGATCCCTCTTGAACACCTCCAATCATTTGATGCAAATCAATTCAGTCTTTTTATATATAAATTCCGAGGCTTTTTATTCAAACATTTTTATTTAAATTAAACGTAATTTTTTGAAATCTTAGTACCTTGTTAGAGAACGCATATATTTAATCAAATATCTTTATCAAATTACAGGTTGAAGTCTAGTTTAATTTTGGACTCAAAGAGAGGACAGATGTGGGCGCAAATATTCGAAATTGAAAATTGATTTCTATGTATCTCAGTTTCAAAGAGGGTGGAACCGTCCCATTGCATTGGAGGCGCGCTACATCATTGCGTCATTATAAATTGTTTTTTTTTTCATTTTCGTTAACCTGATTCATTCTTCAAAGCATTTTCAATTTACTGTAGACCTATGTGTACAAAATAGCTGATATGCTGTGTCTTTCTTAATGCTTGTAATGAGCAACTCGATCAAATCATTCAACCCTATTTTCTTTTATTGGAAAATAAAAGTAAATTACAGACCAAAATAAAATTTGATGGTTGATCAAAGTGGTATACGTGGATAGCCAAAATATTCCTAATAATATATTAATATGTATGCCCTTAAGTTTTCCAGGATATTTTTTAGAGGAAACAATGCATCGGCGTCTTAATTTCTTTTTACATTTTTAAATAAATTGTGAATTACTTTCAACTATTAATAAACCGATTTAAAAAAAGTTCAAAACGATCTAACTGTGCACAAACATGAAAAATGTATATGACCCATGACTGCGAATCATTAGCCAGAATACGAAATTTTCTTTTTTACGTATATATATATATATATATATATATATATATATATATATATATATGTGTTTTCATTCCGGGTGTACATCCGTTCACTACTGTCGTTCTGAAAAGAACAGTTTTGCTGACGTTTCGCCAAAATCACATTTGGCATTTTCGAAGCTTTCTTTCTCGCGTCCGAATAGAGACAGACGGACGCGAGAAAGAAAGCTTCGAAAATGCCAAATGTGATTTTGGCGAAACGTCAGCAAAACTGTTCTTTTCAGAACGACAGTAGTGAACGGATGTACACCCGGAATGAAAACACATTGTATTTTTCCATCCGTGAAGGAGTAAAAACCAACATATATATATATATATATATATATATATATATATATATATATATATATATATATATATATATATATATATATATATATATATATATATATATATATATATATATATATATATATATATATATATATATATATATATATATATATATATATATATATATATATATATATATATATATATATATATATATATATATATATATATATATATATATATATATATATATATATATATATATATATATATATATGGGTATGCAATACAGTGTATGCAGAAAATGTTATAAGATAAAATCAAATAAAAAAAAAAACTAGACCTTGAAGATTTGTGTTATTTTCGTTATTAATAAACTTATTTTAATCAACTTTTTTTGGCTAAGAGGTCGTTTCCTCCTCGTCGTGGAACTGTTTATTAAATGTTTTATTATACGAAGAAAATTAAAAAAGAATTAAAATAGAACAAAAAATATACAGAGGTATCTAAAAAGCAAGAGAGAGACCTATGGTTCCTTTTCAATATCAAGAATCATTCTTTTTATCAAGGAAACTGAAGTTTTGACTCAGTTATGTTACGTACGTAGATATTTTGTAATTCATACATACAACTACAAATCGCTTGTCATATTTTTACTTCCCTCGTGAAAGGGAAGAATTGTAATCGTGAAAAAATCACTCTCCGAGTTTTTTTCAGATCTTCACGTTTCAGGGTCCCTCGATGATGAAAAACATGTTTTCTCAATTCCGTCGCTCCGTTCCGTGGTCAAAAATTAAGGGCTATATGGGTATGACCTGGTAACATTTTGGTAAACATCCTATGTGCCTAAACAAAATGGCGGCCTAGTGAAGTGTTAAAAAAAATATTATTAAAAAATTACTCAGGCAATTTGTCTCAAATTTTGCAAAAACATCAAGTATTATGTTGAAATCAAGTGGTAACATTTTGGTACGAATCCAAGATGGCGGATTAAAATGGCGCCTTAATAAAATATTTAAAAATTCAGCCTAAAAAAATCCTTAATGGTTTGATTTCAAATTGTGTGTCATAAATAATCGTGGTATAGGGATCAACTAATAAATTTCTGGTACTAATTCAAAGCGGCTGAACAAAATGGCGGCCAAATAAAAAGTATTTAATCGTGAAAAAATCACCCTCTTAGGTTTAACACGTGTTTACATTTTAGCGTCCCTAGATGCCAAAAAATATGTTTTGTCAATTCCGTCGGTCCGCCTGTCGGTATGTTTGTATGTCAATTCACAGCATAACTTAAAGACTACTTATCCTTTTTATCAAAAATTAAGGGTCATACGGGTATGACCTGGTAATATTTTGGTAAAAAACTAAAATGGCAAAACCAAATGGCGATGTAGTGAAGTGTTAAAAAAATTATTATGAAAAACTGCTAATATATAATTCATCTCAAATTTTGCATAAACGTGAAGTATTATGTTGGAATCAACTGGTAAAATTTTGGTACGAATTCAAGAAGGCGGAACAAAATGGCGGTATAATAAAATGTTTATAAATTCAGCCTGAAAAAACTACTTAATGGATTGATTTCAAATTGTAAGTCAAAATTAATTGTGTTATAGGACTCAACTAGTAAAACTGTTCAAGATGGCGGAACAAAATTGCGGTCAAATAAATTTTTTGTAATCGTGAAGAAAATTACCCTTTCAGAATTTACATATCTTCACGTTTTAGCGTCCCTAGGTGCCAAAAAACATGTTCTATCAATGCCTTCGGTCCGTCTGTTTGAGGATACAACTTAATTGTTGCATCCTCAGGACACATATATAGATCTTATATCCTGCATGAAACCCATATTATCCTTTCTTTTACTCCGTTGTTTCGGATATATTGCCCAGATATTAAGTTTTTAAATGGTTTTTGTTAACAATGCTTTTGTTGTTATGGTAGAGTGGTCTATTATTTGGGGTTAGGATCTAGTCAAAAAAACAAAAAACTATTTTTAAATAGTCGACGTTTCGAAATTTTATTGTTACATCTTCAGGACACATATGTAGATTCTATAGCCAGCATGAAACCCATATTATCAGTCTTTACATATTCTGTTTGTCCGCCGATATTTCCTAGATATTAATTTTCTAAATGGTTTTCGTAAACGATCCTCTTTTTATGTTAGAGTGATGTACTATTTGGGGTTAGAATCCAGTAAAAAAACAAAAGACTTTTTTAAATTATCGACGTTTCGAAACTTTATTATTGCATCCTCAGGACACATATATATATAGATTCTATGTCCTGCATGAAACACATATTTTCAGTCTTTACTTACTAGGTTGGACCGCAGATTTTTCCCAGATATTAAGTTTCTAAATGGTTTTCGTTAACGATTCTCTTGTTTTTATGTTAGTGTGGTGTATTATTTGGAGTTAGGAAATATCTGTGGAGCAATGGAGTAGGTAAATACTAATATGGGTTTCATGCAGGATATAAAATGTATGTGTCCTGAGGATGCAACAGTAAATGGGCGAAACGTCGGCATTTTAAAAAAGGTCCTTTGTTTTTTTTACTGAATCCTAACTCCAAATAATACACCACTCTAATATAACAACAAGAACAAGAGGATCGTTAATAAAAACCATTCAGAAACTTAATATCTGGGATTTCTGCGGACCAACGGAGTAGGTAAAACTAATATCGGTTTCATTTTAAGATGGCGAAACAAAATGACGGCCAAACTAAATTTTTATAAAATCAACGTAAAAAAGTTTTGTTCAATTGGTTTTAAATTTTGCAGAAAAATTAAACGTGAATATGGGATACTTACTGAAGTTTTTTTAAATTATGCCGAAAAGTCAAGTGTGGCATAGGTAGAAAGGAAATGGTAAACATTTTGGTAGGAATCCAATATGATGGAACAAAATGGCGCCCAATAAAGATGAAGAGACAGTATATGTAACACATATATATACTGTGACTATGTACTGAACTAACTTGGATCACACTTCACTCATCCCAATAAAAGTAATAATTCATAACGAGGGAAGTTCCGGCTAAAGAAGTTTAAGTTAGTTTTTTTTTATAAAATAAGGGATTTATAAAGAGAAAATTTCATGATAAAGGTAATTTAGCCATTTTTTAAATTTGTTTGCAATGATTTTAACATCTGTCTTAAATTTAAAATTTGAGCCAAATCTCAAAATTTATTTTAGATGTATATTTAATACACACGCCCAATTAGAAGAATATTTTCGAGCAGATACATAAGCCTTTATCGTGTCTTTTGCAATTTTTAAGGAGTACTTATAATAAGTAAAAAACATCTAATAACTTTTGTTTTGTGAAGGACTATTAGACCTAGAAAAGATAAAAAAAATATTTCTTAAAATAAGAACGATATCAAAATTTCGAGAAAATTACTTTGTTTAGTGTATCATACCAGTTAATTTGGTGTATTTCACAAATAAAATTAAAACATATTTGCGAATTCTCGGTGTTAAAAAAGTTTTAGTAAAAATCATAATTTTGTTACACTCGTTGTACATAGCAAGTTTAAAAATATTGGATAAATATAACAACATATCTGTTTTCTTAAAGAACTAACCTATCTAATATAAAAAACCGCATTCCACTAGCTCATTTTGTTTAAAAGTTAGGATAACTGGAAAAATATCAAAAAATTTGCCGTTTTCTTTCAATTGAAAAATAGTTTTTAGTTCCTGGTCTCTCCGTCTAAGGAAACTTGATCGATACATATTGGCATGGCCCTATTATTAAGGGTTTTATGATTTCAAGAATAAGTGCAAAAAATATCGTTTGTTACAGAATATTCGAGTATATCTATTCAGAGAATTTTGAAGTAACAGATTTTTTTTCTTTTTCTTAAAAACTAAATAAATATAAAAACTAAATGAAGGTGGTTTCAGGGTTTCTGGGGTGGCGAATGTTGAGCGAAACATTGTCGAGCCAAACTTTCTATTCAGATAATGAATTTTATTATTTCCATGGACAGAAGGAACTTTTGTAATCGCGAAAAAGATCACCTTTCGAGATTTTTCAGATCATCGTGTGTCTTCCTAATTTCGTCTTTCCTTTTCACACTGTTCGAAATTACGAAAATCATGGCAGCAAAAATAATTAATATTTTAAAATCCGCGATCTCAAATTATCTTCGTGAGTATGCTGACACTGCAGGCAGCTAGTTTGCTATGCAATTGGTTTACCAAACACAAAATCCATCGTTATGCTGGCCGCCAAAGTTGAGACTTTTTTCGCCTTTTATATGCATTTATGCGGCATTTAGAAGTGCAGAAAATTACGGCCTAGATAAAACCGTATAAAAGTTTTGGGCAACATTATTTTAAGATGGATAAAAACCAAAACGGTATGTTTTCTTGGAATGTTACATATTATAAGATTAGGTTTAGATTTGAGGAAAATCTGTAATATTAAACAATGCAGTGTAATCTTATAATATTCTCTAATATCTCTTAATAAATTTATCGTTGACAAACAACATGATATGACATATGATGACAACAAAATACCCCCCTTATAAAAAATTAAATTTATTTTCTATTATTTCATCTTTTTCACGTGTATGTTAGTTTGGGTAAGACTAACTTCTGCAAATCCGATTAACTACAAATTTGGTAGGCATTTATAAAACGGGTAATAATGCAATATGATATTATAAAGTTGACAGGTTTCCTTTTTTTCGAGGGGGTGGATGGGAGGTGCCTATCTGGTAATCACATATTAAACTACTTTCCGATGAGCTAGAGACTTGAAATTTGGTATGTGCATAAGTTTCCGGTGATATTAAAATTTAATACTTTTTTTGAGAGAAGACAATTCAAAATGACGGATCCAAAACTGCGAACTTTATTATTTATAGGTCAACCGATTTGGCTCAAACTTGTTGCTGAAACGTTTTCATTAAGTTTGAAATTAAAAAGTTGAAAATAGATTAATTAAAAAAAAAAGTTAAACGATTTTATTAGAGTTGCCAGAACATAAAAAAAATCGATATCAAATCATATGGCTATTATTAAAAATACAGATCAACTTATCACCCTACGATTTTGTATCGAATGATGGTCCAATGGAAAATGGTCCAAACTTAAACCACCGTAAACTAACATATAAATTATACTGTACTTACATCTATTGATCTGTGTATTTGATAATCACCTCACAATTTTTTATCGATTTTCATTTAGTAAAGTTGGTCCTGTCACATTATTTTTTACTTTTTCTTGCAATTTTGTATGTCCGTCAACTCTTATAAAATAGTTTAAGGTGTACAAAACGGCGATAATAGATTTTAGAAAAATCAGAAAGGAAAATTTGGGTTTCAAAGTAAGAGTATTCAGTGGTATTAAACTAGTTCCGAGAAAAATAACACTATGTAAATTTTTCTAAACTATTATGAGGGTATTGCTGACATTAGACCCACTATCCTGCTCGCAAGATTTAAATAAGTTATCTCTAGAAATGTACGAGGTATATCAAATAATTAAACTATAAAAAAATTAACACCCTGTATCTCGGACGCTGTCAATATTAGTACTGAGGTTAAGTTAGTTTAGATCATCATATCCTAGCGCCAGATATATTTTTCTAGTCTTTTACAGACACCCTGTAGATAAATAATAAATCTGATTTTATAAAAGCGATTATTTTAATTTGAACACCCTGTATAATATATAAAATTAGTAAGAAAACAGTACATATTTTACTCAATAAAAACAAACAAAATGCTTCAGATTAGTTTATGCTATGTTTTTGGCAAAATCGACCAGTGTGCGTCTGTCGGTCTGTCTGTCTGGCTTTTTTATTTATAACTATTAATTTACCCGACTGACTTCAAATTTTGGTCAAATCTTAAGGGTCATATATAGATGAAGAAGTAACTCGTCCATAATATCTCAAAGAGGCCTGGTTTAATAATTGCAGAAAACAAAAACAATCTCTCGGTCTCAGTCAAGTGGTTTAATACATAAAAAGCTACGATTACACGTGTTTCGCCAAACAAACAGGCATTTAAGTTTTTTGGATTACGAGATATTTTGAAAAAACTAAAAATGGCATTTTCTGTAGAGCCCTGTAACTTTTTATTTTTATTTTGTTTCAAAATCTATGAACACTTTTTTATAGCCATTTTTTGTGTAGAAAACGGTTATTGCATTAGATTTTAGTTACGACGTTTCGGTTATCCTTCACCATCACCAACATTATTTTTTCTTATGGACGTCATATTGCATTTTTGTCTCTTTATAATAAGCAAGAAAAATCCTGTTCACTGATGTATAACAAGTTTACATTTCCTAAAGAAAAACCACCAAAATGTCCAAAAATCGATTTTATTTTAGCAGATTTTGGATCGCCATGGTAACAATATTAGTTTTTGTTTTGGACTGTGTGATTTTTTTGACGTTTCAAAGTTTATTAGTTATTTTCTGTTATCGTTTATTTTAAATTCTTAAAGATGGCTTTGCGTTATACCAATGAAGAGAAATTTGATATGCTGAGAGGCAACAACCAAAACCAAAGGTATTTTTCGAAACTTGTGGTTAATTTAAGAACGTGTGGAAGTTTCGAACATTCAAAGCCTAAAAAGTATAACAAAGACAATAACAATCGTGACAATCAAGTTATAAATTACTTTACCGAAAACCCATCTTTAGAGGGATTTTAAAGAAAAATAAGTACCCTCCATACAAGCCGACCATTGTTCAAGGGCTCATTGAGGGAGATTTTCTAAGGCGACTTACCTTTTGTAACTAGTACATTAACAAATGCCGAGAAAATATAAATTTTAGCAGTGCTATTATATGGACTGACGGAACATATTTTAGTAACTCTGGAATCTTTAACAAACACAATCGTAACCATTGGGCAACAGAGAATCCTAGATTGTTGGCACAACGTAGGTTGCAAACTCGATTTGGCATGAACGTTTGGTGTTTACGGTAAAATAGTTTTACAAATTGGCTGGTTTTATACGTAATTTTGTACTTTCAGGTAATCGACTTATAGGTCTATTTTTTTTGCCAGCATACTTTAACTGGTGAAAGATTTTTAGATATGCTAGAAAACCAAAATCTAACAGCAATTGGAGATGCAGCACAATACGAACTACATAATTTTTGGTTTCAGCAGGATTGCTGCCCAGCCCACAATTCCAGGGCCGTCAGAGATTTAATAAAATAAACTTTTGGGGACAAATTAATTTCCAATGGTTGTCATGGCCTGCTAGGTCGCCAGATATTACACCCTTGGATTTATTTTTGTGGGGGCACGTTATAAATGAATTTTCTGAATTTGAACCTCCCGAGACATTGGCCGTACTCGAAGAGAGAGCTCAGGAAGTGTTTGCTAATATTAACAGAAACAAACTTAGATGAGCGACAAATAGTGTTTTAAAAAATGTCTTGCTTGCGTTGCTAAAAATGGACAGCATTTTGTTTAATATACCAAATATTGTATTCTTTTGTATGCATATGATTACTACATTAAATGTTTACCAAACATTACAAAAAAATATTGTTACCGTTGCGATCCAAAGCCTACTAGAAGAAACTCGATTTTTGAATATTTTGATGGTTTTTCTTTAGGAAATGTAAACTTGTTATACATCAATGAATAGGATTTTTCTTGTTTATTTTAAAGAGACAAAAATCCAATATGGCGTCCATAAAAAAAAATAAAGTTTGTGATGGTGAAGAATAACCGAAACGTCGTAATTAAAATCTAATGCAATAACCGTTTTCTACACAAAAAATGGCTATAAAAAAATGTGTTCATAGATTTTGAAACAAAATAAACAAATAAAGAAGTTACAAGTTACAGGGCTTTCCAGAAAATGCCACTTGTTAGTTTTTTCAAAATATCTCGAAAACCCAAAAAGTTAAAAGCACACCGCTGACGTTTTTAAATTACCAATAAAATTCTGTGAAACTTTGCTCGTTTAATCATCTTTGTATCTCTTATAGTTTCTTTGATCGCAATACATGCATCACCAAAATGGCCCACACTGTATAGATGAAATCGTAACATTTTGGTAAAAATTTAATACTGCGAAACAAAATGGCAGCCTAGTTAAATGTTAAAAAATTATTACTAAAAGAACTACTTTACCAATTTATCTCAAATTATTCACAAACTCCAATTGTGAGTTAGACATGAACTGCTATAATTTTGGTACGAATCCAAGATGGCAAAACAAAATATGGGCCTAATACAATGCTTAAAAATCAGTCTAAAAAAACTACTTATTCCATTGGTTTCAAATTGTCCGCAAGAATTAAATTTGGCAGAATAACGCAAAAATAAAATATTTAAAAAAAAACAGTGCAGAAAAATCTTTTTATTCAATGAACTTTTTTTAGTCAGTGCTTTTTGCTAAGAAATTAAGTTTGACAAAGGTAGAAACTTTTAAAATATTGGTACGAATACAATGAATGGGAATGAAATGGCGGCCGATTAAAATGTCTGAAAAAATATTGTAAAAAATTTGGTAATTTCGCTTTTTTCTTATTTCGTAAGAAAACAGTTTCCATGAATTATACACTATATACCAGATAATTTTTTCTTTAAGCTTAATGACTCATCGAATCGGTGCAACAGGTGACAACTACAACATTTTTAGGAATAAAACTATAGAAAACAGTTTAAGGTGAGGATTTCGTATAAATAGGTTATGTACTAAATTAAGAAAAATATGTAGTTTAAATGAAGTAATGTCATATTATTATGCTCATTTCAGACTAAGAGTTGAACTGATGCGATAATTCTTGTGGGATAATTAACCTAGCCCGCATAAAAAACACAAATTTAACACCACCAAACATTGTTCCAGTTTGTAATAACGTCGATAACCATGAAAAATGTAAAACTGCGACAGGTGCTTTAATATTCCGTTAAATCCCTCGTTTTTTTAATTTTAACATCTGCCTCGCAACCTGTTGAATTCTAATTATGTTTCTGACTGAAAAAAAAAACCAACGAAGGTAGACTGAGTTCCAAATTGTAATTTAAAAGGGGTGGTTCGAATGCGCACTAATGGCCAAAGTTTTGTCGCCGATAATTGGAACTGTAAAAATACCTACAATATAAAATTAAAATGAATGATTTACCTTTTTAATACAAAATAGAATAACAAACTCAATTTCATTTATGTGTTCATGCGTAAGCGGTTTGCTGGTTCAGGCGAAAGTTTCAATTATTTTAAGCTATTTTCTGTATTGAAAAGTTACTGGAAAATATTAATTAACAATTTGTGTGAGATTTTATTTATTTACTGATTTAATTTTGTTTAAGTTGCTGTCGTTTGAAAAATAAATAATTTTATTGATATCGAGTTAAAACCGAATTATAAAAAATAAATGTCGAAGCTAATATTTGATTTTTAAAAACACGTTACAGTTAGTTTACTTTTTTAGACACGGAACAAAGTTTTAGTTTAGACCCACATTACATTTTAAGAAAAATGCTAACTACATCTATTAAAGCAGTTTTATAGCAATAGAAAATAAATTTTAAAAATATATATCCTGCAGCACATTACTATTTATATACAGTGTGATTAAAAATTAAATATGAACCTTTTGATATCAAGTTTCTCTCGTCAAAACAAGGTGAACAAATCTTATGAGTGCCGTAAATGCTTCGTTGCAGAGATAGAGAGTCTTACAAAGATATAAAATATTTGTTGATGCATTATTTTTAAAACATTAATAGGTAAATATCAATATTTTCACGTCTGCTAGGATATTTTAGTGTTTAATTTTAAACCATTTTGTTCTAGTTGAAATGTTTACACTTCTAACCTCGTGTTAAATGCTCTATTATTTTTAAAAATTGTATCAAAATGTAAAAATTCCGTGGTCTGACGTTTTTACAGTTTTAGGTTAAATGGTAATACTGTCATCTAAATGTACCCTCCAAATTTTAAAATTTTCGTTTTAAGGGTACTCGAATTATTTAATGTACCTAAAATTGTTTTATTGGGCAACTACGCCTTCTGCTGTTGAAAACATTGGATTGTCAATTTTATATAAAAATCAAAATAGAAATAGCTGAAATGAACAAGATAGTAAGTAAGAGAATCCGGCATAAAAAAACACACAAGAACCATGGAATTAAAGAGACACTAAAGTCGAACGTAGACTACAGAAACTATGGGGGCAAAAAATATTTATTGGACATATTAAAGCTGCCGACAAGTCGAATGAACCGGCGAATATAGCGACTGCTTCCTTAGACAGCACACCAAACGATATGTTTTTGTTCGTTTTATCGCCCGGTCCTTTCAAACGTCGCAGACCGAGATTCGTGTGATGGACTATAGAGGAGAGAAAAAATTTAAAGATAATGCAAGGACAGTTTCAGAAAAAGACCACATCATATAACTTTTAAACGACAACAACATTGAATGTTCAAAGATAGAAAATATAAAAGTATTAACTGAAGAATTCTATCAATCGCTGTATGAACCTAGAGCCAATCACCACTAGGGCTATTCTAAAAATGTTATATAATAAATAGCACCAAGTGTCCGATGTTCCTGCGGAGTGGAAAAACCAATTTTTAATTGTTGTGTATAGGCCCCCATGGGAAATTTTAATACTTTTTTAGAGTTATTTAATTATTTGTTGGCCTACCGCAATAGACCTAATTTTACTTTTATTATAAGAGATGATTTTAATGTAAATTTTTTAACACCAAGTTTTAATCTGTCTCTTCTGTGTGACCTTTTGGGCAGTTTCAATATTAGCTTTAGGATTAAGATACCGACTAGGGTCAAAGTGCAACATCTGCAACCTGTATAGACAATTTTTTGTTGAGTATTTCTTGTGATTGCTACAGTAAAGGTATTAACTTAAATGTGTCCAATCATTATGCTTTATTTGTTTGCATAGACACATTGACTAATGTAAATATTTCCAATAACAGATTGCATGCGCAGAAGTTTTAACGATAACAACATGGCCACTTTTTTGAATTTTTTAAGTAAAGAGGATTTCTCTGAAGTTATTCCGGCCCAATGTCCAAATGAAGCATTTAACGTTTTTGCAAAAATCTGTTTTACTACTTTAATTTGTCTTTGCCCTTAAAAAAATATCATCACAATAATACCTCTAAGAAAAGTCAACTTAATCCCGAGTTAAATAGGCTTAAGGACAGAGTGACTTTGTCCACTGATTTAGCTAATTTGATAGAACATATCTCAATCTTAGTATACAAATAAATGTTATTTATAGATAAAAATTAAAGTTATTTATACACAGCAAAAACAATCTTAAAATCCGAAACGCGAAAAATAAGTCAAAAGCAATGTGGCAATGCAAAAAAAGTATTCAACATCAGTGGCGGCTCGTGGTGTATTATATTGGGAGGTCAATAACAAATTTAAAAGTAATCATACTTAAAATAAAAATAAATATCTTATCTTTAAATTGAGCTTTAAATTCTCTTGAAGTTCAGGTCTACTCTTCGTTCTTTAGAATTGGAAAAATGCTGAATGACACGTTCGATAAAATTGCACGCACATTCCTTTTATAAACGGTTTCTCGAAACTTAACATTGCTAAAGCGAATAGTCTATGTCGGCCCAACTCCTCAACAAAAATTATAAGCCCTCGAAAAACCCCTAGATTTTCAGACAAAGCCGTTTCATCATGGCCACGTAGTGCCAGCTCGAATGACCCACAAAATTTTACACAATCTATAATTTTGTTTAAAATATAACGATTTTTGGATACATTTTCATTAAAATCTCTAAGGGATTTTCTATAAGCTGGGTCTAGCTGAGTGTGAATATCAACACTTCCCACCGTAGCATAGTTCACCGAACATTTCATGTGATCTGCGGAAAACGCATGTTTTTTAATTTTTTCTTTTAAGTGTTTTAAGTCTTTAACACCGGTTTTGCACCATAATGAGTCTGACGAGTCCTTAGAAAACAACAAACAAACATAACAGTAAAATGAGTTAGAGACTTCACAACCACATATCCAGTTAGCTAAATCGTACATCTCTATTTTTGTCTTTACTAGTTTGTCGTATACTAAGTTCTGGCAAAATGCGACCACTTACCTTGAATTCGGTTATTTTCTCAAAATTAAGTTCGTTAGCACTTTTTAGTTGTTTAATTTTTTGACATTTTATTTCCTAAATTCACAACAAACAGAGACTTGAAATTGGTTGTTTTTTATTTAAGCACTTTTGGTTGTTTATTTTTTTAACAGTATATACATTTTATTTCCTGTATATTTTAATCGATCATAAAAATAAAAAATATATTAAAAACAGTATATAAATCAATTTTCATCGAATAAAAACGTCCGAAACAATATCGAGTTAGAATATCGACCGCGCGACCTCTGAGCAATTGCACTTGCACATGCCGACGTGATGCCACGACCATTCGATCGAATTATGAGAAGATACCGGCTGATGATCCAAATCGCGATTTCATATTCCATTTGCTATCACGTTCGGCTGCCGTTCGGTAGCTGTGAAATCTTCGGGTACTTTCGTCAAGCTTTAAGGTAATCAGGGCAATTCGGACTGCCCTGCCTTACATAGTATAGTATATTTTATTATGTCTAAGGAACCCAACGAGACCATTCAAACCGCCGCGCGCGGCTAATAGTTAAGCGTATTTAACTTTTCCCAAGGTTCGCGTTTTATTACAACTATTAGGAGGGACGGTCAAAGGAATAATTTATTATCTGAAATATTTTTGGGGGGTCATTGACCAAATGACCCTATGGAAGAGCCGCCACTGCTCAACATACAGATAAGAAGAATAATATTAAGATCACTCTAAACGGAAATGAACTTTCTAATGAAGACTTGGCGGAAATTTTCAATACACAATCGCTTTACGTGAGGACGATGGTCCTGTAGATTTTGAATTTCTTGATAAAAATATACCTCATTTTCCCAAAAGTTTCTTCATGAAACTTGTTTGCGGCAATGATGTTATAGTTATCATTAATAGCCTTAGGAATTCTATTATCTGCGGCTATAGTATTCTGAAAAAGTGTATATTTTATTTAGCCGATAAATTAGCGTATTCAATCAATTTATCCGTTGATAAGAATGTTTTTCCTCATAGTTTAAAGCTAGCCACTGTTCTACATTTACATAAAAAGGATACCATAATAATGTTGAGAACTATCGCCGGTTATCTAGGGTATCCAAATTTTTCGAATTGATAATTAAGGGTCAACTGGTTTAATTTTTTTTGTACAAATAATCTATTGTCATCGTACCAGCATGTTATTACTATGAAGAAAAATACAGAGACAGCACTGTGCCAGTTTCAGCGTACCACAGTCGAGTCTCTAGATAAAAGATTATTGGTATTGGGTATATTTATTGAGTTTTCGCGTATTTTTCATGTAGTAGGTCATAAGCTGTTGCTTTCAAAACTTTTTAGATTTTGTGTAAGGGGTATACCTTTAGATCTTTTAAGATCATATGTATCTGACAGAAAGCAGACCGTGCGAGTAAATGGTTTTCATAGTAGTCTAATAGTTGTTGAATCAGGGATTCCTCAGGGTTCCATATTGGGACCTTTTTGATTTTTGCTAATGAGCTGATCAGCTACGTTACTAAAATATCGGAAAATATTTCTCTAGTTGCATATGCTCATGACACCAATGTTTTAGTTGCTGGTGATGATTTTCTATCACTAGAATGTTTATAAAAAATAATACTATGGTCCAAAAAATACTAAAGATAAATGAAAATAAATCTACAATAATAAATTTTTCGATGAGATCTAACAATAATATAGTAACTAAACTATTCGAGAATTCGGAGAATCTATTGACACTTGCATAAAAAAAACCATACTATTGTGTAGCACTTTTAACGAAAATTTAAGGTGGTGTTTTTATTTTGACGAACTTTCATCTAAACTGCGCAGTGGCTGTTATGAACTAAATTTTATATCCTTTCACTGCAGCAAAGATGTGCTTCCAACTCTTTATAGTGCTAATATACACTCCCGAATTAGGTATGGTATACGAAATTGGGGTATGAGTTCTCATATTAAAAGGATTTTTATTTTACAAAAGTATGCAATACGGCATAAAGTTCCACGAATGATGTCGCCGTGCTTTTAAAAATTTAAAGATTTTGGCTGTTGCTGGCATATATATATATATATATATATATATATATATATATGTATATATATATATATATATATATATATATATATATATATATATATATATATATATATATATATATATATATATATAGGGTATGTTGTTTAGTTACTACACGAGATCGAAGGTGCTTCTGTTACCGAAAAATCACGGATCTACTATGTATCAAAATATATTTACTTTTCGAGATGTACACTATTTAATAAACTGAACAAAGAAATTAGAGATGCTGCTAACATACATATTTTTTAATAATGTGCTCTTAGAAAAATGCTGTTACGAGATTATTTTGTATTGTCTAGTTTATATATATTTAAGTTTTTTTTACATATTTTGACCTTCTGATTTTTCTCCAGTTATTGTATATGTTTCCATATGTACTATTAAATTGAAGAAATAAACTATTGATTTTGATTTTGATATTTTACAAGGTATTTAAAAAAATAATGACACAAAGGCTGAGTAACATACTCGACAGTTACCAACCCAAAGAACAAACCCGTTTTGGAAACACTCTCGATCATCTACACGTTATAAGAACAGTTTTAGAAAAGGCAAATGAGTACAACATCGCTTTTTAGGATTGCATTTGTATACTATGTAAAGGCGTTTGACTCTGTCAAAATATAGGCTGTGTTAAATGTTTTAAGTAACAGCAAAGTGAATCACCGTTCTCTTTGCAGAGAATCAATAAGATTTGCAGGAAATGATATCAGAACTACATCTAAACTCAAAAAAATCAGTATCGAAAATAAAAAAAACATATGACGAATAATAACACTGTACAAGAAACAAGACGCGAGATTGAAGATAACAATAGAACAAACTGAATCGTACATCTGCTAACATACATATTTTTTAATAATGTGCTCTTAGAAAAATGCTGTTACGAGATTATTTTGTATTGTCTAGTTTATATATATATTTAAGTTTTTTTTACATATTTTGACCTTCTGATTTTTCTCCAGTCTTGACTCAGGTCAAGAATCAATATCGCGAATGATATCAACGTCAACATAGAGAGCTATGGACAGGAAGATATTCGGCGTAACGTTAAGGGATCGAATAAACAACAGAGAAATCCGGAAAGGATCAAGTGTGTGATGGAGCTGGGCAGGTAAGACAAACTATGACCGATGGACACAAAGACTCATAGAGTGGAGACCATGGAGTAACAAAGGAAGTAAAGGTCGTCTTCAGACTAGGTGGACTGATGATATTAAGCGAAAGCAACTGGATGGTGCAGGCCCAAAACCGAGACGATTGGCAACGCTTAGAAGAGGCGGACGTGCGAAGATGGGACAAATAGCTGCAAATGATGACGATGATAGGAAGAAATGTGACACTTCTATGAAGAGGGTGTAAACTGATGAACGAATTGGTTTGACATATACTTTGTGACTGTCCATTTTCAAAAACCGTTGGCCCACTATTGTTAGCCTAAGAATTTTCCCCCCGGCAGGACCATCTAATTTCTTTTATGTTGATTTCCTAGTTTCTGAATTTGCTTTATTTAAAATAAATATTTTTCAAAGGTTGATAAAATAGGTTGGTTGGCGTTCATTAAGACCGATCTCCAAGATAGAGCCGCAGAGGCCTTTGAAACCAGTTAATCTCTTACCAAAGTCATCAAATAACATATCTAATTTTCACGCATCGTCTAACATAGTCAAATTACATTTTAACCAACTTCAAAATATTTTTTAAAGTTCATGCTGTAAAATGATAGTAGCATCTAATAAAATTATCAAAATGAATGTCTTATCAGTGAGAATTTCGTTCTTTGGTTTTTTTTTTACTTCCCTCGGAAGCATTTTAAAATAGATTACAAATAAAAATAAAAAAAAAAAGTTAAAATAATAATATCTCTTTCTGGCTCTAAATTTTAATTTTGATATAATATTATTATGTGCGCTGTATAGTCGTTTTTTGTTTTAACTTTTAGTGACCATCTAGTTATAAAGTCTGATGATGACCGTAAAGTCGAAACACATGTCACGAGTAAATTTCAAAGTAAAAAATATTATATATGCGAATGAGACCGAGACTAGTTTATCCTTTTCTTTACATTTTTATATTCAATGTTTAATTATACTATATTTATTTAGTGAGTAGTAAAGTGACACTTTATTTAGAGTAATAGTTACAAAATTTGGTGGTAACTGTTTGTTATTTATAAATATAGAAAACGTTAAACTATCATGAATACAGTAATTGTTGTTAGATTTAGTTAGTATTTTTGTGACAAACTTTGATAATTTAACGTTTGGGGCAACGATTAACGAAATTATAGACGTGAATGAGGTATTAGATGTATGAATAAGTTTCGGTAAAGTTTAATTATAAATGGTATGATGCTTTGCTTGCTCTAGAGTAATTTTATTATTATTTTTTAAACAGGAAAGAAATTAATGTGGTTTTTGTTAATACGTTGATGTTTCATCTTTGTTCATGATTAGAATTATGTCAGTTTTAGTGGTTTTTGTATAACACTAAATATTGTAGTCCTAAGTAATTCCTTTTACATGTCAGATAAATAAATTTGGTGTTTTCTATATATTCCAATAATTTTTTTATATCTACATCTTGTGTTTGATTTTATAATCTAGACCCAGAAATTAATTCATATCTGAAGGAATATCGCATCCAGAAAGATTCCTGATCCAGTTCTCATTTATATTAAGAAATTTATTATTTTGTAGATTTTTTAATTTGGTTAGTTTTTGAATGGAATTTGCTAATAATTGATTTAATTCTCTTGCTAAATTCATGAAAGTTCGTTCTAACTGCGTTTATAGATGTTGTTTTCATAATAACATCTTTGCATCCAATCTTACTGTATGATGTGATAATCTTCCATCTGTAGTCCTTATCATCTGAGACATGTTTTTTGTATTGTTGGTGATATGTCTAGGGATGATTTCTTGCGACCTACATAGGCTACAGAACATAACGAAGAGGAAATTTATAAAACTAAGCGATTCTAATCGGTTATTATCGTCCGTACATTAAATATACGGATTAAAAAAAAACACATGGCGTCGAATGGGCAATACACTTTAAATAAATGCAGTTCACACGACTTGATTTCCTGAGCACAGTAGTTATGAATTAAACGGATATAAAACTGGTAAGCCTGGGAATAGTTGGTTGCACCCAAGGAGCGAATGGACGAGTACACTTAATGTATTTAAAAGGATATAGGAGTAACTCTAAAACTTGTTGATTTTTACACGTCTTATTAATGGGCAAAGAAGAAAATGGCCGAGTAAAAGTAGGTTGCTTTTTACGTTAATTAAAAAATATTACCTTTTTGTTTATTGAAAATTCCGGATTTACATACATTTTATTTTAACTTAAAAAAACACAAAGGGTTTCTGTCGGTGACCCACATCGACCTATCACACTGCAGATATCCTGTCACTGTCATTTAAATGCATCCATTTAACAGGATAGTAACTCGTAACAATACTAATACGAGTTTCATTCGATATTTTACTTTATAAATACAGTATTATTTCAAACTTTAGCACGAAATTATATATATATTTAATTGAATTATTTGTGACTAAAACCCTTAAACAGATTATTTTATTATTTTCATTGAATTCCGGGTATTTTTCCAATTTCAAATAACAGACAATTAGTCCACTCAGAAAGTCTTTACCTTGCAAGAGGTGAGGATAGATATAATTTCGCAATATGTTGAGTCGGATCCCTCATCAAAAATACAAGTTTTTTGACCTTGAGGGCTCTTGCCGCCATCTTGAATTGAAGGTTCAAAATATGAGTTTTTTCGAAATAACTTCGCCAGTGTTCGTTCTTAGAAAATACTGAAAACAAAACTTAAAGAAGTTTAAATTTCCAAAACGTTGTGTATATACCCTCTTTTATGTAATTTATTATTTAAAAAGCTATCACGATGATAACATGGAGGATTTTTATAAAAATAGTAAAGTTTTATTTTTGATGGTCAATTTTATAAAAATAATGCTTTAAAATAATTATGACATATTACTTTACAAGTTTTTCGTCATCACAATATAAGATTATAATATGGTAACATATATTTCAAATAACAATTATTAACAATACTTACTTATGATTTTTTTTGCTGTCACGTAACTTAGTATATAGTATAATTGAAGGGTGTCCGGTACAAACAGGCTAAGTGCCATTTAAAAAAAATCGTATTTTTGCATAAAGATATTCCAAGTGCTATCGGACGTTTCCTTAAAACATGCTAAGTGCCATGTTCGCCGCGTATAGTGTTGCAATGCATTGGTAAAGGTGAGGGAACCTACAAATCACATGCCTTATTTCGGTACAATCAAGCTAAGTGCCATCGACAGAAATAAACCACAGCGTTTGTTTTCCAGTTTAGAGCGTGTTTGTTAACCTGTTAGCGAAGTTTATTATAGTTTTTTAAAATGGAAAATAAAGGACAAAGAGGCTGTGGTCGACAAGTTTCCGGATTAGAATATCAAACTAGAAAAAAGAAAACTGTGCCGAAAAAACAAGAACCTAAACGACAGGTAAGCTTAAGTATATGCAAAAATATTTTTGATGCTTAAGGGTGTGTGCTAATAAAAATTTTGTCCTTCTCGGCTGTTCTAAAATTCATCCATGAGTTTTAGACTTTGATAAACTATGTTGCTTTATTATATTTCGAGTAAAGACGATGACGGTTATCTTAGTATATATATCATTGGTGTTACGTCAAGTTTAAGTCTATTCAATGAAAAATTTTTTTTTCTTAAGTATCTCTGCTTTCTAATTTTGGCACTTAGCCTGTTTGTACCTGACACCCTTCAATTTATATTAGCGTATAGTTTTTTTTCTCACAAAACAATTCACAGTATACATATTAAGCTTGACTGAATACTAGAATAAATGCGATAGACTCATTAACTTGCCCCGCCTGCCGCAGCGTGCTTTGCTCTATTTTGCACTGGCAATTGTCTGGCCAATATAGAAATAGCCTCAAACAAAGCTCAGGGTACTTCAGAGCAAAAGGCGTTCTATCCTGTTCAAGGATTTGGCTTTAGGCGACCAGGGTTAGGCTATTCTACAGACGATCTTTGGTCATTCTTTTTGAAACATCCAAAAATGTGCAGCCACTGTACCCTGGATTAACACAAACAAGCTCTTATTCAGTGTATCTGTAGCTTACAAACGGACTGTGTGTTTCTACATGACATCTTACTATGATCTGTGAACCCGAGTTTTAATTTTAAAACACTATGTTTTTATGTTTTATGGGTGCTAAAGAAATTACAGAGTATTTTTTAATCGAACAGAAAAGAACCTATATTAATATCACTAGAAGAAATTAGGAGTAAAAAATATAATTCAAATGTCGCTGAAAGACATGGATCTTATTTACAAATTAACCAATTCAAAGACGCGTTGGATACATTCTATTATTCGCCGTCCACAATAATCTCCATGTTGTTGAGTGGCTTTTAAAGTTATATTTTCACTCTTAATTTCTCCACTCGATAAATAATATCAGAAAACGTATTATAAAATTAAAACTCGTGATCACAGATTGACGTGATATCTATAATAGTAGAAGCGCATTACTTGGTCTACGCATAATATATGTTTTCAGTATGCGCACTAGTTCACGATTACTATATTTGTCGCTCGATTTGAGTGCTGCTTTTTATCCTTACAATAATTGAGTAGCTATCATTTAAACTTTTATCACAAATAAAAAAACCACTTCTCGAGTCGTCAGTGGATAGGTGACAGCATTAACTGTCATTTTTTTCCACAAGATATTTTGGATGTTATTTGATTTATCCTAAAAATGCTGCTGTTAAAAATTCTAGATCAACTTACGCAATACTTTAAAAATAAAGAAAATAGTAGAAAAAGACGTGGCCAGTTCATGTGTCAAAAACAGGAAGAAGTCATTCTCATTATTTTATAGAGAAAAACTAATGCTTTTTAATTTAACTAATTCAAGTTGCCACTGCTTTGATAGAATATTTACAGCTAATCTTATAATCTCTTTTAGATCAACTTATCCGACAAAAATGCACAACATTACCTGATTCTGCCAGACAGAACAAAACCAAAGATCAAAACCAGACAAAACCAGACAAAACCAAAGATCAAAAAAAGAAATACACAAAAAATGCCCGCAATGTAATACAATTTGTTACAATAGTCTAAATTATTGCCCTGTACGAAATTGCCGATGTCAAAAATGTGATCACAAAATGTAATCGCACTAAAAATGTTGATTTGGTCCCTACAAATTTAACTAATAGTTATGAGCCAACTACAAGAAAAATTCCTCTAGCTCTATTGGAACCTGTTAAAAAGGAATTAAACAGTTTACTTACACAAGGGATCATAGCACCCGTATAGTATATACCCACAGAATTTGTTAGTCCTTTGATTGTGGTACAAAAAGCAAACAGCAAATTAATAATCTGTGTAGATTATACAAAATGAAATCGCCATGGGAAGCAGTGTCCAATATAAATGGACAATCAAAATATTTGTATTCTCTTGATTTAAGAGTGGTTATTAGCAACTAGCATTAGATGAGAAAAGTCAAAGTTTAACGACGTTTTTGACACCTTGGGGACGATTTAAATGTTTGCATTCCCAATGGGTCTTTTAAGTTGACATGCAATCAAGGCAGATCTAAAAAAAGTGGAGGCTAAGGGGCTTGTCAATCACCTCGGTTACTTTTCGTAACAAATAACAACGCAACTGGGCCATTAAGAGACCTCTTAAAAACAAGAAATACATTTTTGTGGTCATCCTTTCTTCAAGAATTGTTCAAAAATGTGAGAAAAGCGTCGGCGCAACCACGCATTCCGATCAAAATAAACCAACGGCCTTGCACTGCGATAGGTCATGTACTAATGAGTTGCGATTTGTACTTCTTCAAAAAAATAACAACCAATGGAAACTCATTCAGTGTGCTTCCAAGTTTCTTTTGAAAACAGAAACTAGATATGAGATGATAGAAATTAAACTTTTGGGATTTTCGTGGGCTGTAAAAAAATTCAGGCTATATCTTTAAGGCCTACAAAATTACACATTGGATAAAACTGAGAACCCACGGATACAACTGCTAAAAGAGGAACTAGCCGGATACAGATTCGTCGCTGAGTGGAAACAGGGCAGAGAGCATATAATTCCACATGCACTTTCTCGTTAACCGATATCAGTTCTAGAAGACCTATTGGTAGAAGGAGCCTCAAATTACCTAAATTCTAGTCATTTAGCTTTTTCCTTAGTAGATAATAATGCAGACAAAACGAAAAATTTTCATATCCAGAATCCAAGTATTGTGGTTGAAGCTTGCTAATCATGTCAACCAACAAATTATTTATATCTAAAGATACATTTGTGATTAACCTTTCGAAGATGTTTCTTCAGATTTGTTTATTACAGGCGGAAAATGGTATATGTTGAGCGAATTTCCAATGGATTATAGTTTGTCTCTTGAGTTTTAATGGAGCGAAAAAAACAGTATCATGTATAACGTAGGTTTACGAATCAATATCTCTGCATTATACTGACTTACACACTTGTATTTAGTAGATTTAATTTTTTTTTTATTTTATCTATTACAGAACATATTTACTAATGTCCAAAATAGATCATTTACACAATATACTCTCGAATGTTTTGGAATCGTGGAGTATAAATGCCTCTTGCAATAGAAGGTGAAAGGTAGAAAAGTAAGTTCACTTTGACAAAGTTTAAAGACGAGAATTATTATTTCTTAATTGACCAAAACCCACGAAAGCCTCTGTTCTATGTAAACTTAAATATTAATTTACCTTTCTATATTTACTTTATTTATTTTGCTTTTGGGGATTTAATTGAAACACGAATTTTTAGAGTAAAGATGTACCCCTTTGAGGTTAAATAAATAAGAGACGAACACAGTAAATGTCCATCAGTAACACTAAAAATTAAATTCTTTTGGAACAGCCTTTACCGAGAGTTTCAATTAAATATTTTATATAGACATAATAAAACAACCTAAAAAGTATTTTTTTACTTCTCTAGGATCCTTGAATTAAAAGCTTTAGCAAAATTCTTACCCTGAGCATAGTTCGTGTTACTTTGATTTTGCCGGTGTGGAAATAGAAGTACTTTTAAATGTTTTATCTTTACTCGAGGAATCTTAAGGACTATTTAGACCGTGAAATTAAATTGCTGGTGTACTTGGCTATGTAGGGTGAAACCATTTGAGTGTACCTCGCACGTAAACAAAACGTCTCATTAAGTTTTACCCGGTCTGTTTTTTTTTATTTTGGCAAAGTTAATAAATTCTTGCGCCAATTTCTTTAGATAAAGAAAATATCAGTCTTGGTAAAACATAACATGGTCTTTAGCCTGAATCCACGAACTTATTGATAGAGAAAATGTAAATTTTTTAGACACAACCCTGGCAACATCGAAATAGTTTTTAGAAGAAGTGTTGTACGTTATATCTTTACTCTGGTAGTACTTGATGAGATCCATTCTTTAATTTTAAACCATAAACGTTAAGTTGTTTGTATTTCGGAAACTCATTTGACCAATGAAATAAGTGACTCAGAAATTTTTATAGATTGTTATAATTCTATGTTAAACTTGACATTTATGGAAAATTAGTTTTAGTTGTTTGTCATTATCGATCACCAAATAATGGGGATCTTTCATTTTTTTTGGAAATTTGGTGCAATAATATTGTCTGTGATATTCCTGTTTTCATTGTGGGTGATTTTAATTTTAATTGGATTACAAATAATGCATATACAAATAGGTTAAAGTTCCTTAGTGCTGAGACTGGGCTTGACTAACTGATCTCAGATATAAAAAGACCTTCAATACAGGGAGGTACTCTAATAGATCTGGTTTTTACAAATGTGACTGAAGTGGATTATAAATTATTAGAGACACCTACAATAAGTGACCATTTATTATTAAATTAGATATAAATAATTTTGAATCAGAAAAGCCTTTGCCGTAAAGTAGAAAGTCGTGGTAAGAATATTGATTTTAAACTATTTAGAACAAAACTCTTTTGTGGAAATTTAATATAACGAACATCGATAGTAAGTGTGACATTTTGCTTGACAACATCTTCAATATGTTTAATGAGGTTGCGCCTAGAAAGTAAATTTAAATATTATCTAAATATAAGCCATGGTGGAATGAAAGAGTTCAGAATGTAGTGCAAGAGAGGGATGAATATTACAGAATACATAAATTGGAAATAACAGATGAAAGTCGTAGAGTGTATAAACAAAAAAGAAATTTAGCTGTGAAAATTATAAAGAATGAAAATCGGAAATATTTTGAATTAAATATTGATAATTGCAAAAACGATCCTAGGTAAATGTGAAGTGTTCTGAACAGTGTGATGCCTAATAGCAATTTAAAAAATGACATTTAATTTATAGAATTTGAGAATAATGAAATAGAAACAAATAAAGAGGAACTGTCTGGTAGATTAAATACTTATTTTGTTCAAAGTATCGCTAATATAATTAGTAAACCAAACGCTAATATAATTAGTAAAATCAATTATAGCTCTAATTTGAATTTGAACATAAGTAATACAGTAACATCTAGTCAGCAAATCTCGGATTGTATGCTAATCACTAAAAATGATTTAAAGAAAATTGTATTTACGTTTCATAACAACAAAATTCCTGATAATTTTAACATAGAAATTGTAAAAAACACTTACTCGGCAACAGAAGATCCACTAATTAATGTTATAAATTGTTCTCTAGACCAAGTCTTTTCCCTTGCAGATCGAGGTTGTCGACAATAGTACCTATTCAAAAAAAAGTAAATTGTATTAAGGCCTCAAACTTTAGACCTATTAATATGTTAGCTGCTCTAGAAAAAATTTTTCAATTATCTACAATCAAATTGTTGATTTTGTAGAGAATGGTAGTTTAATAACAGAAAATCAATCTGGTTTTAGGAAGGAACATAGTTGTAAAACTGCTATTCAGTTTGTGTTAGATGAATGGAAAACTAATATGGATAGTAATTATAGTAATATTGCAATATTCTTAGACTTGCAAAGAGCATTTGAGACAATTGATAGGAAAATGCTTTTCTCTAAATTACATATATTGGGAATACGGAATAATGTGTTGAAATGGTTTGAAAGCTATCTTAATATCAAAAAGCAGATAGTAATTTTAAATGGTAAGATTCCTGATGAAGGTGTACCACAGGGAAGTATTCTGGGACCCTTACTGTTTGTCTTATACATATAAGTATAGTACATGTTGTCAATTGGGTTGATATCATTTATTTGCAGACGATACCCTCATTTATGCCTCATCGAAAGATCTTGTACAATTGCTGGCTAACATTAACGGTGTGTTGACTATTATACATGAATATACCTGTCAGAACTCATTTAAGGTTAATATAACAAAAACAAAAATTATGTCATCCTAGGAACTTAAACTGTTAGAAAAAAATTCATAGAAAATAAACATGTCATACAGTTTGGTAATTTTTCTATAAAACATGTAAAAAAAATTAAATACTTGGGAATAATTGTGGACGAACAGTTAACCTTTAAAGAACGTGCCAAAACTGTAATATCTAGAATTAGCTACAATATAAATTATTTATCACGATGTGCTTCGTATTTATCATTTTGGGCAACACTCACTGTATACAATACAATGGTTTTTCTTCACTTTACCTTCTGTGCAAGTATTTTGTATTTGTTAAACAAGAATGAAGTTTGTAATGCTTAGAGTTGGGATTTATTTTATATTTTCATATATATATATATATATATATATATATATATATATCAGTATCTGAATACATAATTTTTATATCTGTTCTGTGGGTTTTTTATGATATATGTTCTTTATACACTAATTGACGTTCCTACTATTAGTGGATATTGTTTGTGATTCCATACATATGCTTTTAAATTTGTACTTATGTTGTAATTTTGTAAATAGTTTTTGAGCGAAATAAACGATTCAAACAAACTATCCTTCAAGAGAGTGGTATTTTCCATTTAAATACGTTGTACATTTGCTTTATAAAGCGTGAGCTTTAAATAAAAAACTTGGTTTTTAAATTTCATAATATAAAGCATAAATTTATTTGTTATATACATTGAAAATTGTATTACACTCTAAAAATCTGTAAATTTCTTTTACCTGGAACTTCCCTCGTTATGATTTTCTTTTCATTTGTTAGGAATAGTGAACTGTGACCCAATTTAGTTCAGAAGATACTCACAGTATATGTGTTACATATACTATCTTTTTATTATTATTGGGCGCAATTTTCTTTTATCATATTAGATTCCTACTAATCATTTTCTTACCACCTATACCACACTTGACTTTTTGGCCTAATTTAAAATAAACCGAATAAGTAGTTTTTACATTGACACATACGGCTATCATGCTACGTGATGTTAAATTCGTACCAGTTTATCCCATTTTCAACTTTAATATTTCTGCAAAATTTAAAGTCAATTGAAGAAGATTTGTTTACATTGATTTTTACAAACTTTATTTGTCCTCTATTTTGTATTATTGCGGCGAAGATCCAGTATAAAAAACAAAAGCTCTTTTTTAGATTTTCGACGTTTCGCAACTTTATTATTGCATCCTCAGGAAACATATAGATTTTACACATTTGGTTTAGCATCTTAAATTGAAACCCATATTATCAGTCTTTACCTATTGGTCCGCAGCTATTTCCCAGATATTAGGTTTCTAAATAGTTTTGGTTAACGATCCTCCTGTTGTTGTATTAGAACAGTATATTGTCTGCGGTTAGGATCCAATATAAAAAACAGAAGCTATTTTTTAAATTGTCGACGTATCGCAACTTTAATGTTGCATTCTTAGGTCACATGAAGATATTATAACCTGCATGAAATCCATATTATCAGTCTTTAGCTACTCCGTCCGCAGATATTTCCTAACCCCACATAAATACCTCACTCTAATAACAAGAAGATCGTTACTGAAAACCATTTAGAAACTTAATATCTGGGAAATATTATTTATAATTCAACGGATTAGGTAAAGATACTGTGTATAATATAGGTTTTAAGCAGAATATAAAATCTATATTTGTGTCCTGAGAATGCAACAATAAAGTTTGCAAAACGTCGACAATTTAAAAAAAGACTTTTTTTTAAATTGTCTGGATTCTAACCCCAAATAATACACCACTCTAACAAAAAAACAAGAGGAACGTTAACGAACACCATTTAGAAAATTAATATCTGGGAAATATCTGCGGACGAACGTAGAAGATAAAGACTGATAATATGGGTTTCAGGCAGAATCTATGTGTCCTGAGGATGCAATAATAAAGTTGCTTAACGTCGAAAATTTAAAAAATCTTGTTTTTTTACTGGACCCTAACCCCAAATAATATACCACTTTAACATAGCAACAACGTTAACGAAAACCATTTAGAAACTTAATATCTGGGAAATATCTGCGAACCAACGGAATAGATAAAGACTGATAATATGTGTCCTGAGAATGGAACAATTAGGTTTCCAAACGTCAACGCTTTAAAAAAAGACATGATTTTTTCACTGGACCTTAACTCCAAATAATACACCACTCTAACAATTTTTTTAACATTGTTTCGCCATATTGGATTTTTGCCAAAATATTACCCATCCCTATATGACTCATAATTTTTGGTCAAAATTTGAAGCATATCGGGTAAGTAGTATTTAAGCTATGTCGCAAACTGACAGACAAACCGTCAGACGGACCAACGGAACTGATAAAAAAAAATTGTGGCATCTGAAGACATTATAACGTAAAGATGAGTAAAACATCTTGAATTAGTACCACTATTTTATTAGTCGATCCCTATACCACAATTAGTTATGCCACACAATTTGAAATCAAACCATAAAGCAATTTTTCAGGCTAAATTTTTAAATATTTTATAAAGCCGCGTGTGTTCCTCCATCTTGGATTCCCACCAAATATTACTAGTTAATTCTAACATAATAGTTGATGTTTTTGCAAAATTTGAGATAAATTAAATGAGCAGTTTTTTAATAATAATTTTTTTAACATTTCGCTAGGCCGCCATTTTGTTTCCCCATATTGGATTTTTACCAAAATGTAAGCAGGTTATCCCCATATGAACCTTAATTTTTGACCAAAATTTGTCAATCCTTAATTTTTGACCGGAATTGTTAAAAAAATTTGAAGTCATTTCACGATTACAAACATTTTATTTATCCGCCATTTTGTTCGGCCATCTTGGATTAGTACCACTATTTTACTAGTTGATCACCTTACCACAATTAGTTATGGCCCACAATTTGAAATCAAACCATTAGGCAGGTTTTTCAGACTGAATTTTTAAATATTATATTAAGCCGCCATTTTGTTCCAAAATGTTAATTTCAACATAATACTTGATATTGATGATGAGATAAATTGGATGGGTAGTTTTCTAATAATAAGTTCTTTAACATTTCACTAGGCTTCCATTTTGTTTCGCCATACTGGATTTTTACCAAAATGTTACCAGGTTATCCCAATATGACCCTTAATTTTTGACCAAAATTTGAAGTCAATCGATTAAGTAGTTTTTTAGCTACGCCGCGAACAGACAAAGAGACAGATGGACAGACAGACAGACAGACCGACAGAATTGAGAAAACATGGTTTTCGTCATCTACGGACCCTGAAACGCGAATATCTGAAAAAATCTCGGAAAGTGATTTTTTTACGATTACAATACTTCCATTTTACCAGGGAAGTAAAAATCTAATATAGCATTTAATATTAACAAAATAGCAATCGTTTGTCTGTATCAGCAGCACTCACTTACATAGTGTTAAGCTAAATTCACCCCAGTGTGTAGTATACAATCTATTTGCAGCAAAAAAAGTCCTATTAGAAAAACAAATACATTTCGGTCTACAGTACGGATAAGATTTAATAGCAGTTTTAAAGACCCTCTTCCTGAAGCTTTTGCTTAATAAATGGTGGCAAGTTAATGGCCCCGGCCTAACCTGAAATATGTATAGCAATAGGTAAGTGACATATTAGATTCTGATAAAATGCTGCTGTTTAGCGACAATGTATTTAACAGACTACGACTCTCCAACAAGAAACAAAATAACTTGAATTATAACAGACAATTAAATGTGAATTTTATTAAATATTGCGTGATCCAGAAAATCTGATCGATACGGGGTAATATTAAATTTCATTATTATTTTAAAACGGTATTAATTTTTAATTTAAATTTTGTACTAACTTCACTACGTTAATATTCCTGTCTGTAATGGTTGATAGAGATGTGCTACTAAATGGGCAAAACTAGGATACTCGGTACTTTTTTCTTTATGTATTTTACTAAGAATTTATGGCATTCTATATTCGAACTTGTACTCATCTAGGTAGATTCTTAACTAAGGCCTTTTTAATTTAAAAAATAGAATCACAAAAACAACTTCTCCCCAAGCTAACACCATGACCGGCATTGAATTACACTGTTGAATCCTACCTTTCGTTGGGATTAATAAAATGATGTTGGTGTAACGTGAACTAATTAGCCTTTTCAATTTAATAACTTCGTAACAGTGGCGGTTTATTGATAAGATCTGCACAGCTGCAGCATTGGTGACGAATTTAAAAAAATAACATTTTTAATCCAGCGTTATCTTTTATTTGCATAGTTTCGTTCACTCTGGCAAATCGCATGGCGTATTCTGTGTCACTGTTTAATATTTTATCCGCACCTACAAAATGACGTTTTCGTTGTGGCCCATCCAATAGCAGCTCGCAACAGTCACAGGTAATATGCGTCGTGGCATTGAAGTGACCAATAAACGACAAGCTTTATATCAAATAACGAGCTGCAAAGAAAAACGAAAAACTGGAAATTAAACGAAATTGACGTCCTACACCTGAGTTGAAAGCCAAATACTCTTCGTAAAGTCGGGGTAAAACGTATATGCGCAAATTTAATGTAAACATTTATTCAAAATACCATTGGGTTTCTGGTTGTGAAAAGTGTGAAATAAGGAATTGTTTATTTTCTTTTCTTCGCCTACTTTTTGGGGGTGATTTAAACTGGACAAGTAGTGGTGTCAGTAATTTAATATATTTAAGTAAAAAATCCAAGCTTTATGAAAAATCGAAGCAGCATTTAAGTAACCAAATAAAGTTTACTTTGTTGGGAAAAACTAATATCCAGGTTCTACGGTCTACTTCTAGTTTCAATGTTATGAAAGAGACAAGTTTGCCGCAAAGAAAAATAGACGCATTGATTTGATTTTTAAAAGAAATTAAAATTGTATTCTTTTATCACGGATTTTATTAGACAGACAGTACAGACAATCATGAACAGTGTTTTTTTTTCATTTTGTGTTGACTTTGTTCGAATATTCCGATGCATATTGTATACTCAATGATCACCAATAACGCCGAAAGGTGAGTTATTTAAATTAGTTTAATTATATATTATATTTTAACATCAAATAACATTTTATTGGAAAAAACTTTACGAGTTTTATTGTAAAAATCATCTTTAACAATTGGTCCACTGCATAATAGTTTTTTCCTGATATAATAGTGAACGCGTAGAATCGAGACGAGGGAGTAGAATATTAAAAAACTTCTTGCAATATATCTTGGTGCAAAAAACAAAATGTCGCCATTCCTCCATTTTTAACACTCTTTTAATATGCTTACCATGAAACCACTCCGGCAATATCCTGAATGTCCCCTGAAAATTTCATCCCAATTGGTCAAACTATCGCGGAGTAATCGATGTCAAACAAATAACGTCGTTCTTTTTCGACGGTTAAAAATTATAACGGAGGGTAGTCGATTAATAACGTTTCATTCATACCGAATGTTCATTTTTCAAAAATTTCAAGTAAAATAGTTACCCTATATACATAAAATTATATAACGGGATATCAAAGGAGATATCTTTTAGCAAATGGGGGTTGTATATCTATTACACAATGCTTTAGTCCTAACACTGGAACCTGTGGTGGAAGATAGATCAAAATACAAGAGTTCTAACCACACTACACCACAACTTGTTACGTTCTGGACGCGCGTTTCGCTAACCAAGTTAGCATCATCAGCAGATGATATAAACTAAAGTAACTTATCCTAACCGAGACTATTTATAGGTAAATGTGGTCACACTTGGTTGAACCCGACTGCACCGTTGTCAAGTAAACAATAGAGGGGACTATAGGGAATAGGGCCTCTGTTTTTGTTTAGTGCTTTCTTACCACATTTAACTATTTCTATACTCTCAAATGCATCCAAGAATCTATTATTAGATACATTTTTAATCAACTTAAGATTATTTATTCCTATTCGGTGATTGTTTTCCAAAACATGTTGGGCAACGCTTGACTTTTCTGTTCTTCCGTATCTTAAATGTGCCATGTGTTCTTTAAAACGAATGTTTATGGAGCGTTTAGTTTGCCCAACATATTTTAGATCACAGTCATTACAGCTAATTTCATAGATGCCACTCCTCTCCCTCAAGTCGACTTTGTCTTTGGGGTTTCCAAGGAGATTTTTCAAACTATTCTCCGTTTTGTAGGCTACTCTAAAACCTACGTTTTTAAATACTTTTTCTAGACCTCTCGTATATCTGGGATCATATGGGATTACTATGAATTTATTGGAAGCCTCAGGTATTTGAAGAGTAGTGGCATCTTTTAACATTTTCTTATGCTTATGTCTATTTACTAGTTTATGTACAAAATTATCATTATATCCATTACTTTTAGCTATATTTTTATTCCGATTCATTTCATTGTTAAAACGTTCTTTACTTAGTAGAAAATTGACTAACCTGTGAGTTAAGAAATGGAATGCTGCCATTTTGTGTTGACGGCAATGAAATGAGTCGGATGTTATATATCTATCAGTATTAGTAAATTTCCTATAAATATCAAATTCTAATTTATCGTTATTTCTAATAACTAACGTGTCGAGAAAAGGTAATTGCCCATTGTTCTCCTTTTCGTACGTAAAATTAATGGAAGGATATTTATTCTTTAATGTTTCTAAGAAAGTGTCCAAATTTTCTGTTTTAGTATCAAAAATAGCAAATATATCGTCTACGTATCTATACCACACCCCCCCAATTTTTTGAATTGGGTTTCTAATCTGCCCATAAACAAATTTGCAAGGAACGGAGATAAGCAATTGCCCATCGCAGTTCCCTCTAGTTGTTTATAATATTTATTGTTGTACTGAAAAAAATTTTGATTCATACATAATTTTGTGAGAAGTAAATACTCATCAATAATTTCTTTCTTCAAATTATTGATTTCAAGTAGTTCCTTTAGGTACTCTAAAGCTAGTGGCATGGGTACACTAGGAAACAATGGGCTTACATCAAAAGATATTAAAATTTCACTTTCTTTTAAGTGAACATTCTTAATTTTATTTAAGAATTCTAACGAGTTAGTAACCTCAAAGTTATCATACGAGATATTTAATTTGCCGAATTCTTCTACTAACGATTTTGAAACATTGTACGTTGGTGATCCAACAGCTGAAACAATAGGTCTCATGGACTTCCCAGGTTTATGAATTTTGGGAAGGCAATACAGTTTAGATAACTGTGGGTTACTATGTGTTAGTTTGAATTTTAGTTTATCGGACACAAGGTTTTTACACTGTTTTAAAGTACTTTTTACTTCTGTTATCATTTTTGATAACGGGTTTTTCTCAATTAAATCATAAAGACCAGTTTGAATCAAATTGTCTACTCTTTCAAAATAACCTGTTTTGTCTAGTATAACAACCTTATTTCCTTTGTCAGCTTTTAAATAAAAACATTCCTTTTTCTTCAGTCCCTGGAGAATTTCAGTGTTTTCACGAGAAACATATTTTGACTTGTTGTTAACAACGTTTTTTGAGATTTGATTTCTGCAAGCCTCTCTAATGAATCCCTTAGTTGACTCTGGCACGTATTGAATGGAACTTTCGATATTCCCTATAATAGTTGGTAAACTATTTTTTACTGGAGGCTCTGCAAAATTCAAACCTTTATTCAAAAGGGCGATTTCTCTATTATCAAAAGACTGAGAAGAAAGATTTTCTACAATGTTCTCGACTTCCGAAGATTATATATAGTATATGATAGTTTATATCATCTGCTGATGATGCTAACTTGGTTAGCGAAACGCGCGTCCAGAACGTAACAAGTTGTGGTGTAGTGTGGTTAGAACTCTTGTATTTTGATCTATCTTCCACCACAGGTTCCAGTGTTAGGACTTAACATGGCTTCACGGTCAACGGAACAAAACCTTTATTGTAAGTACTGTACTAAGATTAGGTTAACAGCAGCAGATATTTGGTTTCTGAAATCATGCAAGTCTTTTTCAGTTTTCCCTAAATTCATTTCAGTCAAGATCCCTAAACAATCACCCGTTACTGGGAAGGTTGAATCTTTTGCCAAACAAAAGTGGCTAGATTTAGAAATTAAAAATCTCTATAGCAAACGAAGTATGCTTGAAATTGAAGCATACGGATTATTTAAAAAACTTACTTATAAGCTTAGTAATTTAGAATTTGAACAGTGGTTAGATTTCCAAAGAAAAATGTTCGTAATTATCGATGCCAAATTTTTGAAGAAAATGTGTTCACTTAAAAACAAACTGAGAAAGTTGAAACCACAAAAACAAATTTCTTCAGAAGTCGAGAACATTGTAGAAAATCTTTCTTCTCAGTCTTTTGATAATAGAGAAATCGCCCTTTTGAATAAAGGTTTGAATTTTGCAGAGCCTCCAGTAAAAAATAGTTTACCAACTATAATAGGGAATATCGAAAGTTCCATTCAATACGTGCCAGAGTCAACTAAGGGATTCATTAGAGAGGCTTGCAGAAATCAAATCTCAAAAAACGTTGTTAACAACAAGTCAAAATATATTTCTCGTAAAAATACTGAACTTATTCAGGGACTGAAGAAAAAGGAATGTTTTTATTTAAAAGCTGACAAAGGAAATAAGGTTGTTATACTAGACAAAACAGATTATTTTGAAAGAGTAGACAATTTGATTCAAACTGGTCTTTATGATTTAATTCAGAAAAACCCGTTATCAAAAATGATAACAGAAGTAAAAAGTACTTTAAAACAGTGTAAAAACCTTGTGTCCGATAAACTAAAATTCAAACTAACACATAGTAACCCACAGTTATCTAAACTGTATTGCCTTCCCAAAATTCATAAACCTGGGAAGTCCATGAGACCTATTGTTTCAGCTGTTGGATCACCAACGTACAATATTTCAAAATAGTAGAAGAATTCGGCAAATTAAATATCTCGTATGATAACTTTGAGGTTACTAACTCGTTAGAATTCTTAGATAAAATTAAAAATGTTCACTTAAAAGAAGGTGAAATTTTAATAATATCTTTTGATGTAAGCTCATTGTTTCCTAGTGTACCCATACCACTAGCTTTAGTGTACCTAAAGAAACTACTTGAAATCAATAATTTGAAGAAAGAAATTATCGATTAGTATTTACTTCTCACAAAATTATGTATGAATCAAAATTTTTTTCAGCACAACAATAAATATTATAAACAACTAGAGGGAACTGCGATGGGCAATTGCTTATCTCCGTTCCTTGCAAATTTGTTTATGGGTAGATTAGAAACCCAATTCAAAAAAGAACTCAAGTATTTCCCAAGGGTGTGGTATAGATACGTAGACGATATATTTGCTATTTTTTATACTAAAACAGAAAATTTGGACACTTTCTTAGAAACATTAAACAATAAATATCCTTCCATTAATTTTACATACGAAAAGGAGAACAATGGACAATTACCTTTTCTCGACACGTTAGTTATTAGAAATAACGATAAATTAGAATTTGATATTTATAGGAAATTTACTAATACTGATAGATATATAACATCCGACTAATTTCATTGCCGTCAACACAAAATGGCAGCATTCCATTTCTTAACTCACAGGTTAGTCAATTTTCTACTAAGTAAAGAACGTTTTAACAATGAAATGAATGGGATTAAAAATATAGCTAAAAGTAATGGATATAATGATAATTTTGTATATAAACTAGTAAATAGACATAAGCATAAGAAAATGTTAAAAGATGCCACTACTCTTCAAATACCTGAGGCTTCCAATAAATTCATACTAATCCCATATGATCCCAGATATACGAGAGGTCTAGAAAAAGTATTTAAAAACGCAGGTTTTAGAGTAGCCTGCAAAACGGAGAATAGTTTGAAAAATCTCCTTGGAAACCCCAAAGGCAAAGTCGACTTGAGGGAGAGGAGTGGCATCTATGAAATTAGCTGTAATGACTGTGATCTAAAATATGTTGGGCAAACTAAACGCTCCATAAACATTCGTTTTAAAGAACACATGGCACATTTAAGATACGGAAGAACAGAAAAGTCAAGCGTTGCCCAACATGTTTTGGAAAACAATCACCGAATAGGAATAAATAATCTTAAGTTGATTAAAAATGTATCTAATAATAGATTATTGGATGCATTTAAGAGTATAGAAATAGTTAAAGGTGGTAAGAAAGCACTAAATAAAGACAGAGGGCCTATTCCCTATAGTCCCCTCTATTGTTTACTTGACAACGATGCAGTCGGGTGCAACCAAGTGTGACCACATTTACTTATAAATAGTCTCGGTTAGGATAAGTTACTTTAGTTTATATCATCTGCTGATGATGCTAACTTGGTTAGCGAAACGCGCGTCCAGAACGTAACAAGTTGTGGTGTAGTGTGGTTAGAACTCTTGTATTTTGAACACAATGCTTTAGTTTGAAAAGGGTATTTAAAAAAATGTAAATTTAATTATAAAACTCGCTACCTTAATCGAACTTATACCTGTGTTTTTTTATATTTTTATTACAAAAAAACAGGTGAATGGATTTCAAATCAAAGTATATGGGACTACCAGAGAAACATCCTCTACAATTTGGCGATTTACTCATCAAAATCGGCCAAGCCGTTTAGACAATATGCGCGAACAAACATAACAAAAAAAACTGCAGGTCGAATTGAAAACCTTCTCGTTTTTTGAAGTCGGTCAATAAATAACTTCAGACAATTTAAACTATGAAATATATGTTTCTGAAGTTAACAAAAAAAAGTAGGTCTGGCTTGCTGGCTCTTCATTTTTTTCCAGGCACGCCGCTGTATCCTGTACTAGAGATATTCGGATGAAGAGTAGAGAAATTCCGATACTGCTTATCAATCCATAATATTATATAATTATTAATCCATAATATCATATATAAGGGATCGATATAGTACAAGAATCGTTTCAATACTGATCCGAAATATTTGTGTGTGGGTTGACTAAAATCTGAGTTTTTTAGAAAATTTTAAATAATTTTATATTACACCATCCGCGACTGAAGTCACGAATTGTATGGCACGGCACGCTTATTTGATAAAAATTGAGTTCAAAGACAAAACAAAAAATCGGTAAATATCCTTTATCCAGAACTTCCCTCGTTATGATTTTTTTCCATTTGTTAGGAATATTCATGTGTGACCCAGTTCAGTTCAGTACATAGTCACAGTATATATGTGTTACATATACTGTCTTTATTTTAATTGGGCGCCATTTTGTTCCGGCATATTAGATTCCTACCAATATATTTATGACACAATTGACTTTTGAGCATAATTTAAAATAAATTCAATAAGTAGTTTTTACATTGACACATACCGCCATTTTACTACGTCATGTTAATTTGGTCCGCAGATATTTCCTAACCCCAAATAATACACCACTCTAACAACAAGGAGATGGTTCGCGAAAACTGTTTAGAAACTTAATATATGAAAATATCTGCTTAGTAGGTAAAGACTGATAATATGGCTTTCATGCAGGATATAGAATCCATATGTCTCCTGAGGATGCAACAATAAAGTTGCGAAACGTCGACAATTTAAATAGAGTCTTTTGTTTCTTTACTGGATCCTAACCCCAAATAATACACCACTCTAACATAACAACAAGAATATCGTTAACGAAAACCATACAAACTTAATATCTGGGAAATACCTGCCGACCAATGGAGCAGGTAAAGACTCATAATATGGAATTCATGCAGGATATAGAATCTATGTGTCCTGAGGATGCAACAATAAAGTTGTGAAATGCCGACTATTAAAAAATAGGCTTTTGTTTTTTACTGGATCCTAACCCCAAATAATAACTACTTTAACATAACAACAAGAGCATTGTTAAACCATTTAGAAATATCATATCTAGGAAATATATGCAGTGCGACGGATTAGGTAGAGACGACAATTTAAAAAAAAAACTTTTTTTACTGTATCTTAACCTCAAATAATACACCACTCTAACAAAAAATATTTAACATTGTTCCGCCGTATTGGACTTTTGCCAAAATATTACCACGTCATCCCCATATGACCCTTAATTTTCGGTCAGAATTTGAAGCCAATTGGGTAAGTAGTATTTAAGATATGTCGCGATCTGACAGACAGACCGACAGATGAACCAACGGAACTCATAAAACATGTTTCTTGGCATCTATGGACGCTAAAACGTGAAGATGTGAAAAATCTGAAAGGGTGATTTTTCACGATTACAAAAAATTTATTTGGCCGCAATTTTGTTCCTCCATCTTGAATTAGTAACACAATTTCACTAGTTGAGGCCTATACCCGAATGAGTTATGACACACAATTTGAAATCAATCAATTAAGTAGTTTTTTAGGGCTGAATTTTCAAATGCCTTATTATACCACCATTTTGTTCCACCATCTTAAATTCGTACCAAAATCTTACCAGTTGATTCCAATATAATACTTAATGGTTACGCAAAACTGGAAATAAATTAGATAAGTAGTTTTTTCATATTAATTTTTTTAATATTTCACTAGGCCGCCATTTTTCTCTACATTCTGGATTTTTACCAAAATATAACCAGAACATCCCCATATGACTCTTAATTTTTAGTCAAAAATGAAGTTAATTGGGTTACTTTTAAGCAATGCCGCGAACTGACAGACAGACGGACAGACGGAGCGACGGAATCGATAAAAAACATTTTTTTTGGCGCCTAGGGACGTTAAAACCTAAAGATATATAAAACCTGAGAGGGTGATTCTTTTCACGATCACAAACATTTTATTTGGCCGCCGTTTTGATCTTGAATTAGTACCACTATTTCACTATTTGATCCCTATACCACCAATAGTTATGGCACACAATTTGAAATCAAAGCATTAAGCAGTTTTTCATGCTTTATAATATTTTATTAAGTCACCATTTTGTTCCGCCATCTTGGACTCGTACCAAAATGTTGTCAGTTGAGTCCAACATAATACTTGATGTTTTTGCAAAATTTTAGATAATTTGGATGAGTAGTTTTTTAATAATAATTTTTTTAACAATTCACTAGGCCGCCATTGTGTTTCGCCATACCGGATTTTTACCAAAATGTTACCAGGTCATCCCCATAGAACCCTTAATTTTTGAAAAAAATTTAAGTTTAAGTCAAGTGGGTAAGTAGTTTTTTAGCTACGCCGCGAACAGACAGACAGACACAAACAGACAGAATTGAGAAAACATGTTTTTCGTAATTTAGAGATCCAGAAACGTGAAGATCTGAAAACATCCCGGAGATTTATTTTTTCACGACACACAAGTATCTCAATACAATTACCTTGGAACTTTCTTGTATATTGTGAACTACTATTACTTCGGAAAACAGAAGTAAAATATTCCTCACTGCACAAATAGAAACTTTTTTTTAAATCATTACTCTTTCAAGACCCGACAAATAAGGATGTTGAAAAAATATCAATATATTAAATGAATAATATTCTTCGTCCCATATGTCAATATATTTTAGACAGCTATATAGTATATCGATATTAAATTTACAATATCGAAAACCACATGTTTTACTATTTTGCTCTACATTGCAAAATAACTCTTCACGCAGTCTTAGCGTTAAAAATTAATTTAAATTGGTTACTCTTACGATTTTAAAAGGTTTTATCTGAAAACTAAAAATGACTCCTAAGAATAGGCCGACAGTTAAACGTCTAACGTCAACAAACAATTAGGTTAAAAACCAAGTTTTTAATTTTAAGGGTGACTCAATCGCGTTTTATATGTCCCTATTGAAAACATATTTAGAAATGAAGGGAACGAAATTTGAAAACCGATGAAGCATCGATAAATTAGAAACTTGGCCATTCTGTAACGATCCAGGTTACCCTTAATTTGTTTTTACCCAGATTATCCCCCGATTGCACAAAACTTAATTGCTGTTTAGAATATTTAACCGAACTTTTCGATTTGACAAGTTACTTACAGAAATCTAGAAACTCGTTGTCAAATTTGACATTCCGTTAAACATTGTAAACTGTAACGGGCCATATATGTTAAATTGGCAGTTTTTTCATTAAACATATTTACATGTCTCTACCTGAATTCACTATCTAAAAATTTTTACAAAAATTTATTCCAGGATTTCTTGCACTTTGTGCGGGCTTTAAATTAGGTCACTCTTTAAAAAAAAACACTACAATCATAGACTGGTCTGTTTATTTATATAGACAGGCAACTTAATATAGGATAAACCGAGGCGATTCGGATCACTTTTAGTTTATTGGCGAAAACAAAAATATTCGGGATTGGTTTTGCTAAGTTTTACTACAAAAACATTACAAATAAGCATTTAGTCAACACATGAACTTAAATTTAAAATTACATTAATACAGTTTATTTTTTGACAAACATAACATTGAACAGTTGTCATTATCCGATTCACCCCAAACTTTCGGGGTAAATCGGATCACATATAAATTTATAAAAAAACGTGGAACAAATAACATATTCAACTGTAAAAACTTTTTAAATTAATTCTAATTCAACATAATTTTTTTAAAACACTTAGTGGGCACAAATCGCACGTGTAAATGCCTTTTTTTTGCCTCTATCAGCACACTTTTCATGGCACCACTTTTCGCAGTTGTGACATTGGATCCAGTCTTCTGTAGGTGAATGAATAAATGTTTTTGCACAATGGATGGCAGTACCACTCCCTTGAGTTGCTTTTATCCTCAGGTTTTGTTCGTGGAAGAAATTTATTTTTCTTTTTTGCTTCTCTTTTCTCCAAGAGTTTAGTTTTATTTTCAGGCGACGTCAAATGCAGAATCGGTTTTGTTATAGGTTTCGCTCTCTTTTTCGGTTCTGTTTTTTCAGGGGTTGGCAAAAAATCCTTTCATGTGCTAACAATTTCAGCAGCCACTTGCTGCCCGGAAATACTGGCACTAGCTAAGGGCTGTAGGTCACGAGACGTTGAAGGTAGATCGCGAGACGTTGAACGCTGTTCTGTAGACTTATTTCGTGGTTCAGTTAAGATTCCATCGCCGACATATCTGTGAATAGGAATGGCCAAAGGGTTTAAAGGGAAAATACCCGTCTTCTCAAAACCTTTCTCAACATTTCCAACTGTGGCTGACAAATTCCATGCTTGTTTTAGTAACCCTCCAAAGACAACTTTTGAAATTCCTTTTCCAGGGTGAGAGTATTGCCACGCAGTTGATTATAATAACACTTCAATGGTTTAAAAAAGAAACATCCAGAGGTTGAATTGCATGCTATGTATGAGGTGGAACAAGAACAAGTTCAATATCAATATCAAATTTGTGTGGAACAGATGACCATCTAGGATTAAAATTACTTTGGTTTTTGTGCAATATCGATAGAAATAGTTCAGCCACAATTTAAATGCATCCTTGTTTACCCAACCTTTTTCTCTCATAACAATTTCTGTGCCAGTGGGCATACCGATGATAAAGTCATCTCGTTTACGCATACCTTTAAAAAGAACAAATGGTGGTATAAATTACCCTGCAGCATACATGCAAGCCAAAACTGTCACATTTTCACCCCGTTCAACGCTAGTCGTGCTTACCACATCCTTACTTCCTTTCGCTGCAATGATGCTACGGGGATGGTTTTTTAAAGGCAGACCTGTTTCATCTGTGTTGTAGATACATTCCAGTCTTTCTCGCAAACCGTTGCACATAGGGGTATTTGTCTAATAAAAGCGGACAAAATTGAAATACAAAAAAAATGAGAATTTTAAGTAAGTGTGAGTTCAAATAATATATTTTTGTGTTTATATAATAATTTTATGGTTATATTAAGAAAATATACAGGGTCATCTTAAAATCTGGGCTATTAAGTGGTACCTTTTGGTAAAACTTCGTCTCACCTTACATATGGATTTTACGTAGATACAAGCTAATATTAAAATTCATAAGGCGGCGTGCATCTTATTGGTTAACAGATTCACTTTCGTAACTTCAATACATTAATGGAAACGAGGTGGCACAAAAACTTTGAATTAATTATTGATATTTGAAATTTAATATTAATAAAGGAGTACAGTATAAAATTACGTACGTAAACGGAATAAAAAGGAAATGCACTAAAAAATTAAGTATATGTTCAATGATAATTATTACAGATTAAGGTCTTATGCACGGAAAGAAAATGCAAAAGAAAATGAAAATCATGAATTAATCATCAAAAGTGTAACAAGGATCTTCATCACTAAATTCCAAATCTTCATGTATGTTACCATCTTCACCAGATAGCAACATTTCTATGGTTTCTTTAGAAAAATGTTTGCTATTTATCGAAGGAAGAGGAAACATAGATGTTAATATAGGGTCTGAACTAAGAAGCAACCTGTTATAAATGTCAGCATTGGAAGCTTTACGGGAAATTTTCCTAGAAAAATTTTCTCTGAATTTCCTGAAATGCTTGTTACGGCTTTCTGCAGCCTCTTCTGAGAGCTGCCCTATGAGCAAGAGTGCATTTTCTATTATTTCGACTCCGTGTAACAAAACTTTGTGAACTGTTGGAGGCATAGCATAACATCCATATAGTTCCACATATAGTTTGGCTGTTTCTAAAGTAAATTGTTTGAATAATTCTGTATTTATTTTGTGACCACTACTTATAGTTTCTAATACAATTTTATATTTTTTGATAAGTTCAATGTTGACGCCTGTTATTCTGCTAGATAATTCACAGTTTTCAAAAAATCTATAAGATAAATTACCATTGTTTGCGTTTCCAAACCCTGCCTTAGGTACATCCACAATCATTCCGCACTCGTTCCTAAATTGAGTTTGAATTTTTTTCTTTGTTTCTTGAACTAATTCCTTTTCTGCGATGTTTCTTGTTTGCCACTTTCCTATAGGTATTTTGTAAGAAAGGTGTAAAATACTCTCGAAGAAGCGAATGCGGGCGTGTAGGATTGATATGCCAAATTTAAAATTATCTTGTGTTACTGGTCTTAAAATTACTTTATCCAAATTATTAAAATCCTTACTGATAGTCCCGCATATATAACATTTCTGAGTGAAGATGGTATTTGTCAGAGAGTTACAAACTTTGCCATCCACCATAGTGAATGACAAATAATGATAAACAGAAATTAGCAAATTACTTTTGATCATACTTGTCGGCAAAAGAGATTTGATTTGATTGTCGATATGATTAAATTCAGCTTTAGTTTGGTCTTGGATTCTGCCAAATAATTTTTTTTAGGTTTAGATTTTACAAAAAGTTGAAGAGGTACAAATGAGCTAAAAAATAAGTGTGCATCGTTATTGGTGTGAACTTCAAATTTTTGATTATACTGATTTTGAGCCGAACCATCACATCCCCATTTCGAGACCAAACATAGTCGTTGGCATTCTTCAGGTGACAACTTCGCAAGAGGTTCGATAATCAAGGCACATAAACGTTCAGAAGTAAGATGAAGTAAAGACTGAAGAGACACTTCAGCACTTATGTCTGCAATAGTATAGTCAGTTTTTTTTGGGTAAATAGTAAATTTTTCTTTTTGAACCAAAGTATAACAAGGATATAGTTCTTTGTTATTTCTACGAATTATCTCATATTGATGTCTAGACAATCCAGCCTCAACTATAACGGCTTATAAAAGCTTGGGTTAGATTCATTTTTGAAGATATTTTTTTATTTTCTTTATTAAATTCTATATACTTTCGGGCACGTGTGTTTTAATGTTTAATGTTTTAAAAAGATTTAGTAAAGGTATTATAACTACAAAAGTTATAGAAAGTGGAAAATATTTATTAAAGAAAATTCAAAATTAAATGAACTTAAAAATCTAGTTTCCTTTTAGCATACCTATCTCGCTTTATAAAATTAGGAAAACCCACTGCAAACTGAATCAGTACACCCACATTACGTTTTAACGAAATTTTGCTTAATAATAAACTAACCCGTAACTCTTATGCAATAACTACCACTTTTTGTATGGTTGTCAAAATATATAAATGAATGCTAAACTCTAAAAACCTCGAAAACGACACAAGACATGATTTTTTTAATATTAGCCTCTTCCTCATATTCTCTTGATTCTGCTACAAATTAAAAATTATTTAAGTTTGAGAAAGCTGGAAAAAATAGGTTAATATATTTACCCCACCACGTTCACCCGCTTTCCCTCAATCGCGAAAAAAAACCCGAACCGTTTTAGTACGATCTAGAATACCTATACCAGATATGAATTCTCAATTTTCAAACTTTTTGTAAGTTATAGTTATCGTTAGACATGATATTATTTTTTCTCTTATAATGTTTCTCGACATTGAACTGTATTTACTGACATAATACTTTCCTGTTATGTGATGCTGAAGTACAATATCATAAAAAATAATTTATCAGAAAAAAATGACCCGTACATAAAAATTTTAATAATAAATATTAAGTTTTTGGTCCCAGTAACTGTTAAAATTACATATTGTATGATTTTTTGGAAATTATTTTATATTTTTGAATATATTTTTTTCTCTAATTTACACCCCGTATCATGAAAACTGAAATAGTCCAGACCGAAATTTATATCTACTGACCTTGTATTTTAAAATTAATTAAACATAACTTTTTAAAATATGCCTATCTGCCCAATTCAATTAACCCATTTTCAGATATTATTACATTATATGATACATTGCCTAACACGTAGGAAGTTTATAATAGCCAAATGTCCACGTTAGCAAATATTAGCAATTTTTTTTTCATAACGATAATAAAGAAACCCTAAGCCGCTTTATAGCGTATAAACAAAGTTCCGGAAATTTCCGAAACATAACTGAATACCTAAATAAAATTTGAAATAAATTAAAAAAAATTAAATTGTAAGTACTAATAGATAAATGCCCTACAGCATAAAAAGAAATACATTAAACATATTCTATACTACCTATATAAAATCGTCTTACCTACTGTGGTAGCTTCCTTTATTAAATGTTCAAAAAAATATATATAACAACTCTTTACAGTGTACCAGTATCTGACCAAATATTATAAATGTGACATGTTGACAGCAGTTTTGATAAAAACATTTTTCTTTGCGGCCTCATAACTTTTTGTTTTCTGTCATGGCTTGCTAGATTTAATTGCATTTGATTACGAAATCTTTATAGATGTTATTAAAGTATATAATAAGAAGTAACTGATATTTTTTCTTTTTTTTGTTTTTGTCCGCTTTTATTATACAAATACCCCTATGTACGTTGTCATCAATAACTCTTTCCAACACTTTAAAAGAATCTTCCACCTTTTCCTTCTTCATTCCATTAATTCTGGCCCGAGATAATCCTTCTGGTTTCCTAATGGCAATTTCTGAATTTCGTTGCATAAACCTATGAAACCAATCTTGACCCGCTATTTTTAAATCTGTATTAAAATTGTGTTTTAAGTTGTGTCGAACTGCAAAATCGAAAGCGTATTTTCGGACGTGCAATACCAAATCCCCGACTTGCTAAGTAAATTAAGCGTTCAGCAAATCTTTTTTCAGCCATCTGATCCATAATGGGTTGTCCACCACGACGTTTAACTACCCCATGAGACTTTGAAACTCGACTTTGTAGACTTGTGTATGGAACTTGAAAAGTATCTGCGGCTCGACGCATAGTCATTTTTTTGGACTTGACATTTTCTATTGCTTCCCTCATTCTTTCTGGGTACCACGATCCTTCAGTCGTCCTCTTAACATATGTTCGAACCATCTGTAAACAGAACATACGTTGTTTTAATCGAATAATGATTATAAAATGATGATCCGATTCACCCCAAAAAGAATGATGCGATTAGTCCCAAATGTTATTATCATAAGATGAGACGATTTACCACAAAACGAAAACATCCATTCTTCTAATAAAGTAGACCATGCCAAGAATAAATAATAGTTAAAAATCATATTTACCTTACCTCTTTGTTGTTAATACGATTTAACTAAAATATACGTGCCTAATATTAACGGCAATGTTTCTTCGAGAACGTACAACACGGTTCTTTAAGGGGGAACTGCACGCAGTAATATGGATCGTTTGCAAGCCTTCCGCCGCTGCAATATTATGTTAAAACTATAAGAAATATGTATTAGCTTCAATGTGATTTTAATAGAGAAATATGTATAGTTGGGCGGTAAATGCGATTTTTTTATGAAAAAATCAATTCTAGAGTTATAAAATAAAAGTTGATTTGTCCATTTTCGACCATTTTTTGACCATCTTTTGCCGCACATGCCTTCGCATATGATTTTTTTTCATAAAATAGCTCTTTACCGCCTTACATTGATCCTTTGTCTACGTAACTGCAAAATTTGAAATGGTAAATCGTACTCATGTCTTTGTATTTCTGCAGCGCGTGAACTCTTTTGAACCCATTTTTAACCGAAATGTAATTTAAATTACCTATACATAACACATTTTTTTGAGGATGGACGTGCAGGAAGTTTTTTTAATGCGTAGGTACCTTTTCATCTTACTTTCAACTCGACTAAACCTTGTCGCTGGTTTTTCACTTTTTGCGTGCAGTTCTCCCTTAAAAGTCCAAATGATACTAAAGCAGGAGCGTCATCCACTGTTCGGCGATTTTCTTCGAGGTCGTGGGAGTGGAACTATGTAACCCGACTAACAAAACAACGGGTTTGCTTGAAGTGTAGGAAATAGGGGCGAAATTCTTATTTTGATCTGATTCGCCTCGGTCTACCCTACAAAATTGGTTCCGTATTTGGTTTCCTCTAGCGTTTGTACTCTTCAGAATTTTTTATAAATAATACAGGTTGTTCCAAATTGTGGTCTTAATATGTATGTACGTAAGTTTTTTTAAGACATAGCAGGTCAAGTTATAATGTTGTAAAATGTGTATGCAAACCTGGAACAAAAAATATTTTGACCATTTTTGACATAATATTCGAGAAAACGCAAAGCTTGCTTGACTTTCCCAATTTTTTGTCATTTACTTATTTTACTATATTAGTGTGGGTATGTTAGTCATTATTTTTCTAAGCTTTGCTCATAATAAATGTGCACGTATTTTGGTAAAACCAAAATTACTTACGCTTAGCTTATTTAGTAGAGTAAAACATGGATTACATTTGAGTGAAATTTTATTAGGAAAGTGGTATTTATTTCAATTTGTCTAAAGCAAAACTACAAATATAATTGGAATATGGTTTTTTAATTATAACACAATGCTTAAAATTTACTTCGAGGAAATATTCAATCAAAACAATTAGGGAAAGGAGAGTTGTGTATGCGACTGAAGAACAAAAAGCATCTCTTTTAGTGTTATTATTATAAGTTCTAGAATTTTCTTGGGAAGATTTTCTTCTGTTTCTTGTTATCGTTATTATATATTTAAAACATTAATTGAAAATCGATAATTTTAATGACACTGATATAATATACTTGTAAAATTACCCACAAATACAAATTATAAATAGAAAGAACCGTTCCAAACTTCCTTTGGTTGATCAATATAACATCCAGTATTACAGGCTTAAGTAACGATATCCTTAAAGATCATATCGTATCGAAAATCGCTATTCTGTACACACGTCCTAATGTAGTAAATATATATTTATTAACCTGAATTATTAAAGAAAAAAGTCTAAAAATAATTATTTTCACCACAAAGTTAGTTGGTGCAACAAACGTGCTCCCTCCCATTGAAAACCATCTGTAGGTAGCCGGTGTGCGGCGATTGATGATGTGCCTGGTAGGAAAGGAAGAGGGTTGCCCCCGGCCTGCTGGCTGGGTACCAGACCATCGCATGCACGCACGGCATTCGTACCGGCAACCAGACAAGAAAGGATAAAGGACGATAACGAGTCTGTATGAGCGAATTCCTTTATATATCGGTTACGTTATGTTCTAACCCGCGGTGGTGACTTTTATGTGACTTGTGCACTATTTTTGGATTTCATTATATCAATACTCATGAGGTAAGAAAAATGTCAATTTTTAAACCTCAGTAAAATTCAAATAAATGCGTTATAACGTTCCGGGTAGTACCTAATTGCCAACCAATAGTATGGATATTAATTATGGTTATTGTTATTAATTAATAGACTAGATTAGCTGTGACTGCAATACTGAAAAAAAAAACAATTTTGTTTTGAAATTTATTTTGCAATCCGTTACTATTAATGTGCATTCTATGATGCAGTACACATATTTGTTATGAATATATTGACGGTAAATTGTTGAACTGACAAGAAAATTTAATTATGTGTAGTCATACTTAACTTTGAACGATTTTGTTTTAATATCGCCAATATATTTTTCTTTTTTTTTTAATCCAATAATCAACCTTTTCTATTAAAGTATTATAATTTAACAGATTTCCCTCTTCACGGTTATTTCTTAGTATTTGTATTTCTGTCTTGAATTTTAACTTAATTTTTCAGGTACAGCCCAAGAAAAATCGTGAGTTAAATTTCAAAAGTTAATTGAGATCTATACCGTACTGCATAATACCATTTTCGCACGCGAAAACATAATAGTTATTTTCCTAACAAGTGCGCAAAATGATACTTTCCCGCACTCAAAAGCAGCTAGAATAAGCTTTAAGTGCGGAAAAGACACTTTACGCAAGTGTTGGGAACAATATTTTTCTACGAGTGTTACAAATTTTACAAACTTTTTACCTATTTATGTAGGTAGGTTCCAAGCGCGGGTAAAACAATAATTCTTATACGTCATAAAATTATACGTAATAAATTTGAAAAACATTTTATTTTATCTTAAAACAGAAATAATATTACTTATTGTTATTAACAATATTAATATTGAGAGTACAGTTTGTGGCATGCTGCAAATTTAAAGCTGAGTGCAACTGGTTTCTTGGGAAAGCTGGCATTAATGAATAAAATGGACCTTCAGTGGTTTTCTCGAAAAATTGATATTTCTGGATGATTGTGTGCACTGCCACTTAAAATATTGTTGCATAACTCTTTTTTGTATGTAATTGAGTCGTTAATACATCACTCCGCTACTGTTGATGACTTCAAGCCTCCTAAACGCTTTACATCGATAAGTCCTTTTTTTGGAACTAGCCAGCAAAGTTGCAGACGAAAACTATGCCCCGTGTACAGTTCAGGGTTGGGCAAGTTTAGAAATGCCGCAATTTCCGAGGCCATCTTCCTTAAACTGTTAATCCCGACATACTGTGTTGTGCACTTCTGTTTTTTAAAATTTATAAAAAAACGTTGATGCGTTGTTGATGGTGCTCGTAAAGCTGTATAGTTTCTATAAAATAGTAGATACTTTCCATTCTTAATTTCGTCGGATATAACAAAAGAGCGTGAAGTGTAATTCTTTGAATCCTGGATTTTGACCAGCATTAAATTTCTCTTGTCTTCAATGTCAACTGTTGTTAGTTTTGCTAATTGCCCTGTTCTGCGGGCGCCTGCAAGCCCAAAAATAGTAGCAACTTTTAACAAAACATGGCGCCTTATTCATGAAATCCGATATCTTTTCTTTTGTAAAAATATTTTGTTTTTTGATAAAAGCATTTAATTTGTAGAACTTACTTATATCTATATTTTATTTAACTTTTAAAACGCACTTAAGCCTGGGTTATAGATTGAAAAAGTTTGCGTCTTGCGTCGTCCGTTTGAGCTTAGCGTTTACGCTGGTTGTTAACCCGTCTTATAGATCGAAAACGTTTGCGTTTTGCGTCGCTTGTGAAACTAACCTTACTTTTATGTTTATATTTATCGCCTTTTTGTGTATTGCAATTTTGACTTGCTGTTTTTTAAGTTTATGTGCGTTTTTTTAATTTGCAGTGAATGAATAATCAAAATCATAGTAATGATGCCTAGTAAAGACTAGGCATTGTAGACATATTATTGTCTGTCGCATCTGTAAAGTTGTTGAAGAGAATAAATACTCAAAACTCCTACCAGTATATTCTTAAAAATAAAGACAATGACCCCAAGCAATTTTTTAAATGGACGATAATGTTATGTGTATATATTAATATCAAATTTATTACCAAGGTCAAACGTTTTGAAATGCCCTCTAAATCCAGGAATTCCATTGGTTCCATCTTAATGCAAACATCGATTTAGGCTAGCCGCTACCATCAAAGATAAAGATCGCCATGTTTTCGACGGCTAGCGGAAACTCAAACGGGTGGCGGCAAAAATATATCCGTACCCATTGCTTTACATTAAGTAAACTTCAAGGACAGCGCAAACGGCGACGCAAATTATTTGCTTAATTCAAGAAAATAAGCTAATAGTACTTCTTCTTTCACTGCTTACGTATTTCTGTTTTGATTTTACTGGCAGTAGCTCCAAATTTGCTGATTCGGCGGCTTTTAGTACCTCTTCTGGTATTTATTCATCCGAACTATCCATTTTAAGCAGAATTACTTTTTTTGAAGCTTATTTTCATAATTTGGTTGACGTAGCAAAAAGACCGAAATTATCAAAATTTCAAGGTGGCAAAGAGAACTTATTATTGTCTTATTGGACACTGACAATTAATGATACAGACCGTTTAATTAGTTATCAGATTATGGGAAACTAATATGGAGTAAATTTGTCTAAATTCTCTACAAGCGTAACAAAAAATACGATAAATGTTTATTTTTTGAATATTATTTCATGCTGAAAACATTAAAATATCTAAAAGTACTGTTTAACGCTGGTCAGTCTGCGAACAAAAAATTATGCTCAAAGAGTTTCCGTGAGCAAATGAGTTTCACGCTCGTAGAAAATGGTATTTTAAACGATTTTAGCAAAACCGGCAGTTTCATTTTAAAATACAAGTAAAGCACTTATTAACAACAAGAATGTATTTAAAACATGTACTTAAAATAATAAAATACATTTTCTTTGGGTGAATATAAGGAACTTAAAACTCATATCAAAATATATGAATGATGCGATGAATGTTACTGATTTTGAAAGCTTGTCTTGAGATATCTTATTTAATCGCAGTTTTTATCTATTTGGGTGGTGGTGTGGTTGAAAATTGCCTTGAATGATTGATTACGGTCACAGACAATAATTTTATTTATTATTTGCGAGCAATAGGTGACGTGCGAGTATTTCAAAACCACACTTGCAAATTGATCAAATTATGTACAATTAGATTTATAGACAATAATACTACGCGTATCATGTTCTTTGGTATCACTGTATATTTATTTAGTAACATGTATTTACATGCAAAATCTTCCAATAGTGGTTAATGTCATTTAGCAGAAAAGTCGTTAATTAAAGCCACAGAACCTAGGCTTCATTCAGCCCCTTGTGCGTTCTTTCTGAAAGCTTAGTTCACAAGACACTAACTATCCCAATCTTACATACAGACGATGGTGACGCGTAGGAAGATTTCCTAGCGGTGGTAGGCTAGAAACTCACTGCAAAACGTCATATTATGAAGATATTTCCTTAGCTGAGTGTGTTTACTCACTATTCTTGTTGCCAATAGCAATTGTTGCCATTGTTGGGAATGTTTACCCGACCGCGCATACAAATCAGGGTAGTGTGTTTAACATCATGTATGCAAGTATGAACATATTACTATTAAAGTATTATAGTTTAACAGATTTCCCTCTTCACGGTTATTTCTTAGTATTTGTATTTTGTGCAAATAATTTACAGTGTCGAATTTGAACTTCATTTTCTTAAACACATAGTATAATAGAGATGCTGGCCATTTGGTTTACACCAGAGCCATAAAACATGCACACACACACACACACACAACAGTTATGTATGTATAATTTGTATGTATGTATCTGTTCAAGTCTTTTAGTAATATCCATCTTTTCGCGAAGATCCTAGTCAGTTCTTGAAGTGTCGGCATATTATGTGTAAACACGAGCTAACACAATCTGCCTAGTCTCTTCATGAAAAGCCTATAAAGTTTCGCCGTATTGTGTCTAACACAATCTTACTAAGATTGAAAATCGGTATTTCATGAAGTAACGTATTGCAGTCGACCAGTTGTGTTTGTTTTATTGCAATCGGTAATTTTCTTTCTGCTATTTCTAGATGTTATTGGGGAAAACAATGAAATATTTATTAATGTATGTTACAGTAATTTATAGGTCATACAATAAACTACAATTAAATCATATATATATATATATATATATATATATATATATATATATATATATATATACCAAGTAAATATTAAACAGTTTTTGTCAGAAAGGGAAACGGTTTCCTTAGAATAAATGTGCCAGTTCTTTAAAGCAAACCTACAGTGTATTCCTGGATATCACTAAAGTAGTGCATGAACTAGTAAATAAAAAATGTGATAAAACTTGTATTGTTATTATAAAACTTGGTACAGTATTTATTTATAATGTTTTATTTTGTGACATCTATATGGATACTGTGTTGAGAATGGATCACTCTGTATCATTCTGTACGTCACATATATTATTTAAACGCAAAATGCCTTTATTTCTTTGGCAATACGTTGAAACGATTTGGGCTTTTCATGAAGAGTCCAGGAATATTGTGCAATTTCATGTTTTTACTCAATATGCCGACGCTCCCTAGACTGACTAGGATCATCGCGAAAAGACGGATTTCACCATAAGAGTCTACTATATATCTATTGTCTGTTACCACTTCAGACTAGATACCTGTGCCGAAAGTGTTGTTAGCTTAATCTACCTAAAAACAAAATAGCGGAAGTACTACGCATTTCTGTCCAACATAAAAAAAATCATTATTTTTCTGATTCATCGTGATAGGTATCAAATTAATGAGTTAACTAAAATTCTAAATATATAAAATATACACATATTCCATTATAGTACACAGAATGTCCCAAATATAAGCAAGTATTTCACGTTCAATCCAGTACTATCTAAACCGTTTATCTTGAACAAGAGAAATAAATATACCGAAGAAACTTCAGACCAGTCGGTGATTGATTTTTGAGAAATTTTTAAAAAGCGGGTCAAGAGACTACGTATAGTTTTTACCATTAATACTTCAAATTTTGGATTCTTCTCAAAATCCTCAAAGTATTTTAACTACATCTATTCCTGGGTTAATTTATTGTTGCATATTATTACCGTTTGAAAATTAACGATTTTGGAATTTAGGAGACCGTAAAATTCAAAAGTTTGATTTAGTGCAAACGGATATCACGTTCCTATTTCAGAGTTTTTTGTAATCTATTATTGGATCAAATTCTCGCATGAACAAGGCCAAAACTTTTCTTTTTTTCAAAATCAAAAGTAATAATATTTTGAGTCGGAAAATGATTTTATAAAAAAAAAACCGTGAAAATCTAAGATAGGAACTTGCAAACTCTTTTGTCCTAAGTCGAACTAAATAGATTTTGCCCTCCTAAATTCTAAAATTGTCCATACAAAACTTGAATTTTCCGAGGGCATTTGGTGTATTTCTCCGTTCTAGTAATCCTTTCTAATATTATTTTTTATTAAAATGATCCTTTTTAGTAGATTTTGTTATAAGGGATTTCATTTGTTTAACACCAGCTTCGGCATCTCCGTTACTTATTGGATAGCGTGGAGTTAAAGGTACGAAAGAAACATTCCATTTCTTTAAAAACATTTGGAACCCTCTGGAAGTTTATTGATCACCATTGTCCGAACGAAATCTGACAGGCACTCCCAAGTGTACTCCGGTGTCTGAAAAATCTTGTAAAGATCATTTATGATTTGTGAACTGCTAAGATCCCTGTTTCCATAGAGACAAAGAATAGACCATCCAGAAATTTGGTCAATATAAACACATCAGAAGAAACATCTTCGGAAGATCACTCACAAATATTTCTTTAGATAAAAATGATTTCTTGGTTTGACATGATTGACAAGTTACAACGCAATTTTGTATATCGCTTTCATTGAAAGCCAATATACCTTTGACAGACTATCAGTAAAGTTCTTTCGATTCCTTTATGTAACGCAATTTTTCAATAACTGGCTTTCGGCATGCTTTGGAATTAAAATTCTTTTTTTGAGTGATTGGCATTCTACGTCTTCTCTAGTTGTTTTTGTAAATCTACAATAATTGTTTTTCTCGTTTCGTCTACATTATTTTCTACTAAGGAAAAAGGTGAATGACTAGTAAATTTACGTGATTTGAAGCTTCTTCTGCCAATTAGTCTTCTGAAGTTGGAACTGATATCGGTGAACGAGAAAGTGCATCTCGAATTAAATGTTCTTTTCCTTTTTTCCACTCAGCGATGAATCTTCTCACATTTTGAAAAATTCTTGATGAAAGGATGACCACAAAAACGTATTTCTTAATGGTCCAGCTGCGTTACTTATTTATGACGAAAAGTAACCGAGCTGGAAATTTTCTATAGCCCTCACTTTTTTAATTCTCAATTTATATCTCAATGTTTCTATGTCTGTCAACAATGTAACCGATGTATGAAAATTCAGGTTGAGCAATGACATATTTATCAGGATTTAGGGTAATATTTTTAGCTCTGCAACGATCTAATAATGTTTTTGGTTATGTTCTTGAAAAGTTTCATAGTGTCATAAAATTTCATCGACCACTTTTTCTAGATTGCCAATGTCTAATAAACCTCACCTCTACGACAAAATTCGTCACCAGAACTTACAAGACCATCCGAAATGCAAAAATTTAAATCGCCCCCCAAGGTGTCAAAAACGTCGTTGAAAATGAATTTAAAAAATTAAATAAATATGAAATAAAACCTAAGAAACTAGCCCTTTTTCTTTTTTAGCTGTTGACACTTTTTAATTGGCTACTTATCCTAAATGAGCCTGTATACCTAGTCACTTACTATACAGTGCACGTTCTAAATTACTTACAAAGTTTTCTTCGATAATAAATCCTGTGGACGGCAATTATTACCAACATCTAAACGCAAGTATCCATACGAATGCAGCAGAGTACCGCCTTCAGCGAAAGCAACAAAGTCGAACTGCCTTAATTATATATCTATAGTGCCTTAGGGTACTACCATTAGCATTAGTACTCGTGAGAGAGGGCTATCAATCCATTTAAATGATTTTGACTTTAGTTTCGCTGTTAATTTTCACTCATTACAAAAATAATGCATAACGGTCTACTGCTCGTTATAAATAACCTGAGTGGTTAACTAACTTATCAAAATTGTCTGAGGAACAGTAGTTTAAATTTAAAAAAGCCATAAATTAACCTTTACCCACAACTTCCCTCCTATAGAATTCGACTACTTACAATAAACAGTCTATGTATGCATATAATTAGTTGGTAATATATATATATTTTTTTTAATTTATTATTATTATTATTTACTTTTCATAACATTTTTTACACAGTTTAAAAAAATAAATTATGTCCGTTTATTATTTTTTTGCAAAATATCAAGTCATTTAGATAAGTAGCTTTTTGGTACTGAATGTTTAAACTTTCATTTGGCCGCCATTTTGTTCCGCCATATTGGATTAACCCAAGAATTTTGTGACTTTATCTATATATTACACTTTATTTTTGGGCAAATTTTAAAGTCCGTCCGATAAGTAGTTTCTAAATAATGATTTTTTTTACATTTTGTAAGGCTGCCATTTTGTTCCGCCATATTGGATTTGACAACGAAATTCGTACACCCTGTGCAATCTAGGTGTTGTGAAAACGTATAAACACCGTATCTTGCTGAAAAACAAGATTCTCTATACCGCAAAACGTTGAATCTGCCAGACCTATTTACGTAGCTCTGGAAATCCTGCCAAAAAACATATTAACCTCGCTCCTTTGCAAGACAGCAGCGCCAATGTCTTGCAGCACACAGAAATTCCGTCTACTTCTTGCAAGCAACCAAGTGATAAGTCTAGTCGTTAAAAGTCGTTTTCATTTGCTGCCTTGGTTTTCCTAAATAGGCATCTTGGCTCCGCGCTTACTAGGTCGTCCTCCATGTGATTACCATCTATTCCACAGTGACCAGTAATCGAAACCGGTTTTATTCTCTTGACTCTTGCTAGTCTTTCCAGAGCTTCGCAACAGTACTGAAATAAGTGGCCCTAAGTGAATTCAGTGCCTTCAACGCTGCTTGGATATCTGAGCAACTGACTACTTGTTCCTCTACACCATCTTTAACTGATGTATGATTTCCGCTATCGTAATGACTCTCTCTATATCTGACTGGGAAACAGTATACCTTTAATAGGAAAGCTCTTCATACAGTTAAGCTTCTCTACAAACACTGCTTCGCCTGTTGACTACTGTGAGCACACCACCCTTTCATCTTCAAAATAAACTACTTCGGTCATCAAATAACATTTATTTGTAATCATGAGGGAGGACGACCTATTGGCCTTTAGACGCTTTCTTGTGAGACATACTTTGTATGTTAAGACGGGTAGCTTTTTACTTCTATCCTACCAAACCAAGTCAGATATCTGTAGACAACCTTTCCTAGCGCTTTCGTAAGAAAAGACGTAAATCTAATTAGCCTGAAGGCTTTGGCGTTTGTGTAATCTTAAGAATTAGGAACATAACCCAAGGCAAGGTTGGCTCTGACCACTTCTCCGATTTTTGTTATCAGTGGAACCAGGTTTTTCTGAGGGCGGGCTGAAAACATTCTGTCTGGCCCTGATTCCTTTACCATTAAAATAGGTCAACTGTCCGAAGCTCTAAGCCGTAAGTTGCTATTGCACTATAAAGTTATTAGGCGTTTAGTAAGAAAATATAATAATTCAAATACAAGACAGGTAGATGGGGCAGGTTAAGAAAACTTTTGAATCAGACATCCTACGTAAGGAGGAATTAAGAATTTTTTATTGGAATAAGCTTTTATAATACCAGGTCGAGTCCAAGCAAAGTTAAGAAGATGGTCCAGGATAAGAGATGAGTGACGGGATAGCTAGAAGAGCCTTTTAGGCCTATATACTATAGAGTATAGAGTCTACGCTGCCAGTTTCTCCTACATCCGTAATATAATAAAAGATGAAAGATGTACTTTATGTTTAGACGAATTTTGAAAAATACATGACAAAAATAGATATTTTTTCTCAGTAATATTTTTTGTTCTATTTTAAAACATATTTTATTTGTTCGCTTATAAGAGCTACTTGATGTTGTAAAATTGCTTCGACTTTCAGTTTCTTTTTTAAAATTTTTAGACGAAAAAAACATGGTCTATAAACTTGTTAAAATTTGGCAAACTGGTAAATACACTTATTAAAAATGCCCGTAAATTCAAGCGATCATTTAGGAAACACAAGTTTAATACCTCTAATTGAATTCCGCATCATTGGCAGATTCGTGCATTTATTGAACTATCCAATTAGTTTTTTTACATAGTATACAATAGTTTAAAACAGGTCGTTTCGCTTTGAATGATTCAAAGGAAGCAATAATTTTTGATAACTTACAGGAAATATGTATAATAGTCATTGAGGAAACAGAAGTAACACCTTTGTGCTTTTATTGAACAGTCCAGTTGGGTTTTTTTGCATATGAAGCAATAATTTAATACAAGTGGTTCTGTTTTGAATGATCGAGAGGAAGCAATCATTTTAAAAACTTCCAGGATGTGTGTATATACTTAATGATACCACATGATATTAGAAGAAATTAAAGTAGACATTTTTATCTCTTCATTAAATTTTGTCGAGTCTCTGATATTCTTTACTGTGAAAAGAGGAACTAAATTTCTTCAACGATAATTTTAATGTTACACTTCTAGTACTTTTTTTCTAAGATAGTAAAATTGAGTTCCAATAATGTTTACTACGCAACCACGGAAAATAGTACTTGGACTTTTTTCTTTCATGATCTGGCCATGAATAAAATTAGCGGATGTTAAGAGCCATTGTATGCAGAATAAAAAAATGTTTTCAAGCTATGAATATAGCAATCAAATTAAAGACATATTACAACGATTTTAAATATGTATGTTTACATTTTGCATATGCAATGTATAGTATGTCCGAACAATATGGCTCAAATTCAAAAAATAGTTTCTTATATGTGTTACTAAAAGCAAATGAAGAAAATTTTATTTCACATGTATGAATGTTTAGTTATATTCAGGTCAAGAAACACTAAAAGGAAGGGGCTGGAAGATACCTTTGAAACTGCAGTAGTTTAGTACAATTTTTTATGTGAAAGTTAAAAAGTTAATATAATTGGTGACTGAACATCAGTAAAATTGCTTTGCCCGGAACTTCCCTCATTATGTCTTTTTTCCATTTGTTGGATATTAAATGTGACCCAATCCAGTTCAGTACATAGTCACAGTATATATGTAATACATATATACTGTCTTCATTTTTATTGGGCGCCATTTTGTTCCATCATATATGGATTTTACCATTTTCTTTCTCCCTATGGCACACTAGACTTTTGAGCCTAATTTAAAATAAATTCAATTAGTTTTCCGCATACATTTCCTAACCCCAAATAATACACCACTCTAACAATAAAAAGATCGTTAACGAAAAGCATTTAGAAACTTAATATATGGAAAATATCTGCGAACCAACGGAATAGGTAAAGATTGATCATATGGGTTTCATGCAGAATGTAAAATCTATGTATGTGCCCTGAGAACGCAAACATTAGGTTGCGAAACATCGATAATTTAATCAAAGGCCTTTTTTTACTGGATCTTAACCCCAAATAATACATCACTCTAAAATAAAAACAAGAGGATCGTCAAAGAAAACCATTTAGAAACTTAATATCTGGAAAATATCTGCGGGCAAAAGTTATAGGTAAAGACTGATAATATGGGTTTCATGCAGGATATAGAATCTATGTGTCCTGAGGATGCAACAAAAAAGTTGCATAACGTCGATAATTTAAAAAAAAGTCTTTGTTTCTTTATTGGATTCTACCCATCTAGGGAGCTAAAATGTGAAAATATGTGAAACCTGAGAGGGTGATTTTTCACGATTACAAAAATTTTATTTGGCCGCAATTTTGTTCCGTTATCTTGAATTAGTAACACAGTTTTACTAGTTGAGCCCTATACCACAATTAGTTATGGGACACAATGTGAAATCAATCCATTAAGTAGTTTTTTCAGGCTTAATTTTTAAATACTTTATTAACCGCCATTTTGTTCGCCCGTCTTGCATTCGTACCAAAATTTTACCAGTTGATTCCGACATAATACTTGATTTTTATGCAAAATTTGAGATAAATTAGATGAGTAGTTGTTAATAATAATTTTTTTAACATTTCACTAGGCCTCCATTTTGTTTTGCCATATTGGATTTATACCAAAATGTTACCAGGTCATCCCCACATGACTCTTAATTTTTGACCAAAATTTGAAGTCAATCGGGTAAGTAGTTTTTTAGCTACGCCGCCAAAAGGCAGAAAGACAGACTGACAAGCAGACAGACAGACAGACAGACCGACGGAACTGAGAAAACATGCTTTTCGTCATCTAGGGACCCAGAAACGTGAAGATCTGAAAAAATCTCGGAGAGTGACTTTTTGTAATATCAATAAATTATATTATAGTTGTACGTAACGACCTGGATTCTACTGAAGGAACTCTTTAAATGACTAGCTTTTATTACAATCATTAAAAAGGAAAAATATTCTTGACTAAAAACTTAAGGGCGTAACTATATGTTGATCGCAATATGTCCCACGCATTTATTCTCAAATATTTAGGGCTGCATCCTACCAAATGAAGCAGAGAGGAAATATTATATCTTGCTTGTTAGAACATATTACTGTTTTAGTAGGATACTGAGAGACTAGAATTATAACAGGCGATAGAATTCATTGGGAAAGCCGGCAGCGGCGCCTGTTGGTTTAGGCACAGCGGGCACTGGTAAAATTTTCTAAGGCTTGCTTATACCAGGTTGCTTGCGTTATCACTCACCACCAACTTTGGTAAACCAAAGGTTGAAAATATTCTTCGAAGAATCTCTTCTGTTTCTACAGATGTTGTTGTCTTTGTGGCAGTGGCGGCTATTCGGAGGAAGTAGGGGATATGCCTCTTCTTCAAAAAAAAACCCGGCAAATTATTTTTGACACACTTTAAAAATCAATACAATATACTAGTTTTCAATATTAAATCTTATCAATATTAAATCTAAGTCATTTCATTAAATATTATCAATAATTGCAATGTTAAATTTAATGCATTCCTAGTATTGCCGCTAGCTGCTCGTCAGAAACCTAGAGGCAAACATAAAACGAAATGATTCATGATATACTTGCGGGTATTAAGCAAACCCGTATGTGCGCCCACCGCACCGGCGCACAGTGCAATGCTCAATAGCAATAAAACAAAATTGTTACTTGAATATTGCGTTAAAATAAACATAGTAGGCTAAAAAAGTATATCGAAACAATAGACAATTGACCATAGTAACGTCAAACGACGCGACATTTTGTGACTAGAGCTGTCAGAACTTGTTTGTTTAGAACCATCAACGTTACGCGCAACGCTAGAGTTTATCACATTTCTGCATTTAAGCATTCGCTACAAAAGAGTTGTGTTCTAATTCATAATGAGCATTAATTTAGAAGGTATGTATTACATTTTACCATACATATAATATTATTAAATCCTAGCATTTTATATTTTTTCGTTTTTTTGAATGTTAATATACAAAACTTGCGAAAAATAATGTTTAACAAAGTTTTTCGAAAATACACCAAAAAACACCTTTTGATTGTTTATAGATTTTAGATATTCGACTATCCTAGTATCTATTTCCACCAATAAAACTTGCACCAAACTGCACAATTTTAAGTTATTATTTATTTTTAGGGTTCGTGCCCGACGTTACTCCGGGAGATCTATTGGAAAGTTGGCAATCAGCTGACAAAGAATATAAGACGGAGTCGATTTCGAGGCAGCTTATGGCTCTACTGAACTTAGAAGACGCCCCTACTGAAATTCAACTCCAGTTGAAGCAGTTGTCACAATATTATAGCCTGAAACTAAAGACAAGATGGGAAAAGTGCAATCGTATTCGATCTAGGTTCTTAAAATCAAACGAAGATTGGCTTAAAAATAAAATTTCGCTACCAGAGGTAATAAGATTGTATCTAGTTAAAAAACCAAATCTTTGTGAACCTGGTCCTAGTCGAGGAAGGCCTCAGAAAACGTTTGAGGAGGTTAGTGATCGAACAAAAAGACGACGCGTGGATGACTTAGTTACGACCAGAAGTACAGCAGAGCTAAAATTTGCCGCTGAGGTATCTTCGCGATTATTTGAAAATGAGAACAGATCTGAAAAAAAACTTACCATTGAAAAGGCGCTAGCTTTGTATTTAGATTTAGACCTTTCGGAGAGAAAATATGCCATTTTACGCAATTCAATTAATGCTCTTCATAATGAATGTTTTCCCTCAATAAATCAACTTAAAATGTTTAAAAAAAGCCTTTTACCAGATAATATTTTAGTTACAGAAACTATAGTGGAGGTAGATTAAATAATACAGCTTGCAGCATTTTGAAGATTGTTAATGAGGACCAAATTTTATCTGAAAATGAATTAATATTAAAATGTAAATGGGGCTTCGACGGTAGCTCCAGTCATAGCTTATACAAACAAAAATTTAACGATTCTCAGAGCTCAGATGCTTCACTATTTGTAACAGCTTTTGTTCCTTTACAATTAATAGATTTTAATACTGGAAATATCCTATGGATTAATCCTCGCGCTTCTTCTACATTTTTTTGTAGACCAATTAGATTGGCTTATATTAAAGAAGACAAACAAGTTGTCAAAAACGAAGAACAAAGAATGAACACGTCTATAAGCAACCTTGTAGTGTTCAATGTCCCAAGCTGGTAAAATAATTAAAATTAGGTTCGAAATGTTATTTACCATGCTTGATGGCAGTGCAATTAATACCCTTTCTGGAACAAATGCGGCACAAAATTGCTACATATGTGGGGCCAAACCCTCAGAAATGAACAAAGTTTCAATTGCTGCAAAAGTATCAAATCCTGAGGCTTACAGTTATGGACTCTCTTCGTTGCACTGCTGGATTCGTTGCTTCGAATGTCTTATACATATTGCCTATAGGTTGCCATTTAAAACATGGCAAGTTCGCGGGGCTGACAATAAAGCTGCATTTGAAGAACGTAAAAAAAAACATACAGTCAGAATTTCGATCTAAAATGGGTATTCTAGTAGATGTGGTAAAACAGGGATTTGGGTGCACCATGATGGCAACACCGCACGAAAGTTTTTTGTAAATGCTAAATTAAGTTCTGAAATAACCGACATCAATCTAGAATTAATAGAAAATTTTAGTCTTATTTTAAGAATTATCGCCAGTGGGAGTGCCATACATTTAGACAACTTTTATATTTTACTAACTGAAACAAGGAATTTATATCTTAAATACTACAGTTGGTACTATATGCCCGTTACTGTGCATAAGTTGCTCTTACACAGAAAAGACGTCATATCTTTCTTTGATTTGCCAATTGGGATATTATCGGAAGAAGCTTTAGAAGCTCGACACAAAGAGATTCGCAAACACCGTTTACACCACACAAGGAAAACATCCCGAAAAGATACGAACAATGACCTTATCAACATTTTGTTATTAACATCCGATCCTTTTATATCAAGTTTGCGCAATGCCAGTACAAAAAAGTCTATTGAATTTGATGATAATGTGAGTAAATATTTAATACCAGTTGAAAATTCTCGTTAGATTTATATGGACAGATAGATTTAAATGACATAGGAGATACAGATAGCGATTAAATTATTAGTTTAGTTAGGTACTTTGTTTGTGGTTAATTTATTGTTAGGTAGTTATTTGTGTATGTGTAGAAGTTTAGGTAACGGTATTTTTTTATCAACAATAGTTATTTATATAACAAGTGTGTAAAGTGATCTGTGATCTACTTCACACACTCCTAATTATTTTATCCAAAATTGTCACAAAGTCTTACTTATTAACGCCTTATTAGCATTGCATTAAATCCCTTAGAAAGAAATTGTAATTTTACTCATCAGGTGGGCTTATGTCAATTAAAATAAAAAATTTTTCTCCAATTTTTTCTTGCTTTAAATAATTAGACCAATATAAGAATAGCAATAATATTTTAAAACATTAGATTAGCCATAGTATTGTAAAAGAATAATAATTATGTAATACTATTGATATCAATTATTCCAAACAATATGAGGCCAAAAATAATGTTGATATTGTTAATAATCTATGCAAATATTGTTACATTTTTTAGAAAAAAATATTAAACATATGTGTTTCATTATAGAAGTGAGTTATTATTTATTCACCAAAGGAAGAGCCACGTCTTTCACCGAGAAACGAAAACAACGCCTGAAAATAATGATTGGTATGGCAACGAGAGTATCCCATGTACGAAGACCACGCCTCTAGGGAACAGCCGCAGTTTAACACTTCCGTTCGTATTGTACGTAAAGTAGATCGGGGCGATCGCGCTTTATTCAGTATTTTATTTGCGGTCTTTTATTTTATTCTTTGGAGGAGTGGCGCGTGTGTGTGGTTAAAAATTAATTCGTTTGGGCCCGTTAGTGACATTGTTTGTAGTTTGTTAGAAACTCCATTTTCACGTTGGAAAAAAGATGAAAAAAAGGACCTTTTAATTCGTCGATAAACAAGTGTGCTGACAATTAGTGCTAAAAAAGACATTAAAAATTGTGGTAAATCCTACAATATTCATTTCAAAAATTCTTGGTTTCCTGAATTTAAGTGGCTGAGTAGCAATGGATATTTGCAAAAAATGTTTTGGATGTGGTGCCCATTTTAGACCTTGTCTGTCCTATGTTTCTCTAACTAACACATCCCCTATTTTTTTACCCACACTTTTTAGTACGTAAAACACAGATCTTACATCAAATATAGATAATAAGTATACCACCTAAAATTACTTACTAACAATAATTAAAACACAAATCAATTAGTCAAAATAGTCGTTTTCTAAAACCTAAAACAAGATCAAAAACAGAAAAGCAACCAAGTCGCTAACTCAACCACACCGATTTTAGCGTAACAGGTTTGACATAATTAACGAGTTCACTGTTTTCTTTTTCTTGCGATATTTTATCACTGCTTATATAATTATGCAGACTTTTTTTCGTCTCAATATTTATGAAGTGTACTAAACATAATTCGTTACATTATTTTAAAATACATAACGGCCTGCCAATTAAAATACTGACAGCAATGTAATCGTTTAGACATTAGCCATCTTTTTGTTTCAACTCCCGAAAATTTTGTGACGTCACTGTATATTGTTAATGTATTTTTGTTTCACGTTACACCAACGCACAACAAGAATTTCATGATCCCTGTCTGGAAGATGTCCTGCAATGCCGCAGGCTCAATGATCCATTAGGGCTCATCAGGCCGCTGTAGACTAGCGAGCCCGGTGAAAGAAGGGCAAAGCCACAAAATGAAATCACAAAAAAAACTACTTCTCTGGCTAACACCACAACCGGCATCGAATTACACTGTTGATTCCTGACTTTCATTGAAAGAAATAATGTCAATGTATTTTTGTTTCACGTTACACCAACGGCAATACCATGATGCCTCCATGATCCCTGCCTGGAACATGTCCTACAATGCCGCAGGCATTCAAACGACGACTGGTATGAAAAGCATGAGCAAAATTGGTCTACATAAGCAGTTTATGGCTTTCGCATAGGTTTTTGTTATTTTTGCTAGTTTCCAAGTGTTTTTCATTGTCTTTTTTTTTAACTCCTTCAGATCATTTCGGTATTTGCACAGATAGCATTTTTGTCTGCCCATTTTTATTCTAGTAAACGATTCCTCTGTTTTCCTTTCAAAATTAATTAACTTTTGACACCTGCATTTGGTGTCTTTTCCATGTGAACACTAGATCTCTAGAACACAAGAAATTTTGTAGCCTTCGTCTTCGGAAGAATTGTTCCAAATCGTTTTAGTCAAGCTGTTATACTAATATTTCTTTTAGGAAATTACCATTTGCTGTGGTTTTAATAATAACCCAAGCAGCAAGATGAAGTTGCTTTTTTAGGTTTTTATTTAACGAATTTCAACGTTGATGTGACGTCAATTATTAAACTTTTGAAATTGCGCGAAAGAAATAATATCTTTTGCTCAGATTCAATCCATCACTATATCTATTCTCAGGCACGTGGGTGCCAGGAAATATATACCAAGTGGAGTTTAGTGCAGGCAGGAAACTCTCTAAGTTCAATATATAACAAAATGGTGTAACAATGTGTGTGACCAACATGACAATATAGATTATTATATTGGAATCACACGAATTTATCCTTCTTCCGAGTTCATCGAAAAGATAGGTTGTGTTGTGTTATGACTATGAGTTTAATGGAATAACTGTATTACATTTATTTTGGATAACCTTTCTTTAAATTGTAGAAATGAATGTCCACACAAAATAGTAAACACGCACGTGAAGGAAAATCTCTTATAAATCGCGCAGTGGCCATTGGATGATTTGACGATACGATCCGTAAAGATGGGTTTATGTAACAGGACTTTTTCTTTATCTTTTTCCGTAATATTGAACAATAATTTTTTTCCATAATAGCTCACATTTATTTATGTTACTGTAATTACCATGCAGGAACAAACGCTAACAAATAAATTAATCTAAAAATTAAGTTGGCTCCGATAAAAAAAGTCGTGTTAAGTTATAGTGTTTAGCTGTAAAAAATAAAATGAAATAAATAAACTCTATTAGTTAAAGTTAAGCACTAAAACAAAACTAAACGTGTCCTTATTACTGTTACAGAAAAATAAAAAGATAAAGAAAATATCATGTTATATGAATTCCTCTTTACTATTATCTGATTTTTATGATTATTAAAATTGTACCGCGAGGTGCTTCATCGCCTATCATCAGTGAGGCAGCGGAGCTATAGATATCGATATCTATGCCATACACTGTGGAGTATTCCATATAAAAGTTTATGGGTGAATAGAACGGAATCTTATGCGTAAGTCTGTATTCGAGCGTCATCTGTTATATTGTAAATAAATACTGGCTAATTGACGAGAGTAGAAAACTGTTTTGAATATAGAATTTTAGGATTGCGCTACACGCCTCGAGATGGCTTTTTGATGTTTTAGCGCAAAATTTAAATTTGTATTTACTTTATTATCTGTGGCTGGTTTGAAATGTTATCTAACATGCCGAATTTATTTTAATTAGTTAGATTCTAGGAATAATTTACAGTATATACTGCATTTCAACATTTTTTATTGAACTTATTTTTTTTTATTTTTAAAATTTAAATTTTAGGATAAATTTCACACTTTTACTGATGTAAACTGGTAATTGCGGGCTCCGAGAATGAATCAAAATATGAATTGTTTTGTTTGCATTAAATTAGTTTTAACATTTTGTAATACTTCATGGAGCCTATTTGCAATCCAACCACGTGTTAATTTTATTTGAAATCAGCAGAAAATTGTAGACTCCTAGATTGTTAATTTTCTAATATGCATTCTCGAAAAACATTTCTACAAGTCAGCAAACATTCAAATAAATCTACATTCTAAGTAAGGTAAAAACTCTGATAAAAAGATGAAGTGCAGTTCATTATTGTATGAAATGTATCTAAAATATTTATATCAATAAATGCTCGAGATAAGGTCTATCTGAAATTGATCTCAAAGCTTAAATTTTCAAAACCAGAAAAAATGTATTTCTTTATCATCATCCTGAAACTATGTCTACAATATAACAAAAATTAAACAAAAATTCGACATAGGTAAATTTTCAAAACAACCCTTAATATTTGAATAATTAATGGTAGTCCTTGCTTTTCACCTAGTAGAAATACAAAATAAAAGTATGTTTTTAAAAAATATATTCAATACTCATATATCAAGTCTTACTGTCATATATTTACGGTATTTATTATGGTAACTAGATTAAGTTATGCCTACAAAATCTCAAATTACAGGCCTTCAGAACTAGATGTTTTGTAACATATTTAAATTTTTTTTTGTTTCAGTTAAATTTATATTATGTATGACTGGGGAAAAACCTAAAAAATTTATTTAATACAACTTTATTTAATAGTTAAAATATTTACAATTTACGTATATACAATTTTCTCATGCTCAATGTTTATTACAACGTTCTATTTGATTCTGCCCACACGGCCATTTTTTTGGCCATTTTAACTACCTTAAAAGTAAATAAAAAACCACTAACACTAATATTCTAATAAAATGTCTTTAATTGTTTTTACCACAAATTTATATACCACCCTTAAGCTTAAAGAAATCACAAAGAAACCAATGAGGCTCACTAGTTACGCATGACATAGATACACGTTTATGGGTGTAACACGCGACGAGTATAAAATGGAGGATGATGATGACCCTTTGATGTCACCGACGACATTTGACAGTTTAAACTTCGATTATTGCGCCTCATAGCCTCTAAATAAGTACAATGCGGTCTCAAAATACCGACTAGAAGTGCGCAGGATATGGAGTATTCGACTCACGTAAAGTATATTCGATAAGGCCAGTTCTAAACCCACTTAAAATCAACGCCGGTAAAAGTAATTTTGACGTCAATTCAACGGTGAAATTTGACTTAAACGTCTTATTAACGTCTATCAGACGTTAATTAGGCGTTAATGCTGACGTTCGTTAAATTTTCATTTATTGCAAATGTATTCTTGCTGCTTGCGAAAAAAATTCATAACGTAATGTATTGAAAATATGTGTTTCTTTTTTCTATGCCCTATAGACTGTTCTTTACTAATAAATAATAATCACTTAGTTAAAAATCACTTGCTGTTAAAAATTCGTAATTCGGTTTATTAGTGGTAAATGAAATTTTTATACGGAAATGGACTTCAATCTATGGAAATCTCACGGACTCTCTTACAATACAAATTCCTTGTCAGTAAACAGTCTTGAAATTGGTTTCACAATTGCCCAGATATCCTGAAAATTGAAACAAGTCTGCCTTATAACAAAACTTGACAGATAAATTACACAAGTTTAATAACAGGAAGCCATTTATAATTGAACACATAATTTTAACATATATATTCGATCCACCCGACAATAACGAGGCATCATTTAATTACGTCTATATAATTAAACCCGAAGTGGAAACAGATAATTTGGAAAATAGCACCTTTCCATGCTGAACAAAAACAAATCTAACAAAGTCGTTAACAAATCAAATTTCCGTCCTGTTGGGTGTGATTACAGCCCGCATCTGCACTCTGCTGCTTTTTTAGTATAATTATTTCCTCTCGTACAAATTCAGTCAGAGAAATTACTTTTATTAGGGCGGTGGTAAAACCTTTAGTTAAACAGGTTAAAACTGTTTTCCCTTTTTGGCTCAAAAATCAAAGATCACTAGTAGTATTTTGGTAATTATTCAATGGCAAAAGAAAGTGGCGGTTTAATAAAGTATGTAAAAATTTCATATCAAAAACTGCCTACCAATTGGCTTTAAGTTTTATTCAAAAATTAACTGTGATATAAGGATAGAGCTAAAATTTTGGTACGAATCTTGAATGCTAAAATAAAGTGGAGCCCTAATAAAAGGTTTAAAAAATCGATAACAGCATCTCCTGAAATAACAAATAACATAAATTATTTTACTGTAGGTAATATAAATAGAATAAAAAATAATAAGAACAATAACTCAAATAAAATTAAAAATAAATATAAATTATTTACTAGAATACCCAACCAATGTTTTTATTTGAATATGACTAGTGAATGTACAGGGTGTCTAGAATTAGAGGATTTATTTCTTTATCTAGAGAACCATAAAAGATAGAGGAAATGTTTAAAAATAAATATTTGTTTGTTTCTTTTAAAGTTTTTTAATTTTGTTTTTATTTATACAGTATTGAGTTTTCCCTCTGCTGATATGAACTTTTTTATTTTAAATAGAACACCCGATATGTTATTACAGATTATATAAGTGCGCTTAAAGAGGACTTCAGTGATATATAATAGTAAGGGTCTGTAATGTAACGCTCGGCATTTATTGGCTATGTCTTCAGTTTTTCTATTAGTTTCAAATTATCAGAAACATGGATGAAAGTCTATTTAAGGTCTTATAATCAGGTTAAATGCAACGAAAAATTATAATGCTTGTCGTATTGTTTTCTATTATATTTTTTTTATATTTTTTTAAAATGCTTTGAACAACAATTTTAATGATATATATTATATTGACACAGTTTCAGACTTATTGTCGATCATCTTCAGCAAGTAACTTATTTTTTTTATAGCAAAGCTTTTAATAAATTGTGTATTTTAAAAAAATAAATACTTAGGCACTAATCATTATTACAAATAATACTTTATTTCCCTTTAACAATTATCTTAACAAATATTTTATTAACTAAAATCAGAAAATCATGAAAGCTTTGAATTTTTGTATGCTTTGTATCTAGCTACATGTTAAAAACCTTAAAATATGCCTTTCGTGGTCATTATTTTAGATATTTCGGCATTATACTCCTAGAAATGGTTCACATCATTTTTTTATTAATATTGCTACTACAGATTCTATATATAATATAATTAAAAAAAAAGCTAAATTGACTAAAATCTTTAAGTAACAAAAGAATTAAAATCTGTAAAATATTAAATAAATCTAAAGGAAGTTTTCCGCCTGTCCTTTCCAAGCAATACTTGAATGTAACTTTCCATAAGTTTTTTATCGATTTTACTATAAAACCACTCTCATTGAATAATTGAATTTATTCAGTTACTTTTTGTTTAAGTTTTTCAATAATTGGCATCTAATTTTATTTATTTTGTCTTCTAAAGTTCCCATAAAAATAATTCAAAATGACAACATTAAGGTACGTCGGGGGACAGAGATTCTTGGGCAGAAATTGGACCCAATGAAAAGGTTCCATGATCTTACCACCTTGTATTATTTCTATAAGGAATTTGAAAATAGAAGCTGCGTAAAAATGCATGCTAAGATCCTAGGCATCTTTGCAACTTTAGCCAAAAATAAGTGAAGAAATTGAATTCAAAAATCAATGCGAAACGTTCCATAGGAAAGCGATAAGAAATCTTATAGAAAATTACCCTCATGTACTACTCAAAACACGGGACATGTGAAAAACTTGCTTTAGGTATATTTAACATCCTACTAGTTGCTTATTCTCTGGTTATTAGAGATTTTAATTAATGTGGGTGTCTTTTATAGTGTAACATAATTACCAGATTTATTAGATAATTTAATTTAATAAATCGTTTTCTGTGCGGCTAATAAGCTACTAAACCGAAATATCTGAATTTATATGTGACCACAAAAGACAAATATAAAGTTTGTGGGTATACAGCTAGTTACAGACCATAAAAAAGTCAATGTTTTCATCATTTACGGAATCTAGTTAATAAAACTTATGTTAAGATTTATTGGTTTTACATGTTTAAACACCTTAACAAAATTCAACTCATCTGAAATCCGCACCTGGACGGCTCTCTAATTTGCTTTACGTATACGTATACTCATGGTAACCTTTCATACCACACTGAAATTTTTTCAGAACTGGTAACCACGTAACCACAGAATTGATAAAATCTCCCAACTAGCATTAAAAATTAAATAACCTCTTCGCAATACTTCGTAATATTTCGATTGATTTTAAACCCTCAGTTCAATTATAGCCTCCCCTTCTCTACGGTCGGGCCATTAACTTCACCTTGGGGATTAAAAGATCTACTTTAGTCCCTTGGTATAAAATATACTATTTGAACGACCTTAAAAATTTCATTTATGAAGTCGATGTCAAACGAAAATTTTATTAAAAGTCATATATTTGATATTAGGTGCTCTCCTTTAGAATTCATATTTTTTCAATACATAACAGTATGATCTAATAGCTGAAGAAATATCTGTTACTGGTTGTTAGTTTGATATCGGCTTCATAAGTGAAATTTGTAAGGTCATTTAAAACGTTATTTATTACTTTTCAGTGCGTTGTTAAAGTCGGTTTTGTTTTATTTTATTTTTTTTAATTTTGTAATTTTTATATTTTGTAATTTATTTTTCATGGTTATTTTTATTTTATTTTTACTTTTAATTTTATAAAAAAATAGGTACTATCGAATTTTTGTATGTTCTGAACTATTTTTAAATATATAAATAAAAAGTAAAAAATGTTAAAATTTTAGATTTCTAAATTTTAAACCGGGTAGTGCGGAATCTTCAACAAGATATTGGTTTTTATAATTTATTATATGTTCACCATTATTTTGTTTCTTATTACAAAAACATGCAAGTAATTAAAACAGTTTGTCAGATATTCGCGTTTTCGGCTTATTTTCTATTACTGCACATGATCGTTAAAAAATCCTAGAAAGTTACTTTACAACGTGGTGCGGACATACAAACATACGGTCAAAAATGATATTAACAGAACAACCTTTTCACAGCCTCCTAGAAAAAATCTTGACGTACGTACATATAAATTTCGGAAAGTGCAACACTTGTATCATAAATAGGTATAATTTTCATCATATCACTTCAATTTAAAAATACCAAATATGTCACTTAGGTATATGAACCTTCAGTATTATTTTTTCTGTTTGGTTACTTTTGAGTTTAAGGAGATTGGCTACCTAATCTATTGATTTACTTTTTCTAAACATTATTTATGCATCACTCAAGAGACTTAAAAATGGTTATTTGCTATATGTTTTCGGAGCTTAATTTATAACATTCAGTTAACTTCAACATAATAATTTCTTCTCATGTTTAGCATGTGTAGAGAACAGGTATATTCGATGACAGCTGTCACGACCGGCAAATAAGAGCAAAGAAGACTATTAATCTGCCAAAATGCTTTCCGCTTCAGATCGGGCTGCTAATTTCAGATCGTTAAGTAAATTAATGCATAACGGACCGCACTCGCCTCATCAAGTTTTTAAAAATTGCCGGTAGTTAATATACTTATCACTGAATACCCCGCAGTCAAGCAATCTAGGAAACGCGTTGATATCCGCTTTAATATTTAACTAATTAAACATATATTTTAAATATATACAACATTATTTAGAAGTATGCCTTACTAAGGTCGTTAAAGTCGTTCATAGTATAAACACATGTCCCATAATTTCTATAAACATGAATTAAAATGTTCTCTTTACTTCCCTTGTAGGAAGCAAGTATTGTAACTAAAAGAAATTACCCTCCAAGATTTGGTGCGAATCTTTGCATTTTAAGGTCCTTAGATACCGAGAAACATATTTTTTCCATTTCCATCGATCTGTCGTGTCCCAAGCATGGAGGGGTAACATTTTTGTCAAAATCCAATATCGCGAAATAAAATTGCGGCTTAGCAAATAGTTTAAAAAAATATGTTTCAAAATATTACTTATTCAATTGGAATAGGATGAAGTGGTAAAATTTTGATTCTATCCAAAATGGCGATCTAGTAAAATGTTTAAAATACCAATCTAAAAAGACTACATATCCAATTTTGTTGCCGAGGAAAATAATAAATGATATAATTTAGTGTGAAAGTGAAACTATTAGGCAATAAAAAAATAATAATTTTAATAACAAATAAAATGTTAAAAATCGCATGCTGAAGTAACGAAAGGTATTAATAACTTTATACATATTCTAAAAATTTTATTTTATTGCATTACTTACATTGCTCCCTATAAAAGAAATACTTTTTAAAGGAATTTTACTCGTACTGAAACATAATTTATATTAATTTTTTATCCGTTCGTGGGATATATTTTATATTTTTTATGTAACAAGATGTTAGATAAGTCTTTTAATTACACTTAACTTTGTAACACCTTATAATTAATATAACACATAGCCCACGAATACTTATAAGAATTTCCTGTTTTAAAATTAGGTAAAAGATAACTTTGTTGACTTGATTGTGTCCCAAATTTCTTTTACTGTTTTTGAGAAGTTGCTCAAAAAAATTAATTTTGAAGTTCTTATAGGTATCATAAAACTAAGCCATTTAAGATTGTGACAACTAATAGTTTTTGTATTAATATTTTTATCCAAAAGGTCAGGCTTATAGGATGTTTTTTGTTGTTCTTAAGACAACCCATATATAATATTCTAGCCGCAATGAAAAATATCGGCAAAGTAGCTTTAACCAGAACCTTTCGTAGTAACCGATTCCACCACACATATATAAAACAGTTTATAAACATAGTTGTTTAGTAATAACTTTAATGTGTCACTTTGTGTGAAAATGTCATTATAAGAAAAGTTTTGTTAAAAGGGCTTTATGTATTGTTGTATCCAATTAAGTAACCAGAACTTACCTTATAATAGAACTTGTATTATTACAGTTTATGCAACACCTATATATAAACTGTATTATCTTTTTTGCTATATTTCATATCAATCAGTTTTTTTGAATAGTTATAATGCAAATAAGAATTTATGACAATACGTCTGTTTTACATATCTAATAATCATTTAAGTTGAAATAATGTTTTTCATCTCCACAACTTTTATTGCCCATATCTAACACACATACATACAAACAATAATTCACTTACCATACCTATTAATTGAAACCACTGCTTTGGTACTCCAGTATACCATTTTTTATTTTTTTTTTATTTGTTACCTATTCATTTATTTTTATTTAAATATTCATATATATTTTTTGTAAATTTATTTGTATAATCGATAAAAAAATCAGTACTGATGCTTATTATGTTCATCCATAAAAAGAAAAGACATCCGTTCTAGAAAATATAGTTTCACTGGATTTTTAAAAATTCAATTAAGCCGCCATTTTGTGTTATATAAAAATGACAAAATTTTATCAGTTCATCCCTGTTATTTTTGCAAATTTTTAATTTAAATAGTTAAGCAATTTTTTATACTAATATTTTGAACATTTAATTAGACCGCCATTTTGTTTCGCCATATATGATTGACAAAATTGTACTGGTTCATCCTGTTTCACACTTTCACACTTGATGTTTGTGCAAAGTTTCAACTCAACTGGTTAAGTAGTTTTTTAATACTTATATTTTAAACATTCCATTAAGCCATCATTTTGTTCCACCATAACCAAAATTCTTTTACCAGTTTATCTTTATATAACAGTTGATTTTTGTACAAAATTTGAAAGCAATCGATAAAGCAGTTTTTTACAATGATTATTTTATGGCCATTTTTTTCCGCTATCTTAGATTTGTACCAAAAATGTTGCCCCTTCATCCCTATATCACAACTAATTTTCTTCAACATTTTGAGTAAATTGGATAAGGAGTTTTTAGGAATTATTTTTTAAACATTTTGTTAGATCGCCATTTTGTTACACCATATTGGATTTTTACCAAAATATTACCATGTTATCTCCATATGACCCTTAATTTTTGACAAAAATTTGAAGTCAATCGTATAAGTAATTTATCAACTATGCCGCTAAGAGACGACGGAATTGAGAAAGCATGGTTTTTGGCATCTAGAGACTCGAAAGCGTGATGATCCGTAAAAACCTGGCAGGGTAATTTTTTCACGATTACAATATTTTCAAACTAAAAATCACTAAGGAATTAAAAAGGAAAAAAAGAGAAGATTTATAAAGTAATTTGTCATCAAAACAAACTAATCATATATGTATATTAACCTCCAGTATCTCTACCTCTCTCTCTAATCCTAATCTAATCTAATCCAATCATATATGTAAATTACCCTCATTCTAAACTATGCTGCAGCTGAATAGCTAAGGAGAGTAAATAGAGAATTAAATTAGAAAAGCATATTAGCCCAATAAAATTATTAGTCGCAATAAATGCAAAACTTGGAAAAAATTCCGACGAAGCTGTATTTTTGTGGGGACCTTTTCTTAATAAACGAAAAGTTTTATTGTTATAAGGAGAAAATTTTGCACACAATAGTTATAAAGAAAATTTTGCACACAAGAGAGTTTGCCGTTGGATTTCGATTAGAATATTTCTATTCTTTGTGTTTCGCCTAAAGAATCTTAATACTTCAACTAGTATTTAAATAATAGTTTCCATTCAAGTGAACAATTGACATTAATATTTTTTTAAAAAGGATCATTGAACTGAATTTAGGAATTAAATCCATCAGCGTATTCCATTTAAAATGTAAACGTTCCTATCAATCAAATTTGATGAGAGATTCTCGAGATATCTCCATACTCTTTTTACACATTATATAATTTTATTCTTAGTATTTAAATTGTTTTAATTTTACTTTTTATGATAAAATAAATAATATATATTCGGTTAAAAGGGCTTTACCTGTTTTCACTAAAGTACCTGAAACTTTCCTTATAAGGAAACCAATTATTTATGTTGTATCCACACTAGGCTTAATCTACATATCCAAAACAATTTAAATTATTCGACCTCTTCCTCTATCAGAACTTTCTCCTCTTCCCCAACGACTACGAAATAATACTACTTTGTGAAATAAGAAAGTATTGGGTGAATTTCACAGACTCAAGAACAGTGGAGCCTATTTTCTGTAACTCCAACTCACATTACAGCCTTTAATTCAATTGCCAAATATATTAGTTATTAACTGATCAGAAGTCGGTAACATGAGGTTTAGAGTGGGTTCTAATATATTTTTGTTAATGGTATTCAGGATTTAAATTTTTATCATTATTTTTGGTCCTGAATATAGGCTCTAAATCAATGTTGTTGTAAAGCAGTGAATGTGGATGGTAAAATTGGTAATTCTACGGGTTCCTAGTACTTTGGCCAAAATAGATAAAGCTCTTTTAACAGAACAGGGCAGGTCATGTCATGAGTAGTGACTTTGGCACAGAGCTGTCGCGGATTTTACCATTGAACTACTTTAGAGTTCCGCGAATAAAAATAATAAACTAGTTTCTTAATAGCGAAGTTTTTTTTAGTAGTCAGATATTTCTAAAGGGCATTTGCTTAGCAGTGAAGTACAAATCGGCCGCCTGGCAAAATTTGGGACGGCTCACGAACCCCTAAATACGCCCTAGGGCCTCTTAAGTCCTAAATCCGGTCTCTTACAAGAGCATTTCTCTTAATGAAGCATTCATTTTATCATAAAAACTAAAATAATTAATTGAGTGCGGTAGATTTTGCTACGCCTACGAGGGAACTTCCAGGTTGTTGTGCAACAGCACAGATATCAAAGGCTGCTAATAGTGAAGGGAGAATCGCATTATTTCTAGAATCGAATATCCTGCATTCGAATACTTTTTAGAATCGAATGATTATTCGAATACCGAGAATCGAATTATTTAGGTTTCGAGGTCGCGACGTCTCAAATGTTGCAATTAGCGATTCTACTTCTCGAGGTCTCGAGTGACTTCGTCTCGTTTTCAAATTTAAATTGTGTGGTTCTGGATTGTTACATTTTGAACTGTTGATTCTTGATACATTTAAGGATTTTACAAAGAATCATTTACGATTGAAAAATAAAATATGGTTAAAAGTTTAAAGGTTGAAAGGGTGGTAGAGGGCTCAGAAGGAATTAATTTAGAATTAGCGATATCATAATATGTCGATTTAGAGGGCAGTGATTACAAAGATCACGTTATATTAACTGTTAATGTATGGTTACAATGACCTATTTAAATACAAATGTAAAAAACATATATATTTAATTATAATTGATTTATGATTACTCATAAAATTAGTTAAGGATGTAGTATGTTTCTATTTTAGCGTCTTCATCGTAAAAATAGCGAATATACTATGGTTTTCTTTACCTAATGAGCTCAATATTTACAAATTTCTTTAAATACTTTCTTACATAATTTTAGCGGTTTCGAATATTTCTTATATTCGAATTTTTCGTTGAGAACCGAATGCATTCGAATGCAAGCCAGAATCGAATACTTCGATTATTTGTATTCGAATAGTTCCTTCACTAGCCGCGAATTCGGGTTCGGGAGTCAGTGGCACTTCAGCCGTTGCATGTGACTCTTTGCTCAAATTATTTAGCCAAGTCATAGAACTTGTGTAAGTTTAAAAGAGATTTTTTCTAAAAAATGTGTAAAGTAATTATTCAGACTTAGTAGAAACTGTGTTGTGGGTTTGAGTTTTATTTTAAGTAAGTAAATTAAATAAAAGGAAATGAAAAATAATAATAAAATAGTAACAGAGCAGCAAAGGCTAGGGTCTCCGGTTCTTTGTCATGCGTCGGCACCAACAAAGGGCAGCTGATACAGGGCAAAAAACTAAATTGGTAAACTTAAGGATAAAAGGGCTAAAATGAGCGTATCAAATGTTTACCGAATTTCGGCTCGGGCGAAAACCATCAGACGCCGGCAAACGTAATTTCGGCATCTGATCGAACACGTCCCTGCCAACGCGAAATTAGAAAGGCAAGGGGGTGACATATATTTGAAAAGGAAGTCCAGGGTAAAAATGAAGTTACAAATGTTTCTGATTGCCATTAGTAAGCCCAAAATAAACATTCTAAATATGACTGATATTAAAAATAATTCAAAAGAAGTCAAACATCCTTCTCAGTCCTAGCTTCTATTATACCGGAAGATTGGGGTGCGGGCCTTCCACAATCCCAAGTGCTACAAACCCTCCTGCGAAAAGAACACAAAAAATCGACAATCTAAGTTTTTCACGCGAATATCCTCCTTCGCACACCACTTTAGGGAACGCGGCAAGTATTAAAATTATTCCTAAAGCTTATCTCTATAATTTTTCAAAAGGAAAGTTGGATACGTGATTCACTGGGGTTTCTTGTAGGACTCGAAAGAGAGACAGCCGTGAAACATCAAAGCCAGGCACAGAGTAATTCCCAGCAGTCTCTAAACCCTCGTATCCTCCCGTTAAAAAGTTACAAAACGGGGAGACTGTCTGCAGGGAGTTCAGGGACCCTAAGGTCTCTTTATTTCCTGTGGGATGAGAACCCACCTATGTTAGACCTCCAAATGAAAATTGTACTTTAAGTAGCTCTCTCGGGTTGGGACCATATTGCGTTTGTATTATTCCAGATCCTCGTAGTACCATCTATGCAAAGGTTCATTTTTAAGTTAAGAACCGACGTTTTCCTATATCCCGTACATCATCAAGGCCGCCGGTCCACATTTCGTCAAGAAGCGGCACTGAGATAATCTTCTAGGATAAAAAATGTCGTGAAATTACCTGTAAGATAAAGACAAATTAACCAATTTTTTTAGATTTAGAATAAAATAAATTGATTGTAACGCTGCCATTAAAGAAATACATTTTTAAAAGAAAGAAAAAAGGTGGTCCAGTACTTCACAATATTTTTATTAAAGACTATCCGACGCGTTTCGGCTCAACAGCCATTGTCAAGGATGAATTATAGTATAAATACCATCTTCCCTTCGGAGTTCGAAACCAAATGGTAGAGGGAAAATAGTATTTATGCTATAATTCTATCCTTGACAATGGCTGTTGAGCCGAAACGCGTCTGATAGTATTTAATAAAAACATTGTGAAGTACTGGAGCCCCTTTTTCTTTTTTTCATAAAATGTACAACCAACTTCACCCTGGAGATCTACTTCAAAAACTTATTAAAAAAATATTTTTTTACCTATAATGTGCAACCGGGTAAGCTGTAAAAGCTGCTTGCTTATTTTTATTAATTTGAAATATTTCTACCAGTTTGGTAAGAAGCGTGAATTAAAAAAGAAACTTATTTATAAAAAAAAAGCAGATATTACAAAAACTAATAATTCTGCAAAAAAATCTAACAAACTTTTTTGTACAGGATTTTATAAACTACAGTTTTCCTTATAAGTTGATATTTTTTGATATAATTGCAAAAAACTAGAATTTGCCCCTTTGACCCACTAAAACAAAAAACCCATGGCTCGTATTTAGAGTACTTTTTACGACATGCTTGGGACATCAAAATAAAACCTATTTTTACTGGGTTAAATCAAATTTAATCAGGAACTAAGCTTCTGCTAATTTATTGCGTTCTGGTTTTACATATTATGCAATTTTATAAACGGTACAAAAACGAATATTCCTGAGTTACCCCTAATTATATAGCTCTTTCATATTCTCAAATGAGATTTCTTAGAAATGGCTTCCATTTTACCTTAACACGATTTTAATAAGCTAAATTCTTGTTAAGATTGCTTTGAATTCCAATCCACCAAACTGCAGTGGGATCTTTTTTGAATCTTAATGGTTCTGCAGACGTCGGTTTAGTGCATTATAAAAAAAAAAAGTTATGAATCGAAGATTGCGACTTACGACCTAACAGATGGAAAATAGTGAGAGCCTCGAGGTTACACATTGTTTTCGATATTGATAGTAAAAATTCGATTAATATCTACCTGGACATAACATTAATTTAGGATTTTTATTAGATTAAGATAAAGTGTATTTAATTAAATTTTGAAAATGTTGTGCTTGCACTGCCTGACAATAATTAATAATAAAACTCGTTAGAGTAGGCACTCAAATATTGTCAAAATTACCAGAATAATATTAAATTTGTTGTTTTCTCTGATTCTAGAAGTGCTTTGGAAAGGATTAGAACCGCTTCGTGATTTCACCAAATTTAAATCATCTTTTAGTAAATATACTTAGATTGCGTAAACTAATCAACGATAATAATAGGTCTTTTTCTCTAGTTTGGGTAAAAGATCATGCTGGAATTAATCAAAATGAGTCAGTAGATCGGTTACCAAAAGAAGCTACCGTAAATGGTGAAACATTAGAATGTTTCAAAATTCCGGTAACGGATCTGTTTTATTTAATGAAACACAAACTGTTTTCAGATTGGCAAAATCATTTCTGGAGCATTATTAAAGGTGAGCTCTATAAAGCTCAGATCAGTAAAAAAACATGGTTTCTAAATGAAAGTAACAAAAACTTTGTTAAAACAATTTGTAGAATCAGGAGCCCACTTGCCATTTGTCCTGTATATATGAGAAAGATAGGTATAAATGACAACAATTTATGTACATATGGGGAAGTAGAAGATATTCAACATGCGATTCTAGGTTGCCCCTTAAACGCAAAAGAAAACGCTTTATTATACCACAAATTGAAAAAGTTTGTTAGACTTCCCATTAATTTAAACGTTTTACTGACTTCGCAAAATAAACACATCTATAAAATAATATATAACCACATCGTTACGATAAATTTAAAAATATAGGCCATCGTACATATTTTGAAAATTAAAATGGAAAAAAAAGTAAAAACATAAGTATAAATTTACAAATATAAATAATTAACAATAATTGTCCACGAAAAACATGCAGAAAAAAAAAATGATATTAAAAAATGAACTAATCAAAACATTTTATTTCAAAAAATGTAGAAAATGAGATACAGGAAAAAAAAATTGGCATAGAATTTAGTTTTAAGTATCTATGCAGATGGTTGGGATAGTTTGTGCAAAAAATAGAATGCTTTTTATTAGATAAAGATACAGTTTATTTAAATTAATTTTGAAAATGTTGTGCTTGCACTGTCTGGCAATAATTAATAATAAAACTCGTTAGTTACATTTTGAAACGTTTGTTCCAGCTTCTTTGAGCATGCGATGCCGTAAACATTTAAATATTTGGGCTTAGTTGAAGTATATTACGTTTTTAAAATGCCCCCAAAAGAAATAATTTAGAGGCAATAGGTATGGTGACTTGGCCTAGATTTCAGTTGCAGGGATTATTTGATGTCGTAGCATGTTAAAATAACTTTCAGCTGTTAAATTGTCTTCATTAAAATATGGTCCTTTTACAAAATCCTATGTTAAAAATATAGATTTTATTTAACTAAATAAATATAAACTAAGTATTGGTATGTATACAGCTTATTTGTTCTTTAATTCCCTTTGTGGACTATCACATGTGTGTCATGTCGCGAATCTGAAGTTTTCCTTGTGTGTTTGCTTCTCTGTTCATTAGGGGAAAGTGGGATTATTTAAATTTTCGCAGCTGCAATGAAACATCAAGAGTCTAGCCACGAAAACCGACAAGTCAAAGAGTACAGATTACAGCGGAAGCATCTGAAATGCTCAAGCTCAGTCTACATCAACAAAAACCAGAGACACGATGTAACGAGTAACTTGGTATCAGTAAACTATATTTTTCGAATTATTACACATTACTAAGATTAAAGATTGTAAGATTTCTTTTCTAAGAACAAAAAATATACAATTTTTTGTACTTCAGTAATGTCAGTGGGGGTCAAGGTTGATTTAGCTTATCTAGGTGTTTCTAAAAATAAACAGTCTACGTCAACAAACAGCAAACAGTAACACAATTTTCGACACCGAAAATAATATTCAAACCGAATCTGTAAATGTAAATTTGTTATTTTATTTTTCTTATTATTACGTATTACTGAGATTGAAGATTGTAAGATTTCTTTCATAAGAACCAAAAAATATATACCATATTGACACTAACCTTCGTAATGCCTATGTGAGCCAAGATCTATTCGGCTTTAGAACTTAGTGTGTCTTGGGTGTATTAACTAGAACTTCTTGGTAGATATGATTTATATATAAGTCTAATAAGAATAAATATACAAAAATATTGTTTACTTTTAACTTTTACTTTTTTGCTAGTTTTACATCTACTTCTTTTAGTCTTTGCTAAACAGTTAAACACTGCTCTGCTTTGATTTCCTTTTTTATATACCAAATAAACTTCTGCATAATGTAGACTGAAAATGTATTAAAACTTCTGAATAATAACAAGACTGACTTCAAAACATACCAGTAAATAACAAGACAGTATAATGTATAATTAATGTTCACCATGTCAGAAATAATTTTTTATATTTTGTACCATCCTTTCACAAGCAACGAAGTGTAAATATATTGTAGTCTTGATTGATTATTAATCCTAGAACATTAAGGCAGATAGACAATGATAAGTTTAAAATGGACGAGATAAGAATGTTATGATTAGCTACTATTATTAGAAATGCGGAAGTAACAATAGGTTTCATTCACAATGAAAAACGTTCATAATGTTCTCCACGCAAAATTAACTGTCTGATAAAATGGTAATTTAAGCTTTGTCTCCCTCGCTTTTGCCTAAATTTTATATAGAGTTAACTAACGAAAACTGACCAGCAAAACTCAGAATAGCTATTAGAGGTAGTTGCTTTTCTCTGCACTTCGCTAATGCCAATAAAAAAATCATTTGTATGAAATTTCACAAATTTTTAAAAATTCTATTTTTTGAAAATTGTAACATTTTATCCTATATTTATTTATTTTTTAAACACCCTGTATATCTGACCGTATGTTTGACAATGTCAAAACTAATTTTTCTTCATGTACCAAATTCATCCACCAATATTTTGTGAGAAATCAATAATAAAAAAGTTTCCCATGTAATGCAAACTTTCTGGTTTACATTGTATACCCATATTTTTTTAATATCAAAATTGGGCAACTTATTTGGTTTGACTAATATAGAAAAAAATTTTTGTTTATATTTTTTATTAATAACAATATCACCATTTACAACAATATTATATTAAAAATTATAATTACAATTATTTATTATAAGCTGTTGAAAAATTCCATACGTCACTGCCGGGGCAGCATAGGTTTTTAGCATTCAGCTTTATATTGAGGAGTTTATTGAGTCTTATCCTATACATGTCTTTAAATTTTTAATTTTTTTTAAATTTCGTATATTTGGGTGTCACTGTTCTCACGAGTAACTCAATATACGCTCTCTTCTTGGCATATATTTGACTGTCATCCGTAAACATTAGATGAGTGATGCAGAGGTTGTCATTCAGATCATGTCTGTATTCTATGTTGGATTGATTTGGTAGCTGAAAAAGAGGGTTTAGAACTAGACAAAATCACAATGGACTCTTATCTCCCTAAAAAAATCCTTTTTTGATCTTTACTGCCGACATACAACGGACGTGAATTTGTGTTTCTCAGTCTCTCATTATACAGGATAGAAATCGTATTATGTTTGGACTAACCCTGGATAACTGAATCTTCATGAGCCAGTCGTAGGGCACAAAATCGAATGCATTTCTGTAATCAATATATATCGTGCTTAAGTTCGATGTTTCGCTTCAGCAAGTTTTATAATGACTGCATCGCTGTAAACTGCGTTTTGCATCACAGAGAGTCTTTAATGCATCATTTCTGCTCTACACCTATGCTATTGTTAATGTTGCAGTGATTGTAAATTTTAAGATACAGTACTGAGGTCCGTAGTTTGTATATATTTAATAAGCAAGTCATGAGCCGACAGTACTTGAGGTCTGATTTTTCACCCATTTTGAGTAGAAGATAGGTAATATCTTGCGGAAGAATATCTGAAAAGCCATCAACAATCTGCAATTAAGACAAAAGTTCTAGAGTCTATCGGTCTAGCTGCTTTCTGGTTAGATTTTGTTCACACAGACTGATATCTTTCTCGGAGATGTTAGAATCTAGCATTTGGAGAAAATTATTTAGGCTCTCTTCAAGTTTGGGATGCCACACAACTTGATCATTAAAATTGGCTGGTAGTGTCGTTAAAGTAGGTTACTAATTTAAAATTACTAAATATAATTTTCGACGCCAAAAATACCTTCAACACACGTATAAAAGGCAAAGGTCTTTCTTGCCAAAATGGTAAGCAATAATTATGGTCGCTTGCCAAAAACATTAATCAAAAATTCTGCAAATGTTTCTTTCCACCTTAAATGTTATGTTAACTTGAAATGATTTGATGAAATCGTCCCACGGCTAAAGCAAAAGGTGAGCTTTTTTTAATATCTCCTCTTCAATTCCCCCTTTCATCAGTACCAGTTAAAAAGGTAGACGTATTCTCAAAACATTTAATATCAAAAAGCCCTCTGGCTTTGATGGTATTCCAGTCATAGTCTTAAAAAAGTGTGATTCTGAACTGGCCTCTATCCTTACCAGATAATATGTCCAATAACAAGGGCATTTTTCCTAAAAGCTGGGAATCTGCTCGAGTACTGCCTGTTCCCAAAAAGGGATCCAAAATTCTTCCCTCTTGCTACATAACTATATCCATATTCCCACTTATGAGTAAGGCAAAGGAGAAGTATATCAGTACTGATCTTTTAACTTACGGTTCACAGCATATCTTCTTAACTTCGTAACCCACAACTGGAACAAGTCTATCGAATTCCACGGAGAAATCCAAATTATTGCCTCCTACATAACCCAGATATTTGATCAAGTGTAGCATAACGCACTTCTTAACAATCTTCCTGCCTATGGTCTCCCTCCGATACTGTGTACTTGGATTGCCAATTTTCTTTTATAACGAAAGTATTTCTGTAATTACTATCTGACTTTCACCTACTCTATTCCTCCTACACATCAATAATCTACTTTTTTTTAACAGCAACCCGATTTACAGCTCTGCTGACGTTAATACACTTCACTCCAACGTTCTCCCATACTTGTTTGGCTGGAATTACGTAGAGAAATGACGTTATCTTTAACCGTGAACCTTATTAAAACCGTAGAATCGGGAGTAAATAACCTTGTTCAGTTTAACACTAAGAAGACCTACTATTACTATTTACTATTCCTTAACTTACTAATACTGTTTACTATTCCACAAATTATTTCCAAGTACTCATGCCAGTCAAATGAATAATAAAATAGTTAAAGCCAAAGATTCCTTTAGCCTAGTTGATATCACTTTTCAGAAAGATCTTCGCTGGCATAAGCACTCATCTTAATTGCCATAGCAGCCACGAAGAAATTGTCTTTTTTTTAATCTTGAAAATACTTTTCTTCTATCGACTTGTATACCGTCCAACCCCAAAGACCAAGGACCTCTCACTTTGTTCGCTCCTTTATTCCCAGAGGATCCGTATTATGGAATGTGTAACCTTATGGCTTTTCTCTCTCCTCTTAATCTGCAAGTGTTTAAATCTCGCATCAATAAACTTTCCCTCTCTTCACTTAAAACAACCACGGTACCTAGTACTTCCCACTTCGTCGTATCCTCATAGATTAAGAAAAAGATGTTTTTTATTAGTAAAATTTAAATGAGCACGTAAAATCGAACTTATATGCCGGCATTTTTTAGAGATTTTTGAAAATATACATGTATTTGAAAAATGCGTTCTAGCGCCAAAACCAACAGGGCCTTTTTTGGAGGCTCATGGAAATCATACACTTTTCTATAAAAAGCTTCTGAGAAATACTACTCTTTCTAAGCATGAACACGGCATTTCTACAGGAATTAAAAGCTTTATTATAAATAAATACTTAAACAATGTTTTAAGTAAAAATTAATTTATTCGCGGATACCTAAAATTGCCAACCTTTCCTCCCCAGAATATGAAAATGATATGTATTTATGACCTAACGAGGTATACACTGTGAAAAATCTTCATAAAATCTTGTATTTGGTAATACTGAAGATTTCGTGTCGGTAACTCCAAAATGTGAACAAACCATTATTTTTGGAATCAGGAGAGACAAATATCTCACACCAATGAAGAAATCATAGGGAGTCCCATTATTAAAAGCCTAAGTTGTCACTTTTTACTTCCCTCATAAAAGGGAAGTATTGTAATCGTGAAAAAAATTACCCTCCGAGATTTTTTTCAGATCTTTGTCTCTCTGTCTGTCTATCTGTCTGTCCGCCTGTCGGTCTGTCTTTTCGCAGCATAGCTAAAAAACTACTTACCCGGCAGATTGAAAAATGAAGGGTTATATGGAGATGACCTAGTAACATTTTGGTTAAAATCCAAGATGCCGAAACAAAATAGCGGCCTAGTGAAACGTTAAAAAAATTATTACTAAAAAAACTAATTATCCAATGTATCTCAAATTTTACACATAAATGAAGTATTATGTAGGAATCAACTGGTAAACCTTTGGTCCGAATCCAAGATGGCGGAACAAAATGGCGGTTTAATAAAATATTTAAATATTCAACCTGAAAAAACTACTTAGTGAACTGATTTCAAATTGTGTGCCATAACTAATCGTAGTATAGAGATAACTAGTAGAACTGTGGTATTAATTCAAGGTGGCGGAATAAAATGGCGGCCAAATAAAATTTTTGTAATCTGAAAAAAACAACTTCTCAGGTTGTACATATTTTCGCGTTTTAACGTCCCTAGATGCCAAAAAATATGTTTTATAAATTCCGTAAGTGTGTCTATCAGTTTGTCTGCCAGTTCGCGACATAGCTTAAAAACTACTCATCAGATTGACTAAAAAATTATTACTAAAAAAAATAATTATCCAATTTACCTCAAATTTTGCAAAAAAGTAAAGTGTTGCATAAGAATGAACTTGTAATATTTTGGAATGAATATAAGATAGCTAACAGAAAAAGAGCCTAATAAAATATTTAAAAAACCAGTCTGAAAAAAACTACTTATTAGATTAATAAGCATTAAATGTGATGTAGAGATAAGCTGGTAAAGTTGTTTTACGAATTCAAGATAGCGGAATATAACATGTTAAAAAAACTAACGTTAAAAAATCTTCTTATTCAATTGACTGTACATTTTGGGGAAAAATTAAATGTGATATAAGGAAAACTGGTACGAATTCAACATGACGTAACAAAATTGCGATGTGTATCAATCTAAAAAGTACTTCTTGGATTAATTTTAAATTATGCCCAAAATCAAGTGTAGCATAGGTAGAAACTGGTAAAATATTGGAACAAAATGGCGTCCAATAAAAATGTTTTGATATGACAGTATATATGTGTTTCTAAATAACTATGTACTGAACTAAATTGGTTCACACTTCACTATTCCGAATAAAAGGAAATATTCATAATGAGAGAAGTTCCGGGTAAACGAAATTTACCTATAGTCTGTTGTTATTTTTGCTCAATGTTCTAATGACTCATATAAAACCACACAATTTCTATATTTAAAGTTTTTTGTATTTCGTATAGAAAACCCTGTATCTGGGACCAAATATATCTGAAGACCCCGTAAAATTACTTTTCAACATCTAAAAACTAATATAGACATATCTTTAGTAATAATTGGAAAGTGGGAATTATCCTGGAGGATGTCGCAAATTGTATTTTTCAATATCACTGTATCACTACCTATATATAATCCAAAATTTAACAAATTATATTTCTAGCATCCAGTGAAATGTAGGAGATATATTTTCTAGATTACAGAGGTCGAATATACGTATGCATCTAGATATCTTTCCAAAAAAAAAATATTTTTTAAAAATTTCGGACCGAGGGGGGGGGCATGGGCCCACCCCCTCAATACGGTCATGACTGAGATTTTGTACATTGGTTGTTTTCGAGAAATATTCTGTGTAATTCAACCCGACAACTAATTGACTCATACAAATATTGGGGAAACCAAACCCTACAAATGCGTGGAAAGACCGAATAATGGAGAAAGGCGCTTCGTGATATATATTCTCGATATATTCATATAGGCAGCGATTTACTGCATGTCTGCTTGGAAATGGAAAAAAATATACATAATGTTAAAGTGCGGGACACGAAAGAAAACCGGGCGGTCGTTAAAATAAAGGTTCATAGTCTTAAGCAAGCGGAAAAGTAAAATTTGTGTACGCAAATAAATTTTATGTTGTAATAGTTTGCCGCTTCACCTATAAAGTGCGCCAGCTAAGCGGTACGAAAAATTAGTCCACTTGTAATTGGGATGTGTCTAGAGTCTGCATGCACTTGCCGCTAGAAGGTTCTAGCTATTTCCAGTGGCGAGTATACATTTCGAGCATTTGTTTTCATTTCTATATAAATGAGTTGCGTTGAATTTGAATTATTATTTCGAAGTAACGATGGCGACCAAAAGAGGAAAAACAATTCGAAGCGGTGCAGAGTAGAGTGTACTAGAGAAGCTGAAAATAATAGTTTGACTATTCCAATTCAAAATCGAACAGAATGTTTACACTGGTGTTTCGGAAAGTAGTGTAAGAAACATTCAAAGAGAACATAATGATCGCTCATGTTCTACTTCACATTTAAAATCTCCTGGTAAAAAAAGACCCCGATTATCAAAAAAAAGATAAAATTGACAATTGTGATTTTCAAGTAATTCGACCAACAATAGAGGATTTTTATATAAACTTTATGTAAAAGAAGGTTCCGACCTGCAAACCCCTACTTCGTGCTGTAAGGGACAAAATAGATTTTCCGTACGGGTATAAAACTTTAAATCGGCTTTTACGATCAAATGGTTTTGTTTGGCGCAAGTGCAAAAATAAACGAAAATTGCTCATTGAGAGACCAAATATTTTTCACTGGCGTATGAAATATCTATCAACTATAAGGCAATATAGGCAAGAAGGACGCAATATTGTGTATCTAGACGAAACCTGGGTAGATAATGATATGACAGTGAATAAATGCTGGCAAAGTGAAAGTGTTAAAGGTGTTGTTCAGGGAATCCGCTCTAGTAGTCGCTTTATTATAGTTCATGCTGGTTCAAAAGCCTTATTTGTTCCAGGTGCTGCTTTAGTTTTTCGCTCGGGACTAACAACTGGAGACTATCATGGACAGATGAATAGAGATAATTTTGAAAAGTGGTTGCTCGAGAAGCTTCTACCTAACATTCCTCCCAAATCAGTCGTGGTAATGGATCATGCGTGTTATCATTCTCACGTAGAAGATAAAGTGCCAACTAAATACTCTACAAAAGCTCATATGATATCGTGGCTTAAATTGAACAATCTTGTATGTGATCCAACATGGAGAAAATATCAATTATATGACATAATATCAGCCAACAAGCCTAGAGAAAAAAGTATAAAATTGACGGTCTTTTACGTAACCTCGGTCATACACCTTTAAAGCTGCCTCCATACATGTGCGACCACAACCCTATTGAACTTGCATGGGCAGGAGTAAAAAAAATATATTCGAGAGCGCAACACCGGTGAACTTTCAATTAAAGATTTAAATAAAATAACATTAGAAGCGATTGACTCAATATCGGCTGAAGATTGGGAATCGTATGTTAAACATGTTCGTTCTATTGAATATAAATACTGGGAAGTAGATGGCAAAATTGAAACGGTTATTGATAATTTAGTTATCACATTGGGATCTTCAAGTAGCGACGACGAAACCTCATCATTTTCAGAGGAAGACAACGATTTAGAAGGAATCGAACCATTAAAATCACAGCCGTCAACCTCAAAAATGGCTTAGTTTTTTTTCATATATTTATAGAGTAGCTGTCAATAAACTGTTTGTTTGTTTCAAAATAATTAATTTTCTGTTCAATACCGAATGTCAAAAAATATCTAATATTGCAATTAATATTTGAAAAACTACAGAACTCATATTTTTCCAAAATTAACACATCAATGCAGTTATAGTATGGGAGCCAGCACTGATTCCAGTGAACAAGATTTATCAAAATTTTAACTTATGCAGTTCGACTTTGGGCTATTCGGGTATGTCAAAAGTGACCGTTTGTCTCCGTCTGTTATATTACTTTGTACAGGGGGCGTCATTGTGAAGTACTATGCAGGGTGTTTCCTAATTGCGTGCTAATGTTAAAGGTGGGTGATTCTTGGACCTTTTTAAGAAAAAAGTTTAATATGAACCTAAAAGTCTTAACTTTGGATATAGGGTTTTAAAAAAACTTTTTTTTAAATCCTAATTCTGATGCTATTATAGATAAAATAACTGTGTGAAATTTGATACACGTCTTTTATGCATAAAAGGGCATTTTTTATTAACAATCAATTTTTGAAATTTTTACCAGTGGCGTGCATATGTAATTAACCTGGGTAAATTCGTACGCTCCTTAATGCATAGAGCACGTGTATCAAATTTCATGCAGTTATCTACAATAGCATCAGAATTGAGATGAAAAAAAATGTTTTCTTTTTAAACTTTACCATCCTGTATCTCAAAAGTTAAGACTTTTAGAACATAAAAACACCCTCTTTAACATCAGCACGCAATTAGGAAATGCCCTGTATAGTACTTCACAATGACGGCCCCTGTATAAAGTAATATAACAAACGGAGACAGACGGCCACTTTTGGCATACCCGAGTAGCCCAAAGTTGAACTGCATAAATTAAAATTTTGATAAATCTCGTTCACTTGATTTGATGCTGGGTACTCTTGTAAAATCTGGACTTGTAAATTGTGTATCACTATACTGGGTGGTCCAATAATAGTGGACGTAGGCAGTAGCCCGGGAACCGTTAATGACAGAACTCAAGAAAAAATATATTTATAGGTAAATCGATCAAGAAAAATTAAAATTAAATCATTTTAAAATTCGAAAGTTCGCCGTTTATGCAACACAGAAGAGATATAGAAGTGCGGTACACGAAAAAAAAACAGACAAATATAGATAAAAGTTCATTAAGCATAGTTACATTTTTTAATTGTCTGAAGCGCGTATAGTCAAAAAGGAGTGCCATATTGTTTAAAGAACGACGGGACACCACTGGTTTAAAGAGATTTCTTGGCTGACTTTCCTAAACCGATTGACTCCGCCCGGTTGTCTTTCGTGTCCCGCACTTTACAAGATAAGTGGCCTATTTGTATTAGTAATAAAATATACATTAGAATTTAAACTCTACAAAGATCTAATTTGAAATTTTATTCATTTAAATTTATTCAATGCTAAGAGAAATAAAATCATGAAGTTTATAAGAAATATATGTACAAAAATACAGATACTTAATGTTAAAACAATTTCCAGACCTGTTTACGTGGTTTACTTTACATAATAAAATTTGGTAACTTCTATTTTATTGTCTTTTAGACATGTCAAAAAAGACAAAGTAACATTTGGTAAAGAAGCTACTGCAAAGTTTTAGGTTGCATCGAACTTATAGATAATTCATAGTTTTATTTATTTATTTATTTCTCGTTAAACAATTTGGTATTAAAAAATGCAAATTTATACTTTTTACAAAGTAAAAACAATGTCAAGACTCGGGAAGTAAAATGGTAAATATACAAAAATAAATAAAACTAGTTGGCCGAACTTTTTCTAGTCGCAAGTATACAGTATGTTCTGCTTTTCATAAATCAACCCTAATACCTCAGTTAGTAATAATGGGATTTTCTTCAAATTATGGTTGTAATTGTATTTTGGAAAAAATGAAATATTTGGCATATTAAAATTTTTTATTTATCATTGGCGTGGAGTATTAGGGTGTAAAAGGGGGGCGCTTTTTCCACAATGGATGGTGACATTGGGGCTCATTTTCGATAATTTTTTCTATCTATCACATTTAGATTCCCCAAAAACCTCTTCAATAATCCAAATTCTTAAAATCTCAAAAACTGATTACGGCAGAAAGGAAGAATCATTCATTCATTTAAAACCCATTTTATTTTTATAGCTTGTTTATTTAATTACATTTTGCACGTTAATCACAGAGTTTTTTTAAACAACATTTTTTGTTTGACATTTGGCAATTCGTACGAATTGCCCTAAGGCGAGACAATCAGACTTGTGAAATATACAGGATAGGTTTGGCTTGGCTGCTTTTGACAAATTGCGACATATATTTAAATTGAATATATCTAAAAAGAAAGTCTTACAACCAGTGCGTGCTGATTGTTCTGCATTTCTCTCAGGGACAGACTAACAAATATTCAAGTACGGCAATTTTCGGGAGTTACCGATACCATGGAAAGAATAACCTCCATAAAATTTCTGACCAACGATGAACTAAAAAATATGTAGAGTGGCGACCAAGATTGGATGCTTAACGGAGGAGAGGCCGACCACCAACAAGGTGGTCTGATAACCTCAAAAGAATTTAGACGAATTGGATTGATAGCACAAGACAGAAAAGGGTGGAAGACATTAAAGGAGGCCCATATTTAGCAGTGAACACAAGTGGCTGTGTGATGATAAATGTTTACTGACTAGGCAACATTTAGGATAAACGGTGTGGTGTTTAGTCAAAACTGTAGATATTGGCCAGCCGAAAATCCCAATTTTGTAATTAATTGTAAAAAGCAATTCAGTGAAAAAGTTAACGTGTGGTGTAGCATATTAAACGAACATATTATTGACTCCTTTTTCCTGAATAACCTCAACAAAGAAAATTTCCTATATTTCTTACAAAAAAAATGTCATTATTTTTTTTATAGATTTACATTTAACACAGAGAGAAAATTTGTTCTTCAAATTAGATGGTGCCCTTGCACATAATTCTCTCAAGTTATAAGTTTTTTAAATGCATATTTCCCTATAAAGTGGATTAGTAGAAATAGCCTTTTAGAATCATAGCCTCCCAGATCGCCTTAAATTATCCCCTCTGATTTTTTTCTAAAAGGGCACTTAAAAAATAAGTCAGGAAATTACTCCCCAAATTTTAAGGAGTGAGTAAATGGTTAAGAAGATTTGTTGGAAAGTGTATTGTCTTGAGGTGGTTATATTGAAGAGACACAAAATTTTAAAAAAAATTGGTTTATTATCGCAATTAAATAAATATTCAATTTATCATTTCTGCCATAATCAGTTTTTGGGATTTTGAGAATATGTATTAAGGGGGAACTGCACGCAGTAATATGGATCATTTGGAAGCCTTCCGCCGCTGCAATATTACGTTAAAACTATAAGAGATATGTATTAGCTTCAATGTGATTTTAATAGGGAAATATGTATAGTTGGGCGCTAAAGGCGAATTTTTATGAAAAAATCAAATCTAGAGTTATAAAATAAAAGTAGATTTGTTCATTTTCGACCATTTTTTGACCACTTTTTGACGCACATGCCTTCGCATATAATTTTTTTTCCACAAAAGAGCTCTTTATCGCCTTACATTGATCCTTTGTCTACGTAACTGCAAAATTTGAAATGGTAAATCGTACTCATGTCTTTGTATTTCTGCAGCGCGTGAACCCTTTTGAACCCATTTTTAACCGAAATATAATTTAAATTACCTATTCATAACACATTTTTTTGAGGTTGGACATGCAGGAAGTTTTTTTTATGCGTAGGTACCTTTTCATCTTATTTTCAACTCGACTAGACCTTGTCGCTGGTTTTTCACTTTTTGCGTGCAGTTCTCCCTTAAGAGGTTTTTGGGGACGCTGAATGTAAATGTGATAGAAAAAATTATCGAAATAAACCCTAATATATTATTGATGAAAAATCGACCACCTTTTACCCTCTAACACCGTACGCCAACGATAAATTTTACTATGCCAGATATTTAATTTTTCCATCTTACAATTACCACCCAAATTTAAAGAGAACCGCATTATTAACAACTGAGATTAAGTAAAAGTTGAGTCAGCAACAAGTTTTTGCTCGATAAATAATGCCAAATAATTATAAAAAAGTTAGTCACGTGATTTATTCTACCTGAATTTTCTCCAAAAATGGCAGAAAAGTGCAATTTTCTCAAGATTTCGCATTTTCTTAATTAATTTTTAACTTAAAAAACGATTGTGGTGATGAAAGCATAAATGGGTCGAAAAAATTGCTTCAAATTTCATGCATAGTGTATCCAGTTTTCATAATTTAATGTAAACTATTTTTAGTTGTGTTATTTATTAAGTACATATTTATCTATTTATTTTTACTTCCTTCGTAGGAGGAAGTTATCAAAAATAAATAATAATAAATAAATCAAAACTATAGAAAAATTGAAAGAAGTTACAATTAATAGGTTTTGGATAAAGTTATTATCGAATAATTCATTATCCGTGCACTAAATTATTATTACCTTAAGATATATAAAATTATTTTATTTCGGAGCGTCCAACTGAACAAATTAACTTTGCCTTTTCTGTGGAGATTGTTTTATTGCGAACCCCATGGTATACATGTTTATATTTAGTTCAATTTAAAACTAAAAAATGCTCTCTGTGTTTTTTGATACGTACAGGGACGTAACTAAGTCCCATTTAAGGGGAGGAGGCCTGATTAAAAAATGCAGGTATGAAAGGGAATAAAACAACACACACTAAACAAGTTTAACCTTTATGTGCACAAGCTGCCGTTTGTTTCTACGTTATATATAATTATATAAACAAATAAAAAAAAAGCTTTGCGTTTACACAAGCGTGCTCATTCACGTAAACATTTTTTGTCTCTAGGGAAAGTAAAAAATCTTATATTCCTATCAAAATTCTTTGCCTGATTATCGCCTTCACACGCGAACACAGCACACCTCATGAAAATGCACTGAAAACATATGGCCGAAGGTCAATGAGAGCCGGCTTTAATCACGCGATGACGTAGCAGCCAGGCGGCAATGCGGAATATCATACTTCGGTTTATTATATCATGCCCTAGATCCATTTAAATGAAATGCAACCAAGTTACTTGTATTTAGATGAAGCAACTTTTTATGGCCTGGCACGGTCAATAGACGTAATTGTTTAAACAATAAAAATTCTCACTTGTTTTAAGAAGCTCATACACAGCATTCTCAGAATCCTAACGTATGGGCTTGAATTATGGTACGAAAATCTTACCGAACCCTTATACTTCGCACTTTTGAAAGAAACTGTTATACTTATAATTGTAGCTACTACTGAAGACGATGCTATATTTACTTCACTTATTCCAGGAAGATGAAGCATTGCATGAACTCATTTTGTATAATGCACATTATCCCGATAGCATTCAAATAGACAACCTCTTGATTTCGGCTGAGTTTAAGCTTTGCTAAATTTTTTTTAGCCCTAACTCCGCCAAACGACAGTTTCATAGCAATCATCGATCTTATGGTAGCAGTCTACATTTACAAGAGCTTTATATCCTATAATGAAGCCCCCTCATCATGCTTTCAGCCGGCATGATATGCCTGACCGTGTGTAAAAAAAATTAAAGTTATCGCACTAACTACGGGTAGTTTAAAAAACAACATATGTATTTTATTTAACAATCAGAGGCTACGAAAAAGTAATTTTACTTAAAACGTCCTTTCAACTGAAATGTGCTAGACACTCATTAATATTGTAAAAGGCGATGACTTTTTCCAGCTCGTTCACATGTCTTGATTAAAAACTTGTTCAAGCCCTATTAAGAGCAGGAAGTTCTAATTATGGGTTATTTGATTATTACGTGTGTTTTCCTCTTAATTTATTTAATAACCACTATTAGTTGATTTATACCTGTTTTTACTGACGGTAGTCACTTATCCGCTGAGGGGGCAAGTATCGTTTTAAGAGGATCTATAAATATTTGTAATATAATTTGAATCAAATAACAAATAAGGAAATAGGAAACGGTAAATATTTATTTAGTTTCAGTGGTCGTTTGTTTTTACGTCAAGATTTTTTTAAACATGAAAAATATATCTCAATTTCCCTTATCATATTGTTTTCACAACCTGGAGAAGTTATAAGAATGTCAGCTTATTTAATAGATTTAAGTATATCCTTACTGAATTAAAAATAAAATAAAATAAAATAATCTTTATTGTACTAAAACAAAATGTGCATATAAAGCTGGAAAGAACCGCAAGGAACGCATTTTAATTCGCAGTATTGACTGATAAACGCCGCAATCTGCTACTTTTTCTGTTTTTGATCCGTGTACCAACACAATTTTTATTTCTTCTGGAACGGCTTTATTTTTGCGCAAACCCTGTCGCCCCGGATTTAAAAAGCGAAAAGATGCAAAAGAAGTATAAATATGTTTTAACATGGTCGTTACTCTGGTTTTAGAAGAAGTGCATACTCATATATATACTTTATCATTAAAGGTGCCCCCTGATCTGGTAGTCCTTCTGTTAAAGTTAAAGATCTTTTAAGCAGTTCACTAAGTTATAAAAACACACATTCCATCAGTACAAAGTTTATCTTGTATAAAGACTTAATGAACCTGTCCCAGATCGCTTTTAACTGAAACACAACCAAATTAATTATATTGGTCATATTTGAGTAATTAAGCAACTTTATTGGCTTGGCACAGTCAATAGATATAATTGTTGGAGTAATAAAAATCCTCACTGGTTCAAGTAGCTCACACAAAACATCCTCAGAAACATTTGGAGGAAGCTGTCATAATTTACAACTGTAGCTACTATTCGAGTCGAAGAAATTGTCTACGATCTCAAAAACTTAACTTGACGTATAGGCATGAATTTTGCTCCGAAACTGTTACCAGTGGCGGCTATTCAGGTGAAGTAGGTGAAGTGCTACTTCACCACGAAAAATAAACAAGCAAACATCTAACTATAATTATTATATATCTCTTAAAAATAAATTGTACATCTCGAATAAATATTTTACTTGACCGTTGGCGGCATGTCTTTTTCAAACTTTCAATCGAACTTTATTATAACAACTATAACAGTGGCACAAACCGCTTTGACTTTGCTGGAGGTGCTATGTTTAGTTTACGATTTTCCTTCTATGTTGCCATGACAAAGCGTACATGATGACGTCAAGCCCAGCGCCATACAACGCTCTCGGTGAATTGCAGGCGCAGTACACTACACCCACGTGTCGTTCAGTTAGCGGGGGTTGTTTAATTTTATTTTCGGCGATTTCGCTGCAACCGGCGAAGTTCCTTTGCAGTTAACTTGACTGTTTTGTGTTATATTTATTTATGGTGTTGTTACAACTTCAAATTCGAAGTTAGTAAATGTGATTGTTCAAGACTGGAATAAATTAAAAGACGTTTTTGAATTTATTACAAACTGTGAAAAATCTGATAAAAAATCAATCCGCCTTGAGAAAGGATTTTTAGGTGAGACGAACGATTTTGAATTCACGTTTCTGGCGTTAGTGTTAAATAACATTTTCTCAATCAAGGACATACTATTTAACATTTGATGTTCTTCAAAAAAAATTGCTTGACATTCATTTGTACATATCCAATATAAAACGCTGTCGTGAGGGGCTCTGTAAAAAAAATGAACATTTTTTTAATACCATGTTTGATAAAGCAAATTCTATTACAGAAATAAATCATTACAAACGTGAGCTTGCTAAGCTTTCACCTGAAGAAATTAGGGCTAAGTATAGAATTCTTTTTTATAAATTTTTTAAAAAGAGCTTGGTCTTATTTTTGCCAATGAGAATAATTGGAATATATCGCTGCAAGAGCAAGTGAAAAAAATTAATAAAAATAAATATATTTTTACCGAAGCATATAAATTGTTTTCCCCTATTTTGACAATACCGTCGACAAGTGCTTTGGTGGAAAGAAGTTTTTCTTGCTTCAAATGTGTAAAAACTTATTTAAGAAATATAATATCTGAAGAAAGACTTACTTTTCTTGGCAATATTTCAATTCAAAAGGAATTTCTGGAGGAGATTAGGGCAACTCATCCATTTTATGAGGATGTTATAAATAAATTTGCTGCTATGAAGGATAGGAGAATTGATTTAGTATACAAAATTTAAGTAAGTCGTAAAAAAATATTCTACCCCCTCCACATACAAAAAAATTGTGGAAAAAAAAATTATTGCGATATTTTCTTGCTTCATGTGCACTTCACTTACTTTTTCACCCGCGAGCCGCCACTGACTGTTACCGGACCTTTATACTTTAAACTTGAAAAAAGTCATACTTGCAACTGTAGCTACTATTGAAGATGAACATTTTGTCGATGACCTCTGAAACTTAATGTATCGGCTTGAATTATGTTACCAGACTCTGAAACAAAATGTTATAGTTATAACTGTAGCTAGTATTGAAGTCGGAGCTATTGATTATAATATATATAAGTTATATGGTCCCTTCGTAATAAATTTATTAAGCATTGGGATCGTCGTCGAGGAGTTGCTGAATAACCAGGATTGTCTTCGCACCTTGCCTTACTCGACTTTCTTCTTTAGTGTTTTTTAAACAAGATCGAATTCTTTACACAAACTACAAAGAAAAATGACTCATCTCTGCCTTAGTCTGTCAGAATAAGGGGCAACAAAAGCTTATAAACCCAAAAAAATTTACTTTATCGAACATACGCATATGCCAAATTTTTAACTCTTTAGCCTTAAAAATAATCGAGGTATTAAATAAATAAATAAAATAAATAACGGCTTTATTCGAAAAAAGTACATTTATTTGAATGTCAAAGTATAGTCATGCAACCTAATATTTTTCAACTTAACCCTCAATATGAAATATACTAAGACTTTTCTGACTCTGTATATTTATAATGTATTCAAATTCAGTTTGTAACTGAATGTACATATTAGTAAATAGTAACTTGTTAACAATATACACAATATACATACATCCGACTATGCAAAGATAATATTTGGAGGAAGACCTACTAGAAGCACATGGAAGCAGGTTTTCTTCCACTTAATTTTTTAAATTTTCTAATTAATTCAAACAGCCTGTATAGTTTAGACAACAACAAAGTCGTTACGAACTTGAAAATACCACCTTTTACATTACTTGGAGAAACTGATCTGTTCTTTCTCCCAAAACCAGAGTAACGACATGTTAAAACCTTTTTTTGTCACAATGTTTTCATTTCTTTTGCATTCTTTCGCTTTTTAAAACCTGGGAGACATGGTTTGCGCAAAAATGTTTATCTTTTAAAGGCCCCTTAAAATAAGGTGAAGCTCAAAAAATAAAATCACATTTAAAAATCAAATATTCAGCCCCCTCTCGCCACCCCCAGAATAGGTGGGAAAGAAGTTAGCTTTAGGGTGCTTAAAATATTAGCAAATCCTAAAACTTTTGGACACACAGTATAACTAACATATTGCGGGATACATTAGCCTAAATCGAAACTAAATAAAACAAATCGGTAAATTTCTTTACCCAGAGCTTCCCTCGTTATGTACATAGTCACAGTATATATGTGTTACGCATACTGTCTTTTCATTTTTGTTTGTTCCATCATATTGGATTCCTACCAATAATTTACCATTTTCTTTCTACCTATGCCACAGCTGATAATAAAATAAATTTAATAAGTAGTTTTTACATTGAATTCGTACCAGACATCTAATTTTTCTGCAAAATCAATTGAACAAGATTTATTTAAAATTTTATTTGGCCGCCATTTTGTTTCACCACCTTAAATTAAAACCCATCTTATCAGTCTTTACCTACTCCGCTGGTCCGCAGATACTTCCCAGATATTAAGTTTCTAACTGGTTTTCGTTATCGATACTCTTGTTGTTATGTTAAAGTGGTGTAGGTAAAAACTGATAATATGGGTTTCATACAGAAGATAGAATCTATATGTGTTCTGAGGATGCAACAATAAAGTTGCGAAACGTCGACAATTAAAAAAAGCCTTTTGTTTCATTACTGGACTCTAACCCCAAATATTACATCACTCTAACGTAACCACAAGAGGATAATAACGAAAACCATGAAAACATAATATATCGGAAATATCTGCGGACGAACGGAGTAAGTAAAGACTGATAATATGGGGTTCATCCAGGATTTAGAAACTGTTTCCTGAGGATGCAACAATAAAGTTGCGAAACGTCGACTACTTAAAAATAGACATTAGTTTTTTTACTGGACCCTAACCCCAAATAATATACTACAGTAATATAACAACAAAAGGTTTGTTACCGAAAACTTGTTTTTTTTTCAGGATCTTAACCCCAAATAATACACCACTCTAACAATTTTTTTAACATTGTTCAGCCATATTGGATTTTCATCAAAATATTACCAGGTCGTCCTCATATGACCCTTAATGTTTGGTCAAAATTTGAAGTCAATCGGGTAAGTAGTATTTAAGCTATGTCGCGAACTAACAGACAGACGGACCGACGGATTTGCTAAAACATGTTTTTTTGGCATCTAGGGACGTTAAAACGTGGAATATGTAAAATCTAGAGGGTGAATTTTTCACGATTATAAAATTTTTATTCGGCCGCAATTTTGTTCCGCCATCTTGAATTAGTAACTAGTTTTAGTAGTTAAGCACTATACCACAATTACTTATGGCACACAATTTGCAATCATTAAGCAGTTTCTAATTTTTTATTTTGTGCCGCCATCTTGGATTCGTGCCAAAATTTTACCAGTTGATTCCAACATAATAATTGATGTTTATGCAAAATTTGGAATAAATTCGACAAGTAGCTTTTTCATAACATTTCACACATTTTTACCAAAATATTACCAGATCATCTCCATATCACTTTTAACTTTTTATCAAAATTTGAAGTCAACCAGGTTAGTTCAATGCCGCGAACTGACAGACAGATAGACCGACAGACATTCCGACGCAATTGATGAAACATATTTTTTGGCATCTAGTAACGCTAAAACGTGAAGATATATATATATAGAACCTGAAAGAGTGGGTGATTTTTTTCACGATTACAAACATTTTATTTGGCCGCCACCTTGAATTAGTACCACAGTTTTACGAGTTGATCTCTATACCACAGTTAGCTATCGCACACAATTTGAAATCAATTCATTATGTAGTTATTCAAGCTGAATTAATAAATATTTTATTAAGCCGCCATTTTGTTCCGTCATCCTGGATTCGTACCAAAATATTACCAGTTTATTCCAATATAATACTTCATGTTTCTTGCAAAATTTCAGATAAATTGGATGAGTAGTTTTTTAATAATAACTTTTTTAATATTTCACTAGGTCGCTATTTTGTTTTGCCATATTGGATTTTTGCCAAAATCTTACCAGGCCATGGCCATATGACCCTTAATTTTTGACCAAAAGTCAATCAGATAAATAGTCTAAGCTATGCCGTGAACTGACAGACGGACAGAAAGACCGACAGACGGACCGACGGAGTTGGATAAAACATTATTTTTTGGCATTTAGCGACGTTAAAATTTAAAGATGTGTAAAAGTGTGAGGGTGACTTTTTTCACGCTTAAAAACATTTTATTTGGCCTCCATTTTGTTCGGTCATCTTGAATTAGTACCACGATTTTACTAGTTGATCCCTGTACCCCAATTAGTTATGGCACACAATTTGAAATCAAACCACTAAGCAGTTTTTCAGGATGAATTTTTATATATTTTATTAAGCCGCCATTTTGTGCCGATATCTTGGATTCGTACCAAAATGTAACAAGTTGATTCCAATTTACTACTTGATGTTTTTGCTAAATTTGAGATAATTTAGATGAGTCGTTTTGTAATAATAATTTGTTTAATATTTCACTAAGCCGTCATTTTGTTTCGCCATATTTGATTTTTATCAAATCCTACTAGGCCATCCTCATACGACCCTTAATTTTTGACCAAAATTTGAAGTCAATCGGGTAAGTAGTCTTTAAGCTATGCCGCGAACTGACAGACAGACAAATAGACAGAAAGACCGACAGACGGACCGACGGATTCATAAAACATATATTTTGGCATCTAGCGACGCTAAAACGTAAAGATGTGTAAAAAATGAGAGGGTAACTTTTTCACGATTATATTTTATTTGGCCGCTATTTTGTTCGGCCATCTTAAATTAATACCACTATTTTACTAGTTGATCCTTGTACCACAATTAATTATGGTACAAAATTTGAAATCAAACCATTAAGCAGTTTTTTCAGGCTGAATTTTTAAATATTTTATTAAGCCGCAATTTTGTTCCGCTATCTTGGATTCGTACCAAAATGTTATCAGTTGATTCCAACATAATACCTGATGTTTTTGCAAAATTTGAGATACATTGGATGAGGAGTTTTGTAATAATAATATTTTTTAACATTTCACTAAGCCGGCATTTTGTTTCGCCATATTGGATTTTTACACAAATGTTACCAGGTCCTTTAATTTTTGACCAAAATTTCAAGTCAATCGGGTAAGTGGTTTTTTAGCTATGCCGCGAACAGACAGACAGCCGGACGGACAGACAGACGGAATTGAGAAAACATGTTTTTGGTCATCTAGGGACCCTGAAACGGGAAAAATCTCGGAGAGTGATTTTTTGACGATTACAATACGATACAAGTAAAAATCGGTAAATTTCGTTTACTCGGAACTTCCTTCGTAATGAAAATTTCCTTTTATTAGAAAAATTGAAATGTGACCCAATTTAGTTTAATACATAGTCATTTAGTAACACATATATACTGTATTCAAAAAAAAATTATTGGGCGCCATACTGGCTTCTTACCAATATTTTACCAGTTCATATACCCATGCTACATTGAATTTTGGGCATAATTTAAAATAAATTCCTAAGCAGTTTTTACATTAACACATACTGCCGTTTTGTTACGTCATATTGAATTCTTACCAGTTTATCACTATACCACATTAAATGTTTCTGCTAAATTTGTCAATTGAATAAGATTTTTTACCATTATTAAAAAAATATATATATTTGGCCGCCATTTTGGGACCCTAAAACGTAAAGATCTGAAAAAATCTCAGGCAAGGCAATTTTTTCACGATTACAATACTTTCCTTGTACGAGGGAAGTAAAAATTTTGCGTTCCAAATAAGTAACATTAATAAAGCTATTTTGTGTCACGGGGATTTAGCAAAAGTTTATCTATAAGCACTTTAATTTTTAATAAATTCCACAGATATCTAATTCAACAAGCATATCGTTTTTAACTGTTAACGTTTTTTTTGCTGTTCGCTTAATACCTATTTAAGTATTCTTCACGCCAAAGACAATGAGTCATCGCCGTAATGCGATGCAGAAGCCGTCTTGATTTAAAACAATAGATACAAGGTGCAACGTACTCCCCGCATGTCTAAAGCGCAAAACGTAACATGCTATGAAAAAGTGTAGGTGCGAGTTTACCATGCAATCCGATATGAGAGTGTTTCGATAATTATCTTTTTTGTAGCCTTACTATGGTGTCACATTGTTAATTTAACAATGTTATTAAATGCTAAAAAGTTACGGACGAATCTGCCACTACTATAACTTTTTATATTATTGTATCCACATTGTTACAAGAACAGGAATTTTTTAACAATATTGTTTTATTGTTTCTTTTGCCCCATTATGTCCGACTGCAAGGTAATGGATTTTCAGAAACCAGGGTCGAAAAAAAATAGAATTGTCCCTTATTCATATTTCTTACCTGTTTTTATTACAAATTAACTGGAACAATTATTTTATATTTACGAGTGTATTCACTCCATACTGCGTATAGCTGCGGGGTTTGATGAAACGCAGGCACATAGCCAGGGGGGAGTCTTGGGGGTCTGGACTCCCCCCCCCCCCACCCCACGAAACTTTGAAAATATGTCGGTATAGGCATGCTTCTTAACAATTTTTCTGACATTTGATCGTTCGGATCCCCTCCCCCCGAAATAAATTTCTAGTTTGGACCCCCCTGAACTGAATTTCTGGCTACGTGACTGGTGAAACGGGGTTTTGGTGGTAGGCAAGCATCCGGCGTACCCCATTCAATTAACTTTAAATAAGAGGCCGCATTAAACATATTTGGCTCAAAATATTTCTTCTATGCGGTAATGGAGGAGCGACTCTTTAAATACCACGTAGATATAAAGCAAAAAATAAGAATATAATTACTACTAAGTCCTGTATATCGAAAAAAGCGATAAATATTCCGAACTTACTTTAACAGCCGTTGCTAAACACACTGGAAGAAGTAAACATTGGTTACTATTTACTAAAAGGCAGAAATCCTTTAATAATTAAAATATAAATATAACTTTAATCTCCACACCATGCTTATTTATTATTTTATATTATAACAACCTTCATTTCGTATATAAAATACTTGATCTAACTTTAACTGGACAGGATTCCTGATATTTCTATAGTGTTTGGGATGTAACTAACCGTAGTTTTTACCCAATTTTTCGCCTTCGGATAAAAAAAATGTAAACCTATGACTTGTAGAAAAAGATATACATTTTGTTGTATTTAATCGTTTTTATACCAGAAGTACCGATACTACTTTACGAAAGGCCAAAGGCTTGCAATCAGAATTCGTGCATGCTACAATTCAAAAACTTCAAAATCCACCTCTAACCCTGATTGAGCTGATTTTCACACCAGCCTCTAAAACAAATAAAGACGTTTCATGACGTATTTACTTGATTCGCCTAGTTTCAACTGTTCATATGCTACGTGGCCAAACGTAAAACCATACGAAATATATGAAAGCAAAATTGCAATTTTATTTCTAAATGGCTCACTCTGTATAAACTGGAGGGTAATTTTAACGATGTGGTTTCTCAATACCTCGGAAGAAATTTTAGGGTTTCGATACTTTTCTCGATAAAAATATATTGAGATATGGGAAAAAAACCTTTTCTTACCTTGTCATAGAAGTCAGTTCGACTCCGCAAAATGCCTTCAAAGTTACTCCATTTTTTATTTTTTTAAGCGTTACTCTTTGTTTTATTTTTTGTGCACCGATATTGCCCATTAAAGAAATTATCCGAGATTTTTAGACGAGAAATCCGAAAAAAATGCTCCACCTCGAAAAATTAACCACAGCGACCATTGCATGCATTTTGAATCATCAGAGTTTCTAAAAGAGTGTTCATATCGGATGCCGCTGTCGGCTTATTATAAGTCTCCACAAAATCGTATTTTAACCAAAAAAGGTCAAAAACACAAATTTTAAAAATTTCCGTTCCAAAAAGAAAAATGCGCGGACAGTAACAATAGGTGGCTATTTTAACAATACTTTTACAAATTAATAGTATCGAATCTTATGTCATCATTATGTCGGAATTGTTAGGTTTGGAACCGTATGTGATTCGAAATTATCTATTAAAACATTTCGTTTTCAAAAATCTAGTTTAGGAATAATTGATTTTCAATTTTTTGTTTTCAACATTAATACCCTTTCGACATAACAACCAGTTCTCTATATATAAATGTATTTTTAATAATGTATCATCGGTTCACCAACAGAACCGAGAAAAAGTAGATAAACAAAGGTATGTCGTAAATATTTCTTTTATTACGACCAAACAAATTAAATACCTCTCTGACTGCTTTACGTAAAAGTTAATTAATTCATATGGAATTAAATTCGCAAGTTTTCCCAGTTTTCCTCGCCCAAAATATATAAAGTTTTTAGGCAAGATAAGGTTTCATATTTAATTACAGGGAGGTAGATTATAAGTTGAAGTAAAACAACTTTTTAGATTAACGTAAATTGCCTAGACATTTGGTATTCAAATTCTAGTAAAATTTACCTGCCTGTACCTCCTTGTAAAAAATTAGGTATTAAATTTATGTTGGAAGTTAATACCACTCCCGCAATAGCTGGAGCCAGGTTGGAACAAAAGTCAACAACTTCCAATTAAGAGTACAATTTTTAGTCCCAGACCTTTCGAGTTTCCGTTTTTGTTTTCGCTGGGCATCTTTAATGAGAGTGATCAAAATCCTTAATGGGCTTAAAAAGGATTAGGTACTGGAGCCGTTATACACCGACATTCTAGATCAGTACCTAAAATCCAAATTAATTAAGGCAAATTAACTGGCTGACAAAAAATATATTTATTTTTGTAACATAAAGCTGAATAGCACATTCATATAAAATGACTAGCAAAAAGCCGTAACATTGTCACATTAAATAAAGCACATCCTAAACGACCATTTAATGTTCATGTGAAAAATGATTTTATTATTTTTTTAACCCTATACATAGATCATATTTTATAATTTATATTAAGTTAATATCTCAGGAATATACAAAAGCTTCGACAATAGTTATTTGAAAGACAATAAATTTATTTTTTCTTTTTATGGGGGTCATATTTTCTTTCTTCAAAAACCAACGTTAGTCGCCCCATCATAGCTGGATCGAATTGCACTTAAGTTCTCAGGAGAAAAACATAAATGGGAAAGGTGAAAGTGAATTCTTAGTGACTTCATTTACTACTTGTTCATAGTCATAAGTCAAAGTCTGATGTGAACAGGAAGCAAAAGAATACTTTGTTGAGGTATACAACAGGCACATATTTAACATTTTCACTTCCTGGTGAAAAAACAGCAATATTTCCTTAAACCTCCTTGAAGCTCTACTAAAATAGCTATTACTTTTAAGTCCCAGCATATCTGCAGTTTGTACTGGTTGAACTTAATCCTTTCTAAATTTATAGGCATATTTTCATAGTCTTCATTCATGTAACTGAATAAGCAACGGGTAGAGATGTCACTAAATTTCCATTATGTAGCAATATAGTTTTTAACCTGTAAGTCTAAATTAAACCATCGATATTAGTACACGTGCATACTGAATTTTCCAATTTGTAAAAAGCAGCAAGCGTTGCATTTTTTTCCTGAATTTTTGTTTCTTTGACTAGTAAGTTCCATTCTTTAAGTGGGAATCCGAGAAGTTCCGACTGTTGCTTTGACAGTCCCATATCACGTACTAAATAATCTAGTTTATTTTGAACAATCAAATGTTGCTCACCAGTCCTGGGACCTGGAATAAAAAGGGGACGGTACGCTGTTCTTCGGAGCTGCTTTATGATGAGTTATAATCGTCATTATCTCCCATAACAATATCGTGCTATTCTAAGAGCTTAGTCTGTACTGATACGTCTACATTTTGGGGAGCAGGTCTTATGACAGAAAACAAATTCGTATTTCTGATTTTTGTTTTGCTTTTTTGGAATAACTTTCAGTGGTCGTCATGCAAAAGAAGCAATCGTTAAGATAATTGGTGGGTTCTCAGCAGACCATTAGAACCGCACCCTTTGAACCACTGCACACTGCAGCTTACACAGCACACATGGGAAGCCAACCGCTTGTCTTGATCTCCGATTAAAACACCAAAATAGAGAAAATATGCCTTTTTACATTATCAGAAAATAGCCTTGCTTGTGACAAATTCCCCACGAATATATCAGAACTTATCAGATGCAATTTTGCAACTGCGGCGTATTTGACTAGACATTTTTGTCGTTGGTATTAAGTTGAAATACGATTAAAAAACACTTTCTTAATATAACATAACTACTCAATTCTAATGGCAAAGTACAACTGAATAAAACTAATTTTGAAAATATGCCTTGGCATTTTTTTAACAAAACCTATAATGTTTCGAGACCGAGACCGAGACTAGTCTCGTGGTCTCGCGAAACCCTATTAACAGATTGAATGCGGTGACACTAGGTAGAACAATACAAGGTTAGGCGCCAGAGCGGATTATTGTTAGAACCTAACACAAATGACGATTTTGTATATAAGCAAATTTCAGCAAATGGAAATCAAATGTAGTTCATCAAGTGTTAGAACAAGGTGTTCAGCAACTCATCAATACCAAATATTATAAAATCAATGTCTACTTGCTACCATGTTGGTTTTGACATTTCAAAAAGCAAGTAAATTTCTGAATTGTGGCGCTGCTTCTTTTACCGAGCTGCGACGAGTATAACGAAAAGGCTTAATATAAATTCTAAATATTGCAAACTTTTTTAAACATTTTTGCGTTTCCAATTATCTCTGAAATTGTTAATATTAATATTTATACGATTTTACTTTCATTGATATATTATTTTATACAATTTGGTTTTAAAATTCGCGACCCTTCATAACATTTATTACCTGCTATAAGTACTCATTGATAAATGGCATGTATCAGAACTTCTTGAATACTTTTTCTGTTAGGAGGAAAGTATTAGCATTTTATAAATAATATGAAGTGTGTTACAAAAATCGTGTCGGCCAGTCTTATAGTTATGCTCCTTGAACTCACTAATCACGAAGCAGTTATTAAAATAGTTTCAGAATTTCAGTTTCGAATTGAACATGTTTGTGAATATAATTTACCCTTAAGTCTAAAATATAACGTTTTGTTACAGATGACGTATCAAGAAATATAACCACCACCAAACAAGATGGATTACTACTACAACCTCCACTTCATCTACCTCTTCATCCACATTTTTTTTATGAAAACCGTTATCAGTACGGAAGATCTTCTTGACCAGTACGTGAACCATGTTCAGCTAGTCAACGACGTGGAAGAAAATAATAGTGATTTAGTACCAGTTAATAGCAACTTACATCGGGTCAGTGATAAATTTAGTGAAAATAGTGATAATTATTTAGGTCGTTCTAGAACAAAACGAAATTTGCTTCCCCTCAGTGATAATTATGGGGAATTTAGAGACTACCTTCATTCGACGCGGAGGACTAGACGACAGATATCATCTGATATAGTATGGACTCACTCAGTGACATTGGACAAAGATGGTTTAATTACCTTAAAGTGGCAACCTAGGCACCAAGAGATACTGTTTAAGGTAGAGGCCAGAACGTTTGGCTACGTGGGGATAGGGTTCAGTCCTAGTGGAAGTATGGAGGGAGCTGATATAGTGATGGGCTGGGTTGATGATCAAACGAAAAAAACTGTTTTATTGGTAATTAAAATTCAAATGCCAAATAAACATCTTTACAACTGAGGACATTATCAAATTTACTCTGTAATGGCTTCCTCAAGTTCGCCCTTGAAGTTATGACTTGAGTGGTAAAGTTAAGATAACCAAACAAATGAGTTTCGATTGGTCATAATAAGTAGATTATGGATGCAAAAGTTCGCCTAAATTCCTTTGGCGGAACATTTTCTAATACGCATTAAAAGAGTCGAATTTTTGATTTTTCGCGAATATCTTAGAATCGAACAAAGATAGACAAATTTTACCGGTTATCACTGCTATAAAGCTCTACAATTCCCGATAATATCATACTTTCTTCGCAATTTAGGAGTAAGCGTTGTGCAATCCGTTCCACAGGTGATAAACTTTGGAATATTATTTGATCTGAGTTGTAAAAATGTAGAAAAAAATCAATGAAAGTTAGTACTGTTTTTGCAGATCTCAATAAACTCTCTTTTTCTTATGCATTTAGCCGGTTGCACAAAACTTTATTGCTGTTTAGAATATTTAACCGAACTTTCGGATTTGACAAGTTGCTTATAGAAATCTAGGAACTCGCTGTCAAATCTGACATTCCGTTAAACATTCTAAACTTCAATTGAGCTTTCTGCAACCGGCCCTTGGTCTGTTATAAGATAAATGTAATACATTTTTATAATTTCTACTAAAAAAGAAATTGTGAGAGAGAAATGTGAAAACTATAATCTTTATAAAGTAGTATTTTCATATAAATTTAGTATACAATTTTCATAATTTATACATTTTGTTTTTTAGTTTATATATAGCGTTTAAATAAGTAATATTAATTTATTTATTCATCTATTCAATAATTTTTATTATTTTTGTGAATTTGGACACTGGCCATTGCACTTACAAAATTCACTACATGATACATTAGCGGCGATACATGGACATACTTCGAACCAACATGAAGATACATAATTATAAAGTGGTAAACTATACAATTTCATCAATATTTTTGTAAAATATCCAAACTTGATCTTTCAAAATATATTGGAGTACGATTCTGTTTACAAATTTTGCAATCAAAATCGGAGATTCCTTTAAAATTAACGATTGCAATGCATAACGTTGTAAATGTTGATTAAATGCAGGAGGAAACGAAGCTAATTTTTTTATCCAATATTATTTCAGTGTTACCAATGCTACTCATATACTCGTCAAATCATCAAGTAAATCTGCGTACAGGGTATCCCAAACTCGTCGTCCTTGGCTTATTATTATGAAAAACGACAAGTCAAAACCAAAAAATTACACTTAGCAATATATTTTTGGTGTAAACAAATTTTTGAGTTTGCCAAATGGCGGTTGTAACGTCATTCATATTTTTCTCCAAAAGCATAACTATTTTTTTTGTACATTTGAAGAGCTCTATTTTTTTGGAAAAAGTTCTTTAAACCTCTTTATTCAAAAGTTATAAAACAAAATATACGAAAGTATATAAGAAATTTTAGTTAACACAAATTCGAGTAGTCCATGGAAATGGCGTGCCATTGTGATAGTTAATGAAACTGAACTTGGCAGCAGAAACTTTTATTTTCCTTCGCTTGGATACTCAATTTTAAATTTGTAAATTGTAAAAAATATTTGAAGAGCTATTTTTTTATGCCATGGAAGATATCCAGAGCGTCACGTTTCTGATAAAAAATATTTGCAACACTGGAATGAACCTTATGAGAAAATCGAGAACCCTTTTCTTCCCTAAAGGGAAAAAAATCGGAAAAAGGGTGTGTGATGATCACGCAGCAGTTGCAGTTTTATACTATTTTGAAGAATATCCTGGAAATTCTATTCGGCACGCCTATCTTGCTCTAAATTTAAAAAGGACTTTTGTGCAACGAATTTTGAAGGCGAATTATTATGATAAAGATAAGCTGCATAATTTAGGATATCTGACATGGACGCATAGTGAGTTAAGAAGCAATATTCCGCACAAATTATTGACCATCAGCTTTTAAGTTTTGGACTGACTAAAACAGATTTGTAAGCTACGGTAAACCAAATCGTAAAAATGAACATTACTGGAGTACAGTACGGAAATATGGCCCCAGCATGATGGCGCGCCCCCACATTACGCGAGATTCGTAAAGAAATACTTAGATCCAGTCCAACGCAGTGGCCGTTAAAGTCGCCAGATTTAACGCCCTTTGATGTTTTATAGGGCGCTTTTAAAAAGTTCTATAAAACTTCATCTACGATATAGAACGTTTCAGTAAGGCCACAGTAAGAAAAGATAATTACAATCTAGAAAAATATTAGTCGGAAGGGGACATATCGCAAATGTTAAGAATTAGAATAGGTAATTATTGCTTTCTTTTCTTTCTTCTTCTTTTCAAATGGGCAGAAAAAGAGGTACGCTCGTGGAAAAAAAAGAATGACGTCACAACCGCCATTTCGAAAATTCAATTTTTTTTACATAAAAAAAATATCTAAGTAATACTATCCATATTTTGATTTGCACTTCCCGTTTTTCCATAATAAGCCAGAGGCGTCGAGTTGGGGACCCCCTTACATGCCCCAACTCCTTTTGTACAATCGTCAGTATTTCAAAGCAAAATTCAGATTATTTCAAAGCAAAATTTACTTACCAGAGTGTGCCGACAAGTAAGATATTGTATTGTTTTAGGTACATAAGAAATAAGTTATTTATACGAAATACTAAAAAGTCTTGATAATGTAAAATACTTATGACAAATAAAAATGTTTCTTTCACTTTTTTTTTTTCGTTCATATGAGAATAATTGTGCAAACATTATAGTACACCAGAAAATTTATTAAAACGGAAATTATATAGCTTCCAAGATATAGACAAAATTATTTGTCTGACTTTTATTATTTATATTTAAATATTTGCTATACAAAGTTACGTGAGCCTGAGTTGATCAGCTTGCGCAACGCTTCTGCGTGAATTACGTGAAAAATGCGTGGCAATGAAAAAATTACAACAGAACAAAATTGTAGTACTCGCAGAGATCTACAAGAATCTTAATAGTTAAAATTTTTCTACCTTTGTTCGATTTCGACATATCTGCAAAAAAACGAAAAACGTTTTAACCTCGAATTTCAAGATGTTCCGCCATCGGCGAACTTTGACACGAATAATCTACTCACGAACTATCGATACAGACCTCATTTGTTCGGTTAGCTTAACTATGCCAGATCAACTATTTTTTCTAGCTTTTAGGGGGCGAGCGACACGCCTAGATTACAGATTTTAGACGTTATTGATATTATTACATATTTCAGTATCAGATCAGACCAGAATAGCATGTGTTCTAAATTGTATATATATTTTGTACCCAATTATATTGATATAAAGCAAGTAAGAGCAAAAATCGAACGCAGCTTAATTACGCGTCATACACAACTAATATCAACAATTTTTTTTTATTATTTAATATTTTGGTAAGATAATTTAAAAAAATAGTCTGTCTTATTTCATTTAACTTATCACAGGTTCCAAGTAACGACATTCAATTGAATTTTTACCCTAAACCAGAGACTGGTCATACTTCGAATAGACAGTTCGTCAAAGAGAAATAAATAAACCACAACAACAGGTCGTGTCGCAGTTTAATTAAAATTTGAACAATATGTAGCTCGATGTTGCCAGACGCGTCTTCTTTTAAAAATACAACACAAAAAATATGCTTATTTATTAACGAAATTAACCATCCAATCGGATGCAGTACGACGCGGACTGACCCTGTGCGTTGTGCGAAGTCAACAGCGTCGTACTACCCGGGAATATCTCGATAGCTCTCAACTATACGAAATACAAAACAAAGTTGGGATCTCTATAGGGGGTAATCTACTTTACATTAGATGGATCGTCTATTCAAAGTATTATCTGCTTTTGCCTAAACAAATTTAATTAATAGTCAAACATTTTTTTTTTGCTAGCGGGCCCTCACTGTAAAATTATTTAATAAATTTTCATGGATTAGATATTAACCTTTCTAGGAAAAATGTTCCCCATTTTTATTGCCAACGTAATATACTTGATCAACGCGAGTTATTGAAATAAACTGATCCATCAAGAAATTATTCATTTTCCACACACAATCAGTCCTATTTTTTCAGTCTGTTAAATAGTTTGCGTTTTTTATTCTAAAAACGACCTCTTATTTTTCTTAAACCTCTTATTTTTCTTAAAAATAAATTCTTCCCAACAGTCGCAAATCTAAACATTTTTAAAATGTGACCTGCAGTAATGCTAAAAACACCCACAAGGACTTTAAAAAATTATGAGATGTAACTACCAGTTTTAAGTATGCTGGACTATCCCAGAATATCCCATCAAAGAAATGTCAATGTCTAAGATTTGTAACATGAATTCTTACGGACGTTGCTTACCAAGTACAAAATATGATAAGTTTGACTGATATTTACTTTGTGATATCCTGCTGGCTCTTCAATCATGGACTAGTATTTAGATAGTGCTTATGTTGCTGAGGCTTTTTCATTTTTTAGCATTTAGCTTCAGTATTTCATATATACTTAAAGTAATGTAAGTTTGTATAATATATATTGTTAATATTACCGAATTTCTAGAACGTTCCTACATGTTTAAGAAACCGGAATTATAGTTTTCCCGAGTTTTGATATACAATGAGTTCCAAGAAAAGGGACGCACTTGATTTTTGGCTCAAGTTCAATGTCTTATATCTTTTAAAACAGTTGACCGATTTTGAAGAATTTTTTTTCGTAGGTAGATAATACCTTTGTTACGGGGAATTAACAAGAATATCCAAATTGTTTAAAAAGTGTTTATTTGATGCATTGCTTAAAATGTGTTTATTTGACCACTTTAATCCGCCTAAAAACTGACAATACACAAAGCTACCATAGCACACACACAACATTTTCTTCATTCTGTAGGCCACTAAATGTTCGTTTGCATACAGAAGCTTCAGACGAATAAAACACAAATTTTAAATTTTCAAACATCATAGTTTTTTACTATTTAAAGATTCTTAGATAATAATGAAAAAACTCGAACCATGCTTTTTTCCTATTTTTTGACTTGCCCTGTGTATTAGTTGAGGATTCGTATAAAAACTTTTTATAACCTATATGAAAGACCCTTCTTTTGTGAGCATTTTGTTTTTTTTATTCATTGACTTATCTCTAAAATTGACCGAATTATAGCTTATTTTCTGAAACTTTGCCAAGCTACATCAATGTTAACGGAAAAACTTAAACATTGCTTTTTTTCTTGTTTTTTTATTCATCCTGTGTACTATTCGAGCATTTGCATAGAAAATTCTTATATTCTAGATGAAAAAACCTTCTTCTAAGACAAATGTGTTATTCTGTTCATTAATTTGTCTTGAAAATGCCTAAATTGCAGCTTTTTTATTGTAACCTTGCATTTTGTCACGGTGCCTACTTGATTTTTCAGAAGTGCATACTTGAAATTGGGTTTCTTATTCTTTCCATTGGTATACGGTCCCATTTTTCTTATCACGCATCTGCCAATTCTGCTAGACTTTCAAAAGGCCTTTTGCGTGAACGCACTTTTTTTCCTAATTCAATCCCCAAATGTTCTATTGCATTCATATCGGGGCTTCTCGCAGGCCACTGTAATGTGGCGATACCCGCAGTTCCTAGGAAATTCTGCACTATTGCTACGGTATGTGGTCGGGCATTATCCTGCATCAGAATAAAATTATTACTAACTAAATCAACAAGAGGTAATACATACTGCTCTAAAATGTAACTGATGTAAATTTGAGCTGTCATTGACTGTCTAATGGAAAAAAACATGAAGAGGTGTACGTTTCTTCATGGAAATTCCAATCCACACCACAACTGAACCACCATTAAAATTATCGCATTCTGTTATCAAAAATTGATGGGATCTTTCACCAGTTCTTCTACATGCTCGTTTTCTCCCATCCACCATATTAAGGTAAAACCCTTCATCCATCAGTAAACAGGACATTTGACCATTCACGATTAGTTCATTCTTCATAATTTTGTACGAAGTATATCCGATCAGCACGATGTTGAGGTAGTAATTTTGGACCTTTTGCAGGCCTCCTAAGGGATAGGAGGCTATTTTGGCTCGACATCCACAAACTGTCTGCTTACTCACTATAAGATATCGAATTTGGCGAAGATCTTCTTGAACTTCCACAGCAGTATTCGATCGATTCCGTATAATCCGCAGTCTCAAAAAGTGATCTCTAGGGGAAATTTTTTGAGGGCGACCAGAACCTACCTTTCGAGCAACACTTCCTGTTGGTTCACATTTCAGGATCGTCCTACGAGCTGTTACTTCAGGGGCTTCCACAGCACGAGCGGCGTATCGGCTACTACGCCCATCATTCACTAAATCAACTAATCTTTGGGGCATTTTATCACTGAAACCTTCTTTTCGTATATAAAATGACAATCATGAAGTTAGTGAAATACATAACTGACAAATATGGCGGACTATAACAAATTAATTGCATAGCGCAGCCATTTTTTTTAAAGTCGATTATGATCCGACATAGTCTATCCGCTAGCTAAGATTTTTAATACATAATTTTAAGTTCCATAAACAAGACTTTTGTTAAGTTCAATTTTTGTCGCTGATTACGAATTTGTAAGACTTTTTTGCGGATTTGACGGAATCAATCAGATATACCTGTAAAAGTTCAAGAAGATCTTTACCAAGTTCGAGATGGTATGGTTAATGAGCAAACGGTTTGTATACGCCTAGCAGAAGTAAATTTAAAGGCTAGGAGACCTGCAAAAGTCTAAAATTATTGTTATACCTGAATATCGTTCTGCATATTCTGACGTAGGATAATGCCTAGTCGTATACCCGCAATAGTGCGAAACTGCGGGTATCGCAACACTATAGGGCCTACGAGAAGCCTCGATATGAATACAGTAGAACATTTGAGGAATAAATTAGGAAGGGTGCGTTCTCGCGAACCGTCTCTGGGGAGCCTAGCAGAATTGGCAGATACAACATCAAAAGAATGGAACGATATACCAATGGAAAGAATAAGAAATTTAGTTTCGAGTATACCACAAGATAAGAAGCTCTCAGAGTTGCTATACAGAAATATTCGGTACATTTTTCAAATTATTGTCCAGTTATTGGTATTTTAAGTTAAAAAAAACATTGTCTAAGTTTTTCCATTAACAACTATGCAGCTTGGTAAGGTTTCAGCAAAAAAGCTGTAATTCGGTCAATTTTAGTCTAAGATAAGTCTCTAAGGGTCTTTCATATAGGATGTAAACAGTTTCTATACGAATCCTCAACTAATACACAGAGCAAGTCAAAAATTAGCAAAAAAAACATAGTTCTAGTTTTTACATTGTTATTTAAAATTCTTCAAGAAATTTTTCATCAGTTTCATTTTTGCCTACGAAAAAGAAAATTGTTCAAAATCGATCCACTGTTTTAGAAGATATAAGACATTGAACTTGGGTCAAAAATCGAGTGCATCACTTTTTTTGGAACTGAGTGTATTTATAGCTTTTCATCGGAAGGTGTTTGTTCGAGACTTGGCATAGCTGTCACTTTTTCAGTTCGTGGACTGATTCTCGGAGTGCCTTTGTACCTTGGGATAATAAAATAACGACAGTTTGTAGACTTGGGGTCGACTGAGAACAATAACAAAGCTTCTTACTCAACACATATACTACGCGACACATCTTCATAGAAGGTAACAGAAACCAATACGTAGAACACATTCCCTTGTGTAATATTTTAGGCAATGAAATAAAAAAAACAGGCTTTATGTCATTGATACAGGTATATTAATTTATATCAAGTAAAGAGTACGAAATAAAACGGTATACGTTACACAACCGTGAAGTGAATATCAAAGCACTCATTTAAGAGTATCTAAACCCCTACTTTCTAATGTAAATTAAATCAATTGATTTGAGTCCGGTAAGTGACACATCACCTCACAAGAGCCTATCGTAACCTTTACTGTATTGTTGCTACTAGTTTTTATTAAATGTGTCAATATTAATTTATTTAAAACAAAAATCATTCGAAAAACTTAAAATAAGCAGTATGAAGTAGGCTACACATTTTACAGATTTTCAGCTTACATATGTTGCATCTAGAATTGATTACCAATAAGTAAATAGAATAGAGCGATATTTTTTAATGAAATAGATCAATATATTCCATGCTTTAAGACATGCTAAAATGAATTGAAAAATAAACATTTGTAAAAACAAAAGATTTAATCTCATAAGTTCAAGCTAAATTCCGTTTAGTTACTGAATGGTTATATTCGAACAAGATCAATTTCGTGACTTTTTGACCACATCCAACGTACCATGAAATAACAAAACCGCAGATATAAACAACATTTCGGTGGTTTCTGCTTATCCCATTAAACTGGTTTCTTTAAGATAGGCATTTCTGGAGAAGTATAAGGGTGAGAATCTTAAAAATATATTAATGACACAATACAGGGTGTCCGAAAATGGCAATCATAGTTTTCTATATTAATATTTAATTTAAACGTATATTCTATCCTAGGTTCGGAAACGCCTTCATAGGATGTTACGAGCCCATAAATGACCAAAAAATCGTTTTTATTTAACTTCTGTACATAAATTGTGATTTTTTTAGAAACCATATTTTAAAGATAGATATTTCAGCCAATCGCTTGCGAACAAAAAGGTGATTGGTGGTTTTTGACAATAATTTGCTATTCTTACGTAAAAAAGTTTATTGATAAAAAAATATAAGTTCATAAGTTTAAAAAAAAAACATGGTTTAAGAATGTAATGCGTAAGGTACCTACCGAAGAATTGCTATAATACAGGGTGTTGCAGTATTCGACCGACAAAATATTCTTTAGCTTAAAATAAAACAAGAAGCGTTTATTAGCAACGGCTCGAAAACGTTTCATTTTCAACATATTTCTTTTTTCTCAGTTTTTCTCGCTTATTTAGCACTTTTAAATATAATTAGTTGAATCTAAACTTTTTTCTACGACCATATTGACTATGTTTTTGTAAAAGAACATCTTTCCTGTTATATCCCTCAATCTTTTAGTTTTTGGTTATCGAGTACTATGTGAATCATTTTTGATAAAATTTGACAAAAAAACTAAATTCTACTTGAATTCTTATTAATTTTGAACTGAATTTATTCTAAACAGAACACTATACATTAAACACTAGATTAGAATTTTAATAGTTATGTCTAAAAAGAAAGCATATTATTTTTTATAAAAAAAATCCTAAATAATACGTAAAATGATTATTGTAGTAAAGAGTTTGAATTTAAAAATATCAAAGGTTCTTAACAACCAAAATGTTATAAATATATCTTCACTCTGTCGGCTATTTTTCAATGAGACTTACATAAAAGCATTTTTAATAATTTCCTAAAGAATAAAGTCCAAGAAATTAAGGTCCGGTGATCTATCTGTCCGGCATTGACACTTATTTTCTATGGCAAAGGTTCTGCATTAAGTCGTATTCCTTGTAGACGGTGCAAGATATGAAAAAAAAAACAAGTTAAGAAAAAGTTAAAATATTGAATAGAAGGAAATCCTTCCACAAAAGTATAGACAGGAGTATCGCAAAGAAAGTATCGTGACCCAAAAAATATCACTGTGTGTATTATTTAAAAAGTAAATAAAAACGTCCAAAATTTTAGATTTAGGCTTCGAACATTTTCATGCGGACTTTTATAATAAAACTGCGTAAAAAACAACTAAGAAAAAATTCCAAAAAAAATTAAACCGACTTCGAAAAAACTGTGAAAGTAAAATATAATATTTTATTATATGTAGAAAATTTGATTTTATGAAATCAGCTTCAAACTATTAAAAAAACGAGTTAAGAAACTCAAAAAGTAAAGTTTTTTTATGACGTACACGTACCGAGTGAAGTACTTAAAAATTTGGTAATAGTTTATTCCATGATGTATTTTTTTTTCTTCATTTATTTATATGATTTTAATTTTTTATGAAATATGTCTAAATATTTTTAGAATGTGACTTGCATTAATGGTAAAAATTAACGAAACACCTACAAGGACTTTCAAAAATTATGAGATGTAATTACGAGTTTTAAGTATGCTAGGACTATCCCAGAATATCCCATCAAAGAAACGTCAATGAGCGTATAGTCTAAGATTTGTAACACGAATTCTTACAGGACGTTGCTTAGCAAGTACAAAATATGATAAGTTTTACTGATATATCAAAAATGTTTTCTCCTTAAGGTAGACCCTGATAGAATACTTCAGATATTGGCTGACTAGAGCGACTGATTTTTTAAGCAATGGAATATTTGGAAAATAATAAACTCACCGATCATTTCCCTTATGAATAATGAAAAATAACACATACTAAAAAATATGTTTAATACATGGTGTCTGAAATTTAAACCCAAGCAATTGACTAACGTCGCAAAAGGATAACCACGAAAAGGTGATATTTAAGTAACTTTTTTACCATTAATACATCCGCAGCTTTTGGGTTTATTGATAAAAAAATCAGTTCAGGAAAGGTGTTAAAAATATTTAAAACTTATAAAAAATACGTTGTTACTGTGCTGTTATACTACATTTATCTAATTGCCTAGTAATCCTTTAGAAAAATAAATATTTATAAATTGGACAGCTACAAAATTTATATACAAATTTTAGGTTTTGTTAAAATTAATATTAATTCTGACCTTTTAAATAAACCTGAAAAGTATATCCTAATACAAGCCCCAGAATACAATTTAATCTTTATGAAAATCTTCAGGATACTGATAAGAACTTTTCATAAGCCTTCTAATAAAACTTTTTAAGTCTCAAGATTTGTCAGGAAGTTGTTAGACTCGTTGTTAGATAAGTCTCAAAGCTAAAAGTCCCTATCTTAAGACGTATTTAAATATATTTTTTAAATAAGTCATAAAGCCAATGCTCTTAAGAACTCTAGTCTGATCGACTTCTTTAAGGCATTCGTAAAACCATTCTGAAGTATATACTTGTTTAAATTATTAACACTTCTACGTAATAAATCTCATAAATCCGTTATAAGTTTTAATCTATTGAAGAGATCTCAAAAACTCTTTAGGATGATTGTGAAATCTAATATTGCGAAAACGACTCATATCTTAATATAAAAATGCTCTAAGTAACATGTTCTCTGAAAATACAGAAGTATTAATAATTGCGCAGAAGACCATTTGTATGATAAATGTTTTTTTTTCTGTACATCGAATTTTATCGTAAATATCAATATTTTGAGGACATAACACAAGCGCTTCGAAAATTAGTAAACAAATTATTTTTTTGACAACTCAATAAAATATCTAATTTTAAATTGATTCAGAGAAATATTTAAGTGAATTAGATATCTTAATATGTAAACTAGTATGTCTAGTAGAGATGCACAATTGCTGTGTAATGTTATAATTTTTTTTGCATAAATAATATTCTTTATATTATGTATTAAAACATTCTGTGGACTGACTAGTTCACATGTTGAGATATGTAATTTACTTAAATATTTGCTTCAATTATGTTAAAATTAGATGTTTTGAGTTGCGAAAAAGCCCAGAAAGAAATTTGTTTGTTATTCTAAACGCAACAAATAATCTGAACATATTTATAAAAAAAATAAAAATCAGTGCTAAATAAGAAAAAATACTTGAAATATAGAAAATTTTTTTATCGCAAGAATTTTTTTTAAAAAATATTTACATGTTACATTTACATTACTTTCCCATTTTTACCACTACTATTAGCTCCAGTGACTTTATATAGACAGTGGCGACAATAGGGTAATCAGGTTTTGATTAGTTCGGCCATATTGCTGCTAAAATCGTTTTGTTTATTTTTTGCCTATGTGGGTTTCTTATGAAGTTTACTATTTTTGTGTATTATTTTATTAGTTCTTGTGATTATTAAAATGAATATTGATTCAAACAATAAGTTCTAAGCATTTGGTGAATGTTTTACTTCATTCAGCACCCCAATTTGAGGTAGAAGCTCATAAAGATTAGCATAAAAGAAACTAGATATTTTTAACAAAAAAAGATATTATTTTTGTTTTATTAAAAATGGCATCTAATATATCATATTTCTCTTTTTATATGTCCAGAAGCCTTCATGTGTTTTATATCAAAAATCTAAGTTAAAATTAATATTTCGTTTTAAAAGTATAGTGATATCATAATGATATTAATAATAATCTCATCAAATAGCCTTTTAGCTGACCTGACTTTTTTATATTATTGCGTTAAAATAGATTGATTTAGTCATATTTTGCGAAAAACTAACAATAATATGTGTGCGCCCATTTAAACCCCATTTGGCCTTTTATTTTCGCCATTATAAAGTCACTGTACTACTAGCTAACCCGGCAGACCTTGTTCTGCCTTTTCCAATAGACGCAGACGCCACGATGGGTGTCCAGTGAAGTTATAAGAATATGAGGCGCGTTCACACCATCGTTCAGAAATGTTATTGAAAAAAAAGGTTTTATAAAAAAAACCGAAACAAAACAATACAAGAAATAGTGCTGAAAGGTCTCGGTAAGCAGACGATCATTTAAAAAAAAACATGTAAATTGGTGCGGTTGAACTCTCTGATGAACTTGCTGAAACATCTGGCTTAGTGTTTTAAATATATAGACTAGCTGGCCCGCAGATCTTGTTCTGGCTTTTCCGTTAGATGGCGCGATGAGTTTCCAGTGGATTTATAAGAATATGGGGTGGATAAAAAAAATGTTAACCGTGGCGTGCGTGAAACACAGATTGTGGTATAAAACCGTTAACTTAGAATAATTACACCGCTAACAAGTTTTGTAAATAAGACTTTGAGTGTTTATCCAGGCAAACCTATTATTAATTAAATATTTATAAAGCCTGTTTACAAGATGTATATTTCCTAAAAGGTATGTTTATCTAGATATCTTAAAACCAGAAACAAAAATAAACTTATGGTTAAACTAACGTTGTTAGAATTGGTTCTAAGATATTTAGGTATCATAAAACCAATGATTGATAATAAAATTATAAATTTCGTTTACAAGGCATTTATATCCTATGACTTTTTTATAAATGGGTTCCGATTATTTGTTACGTTTACTTAAAGAATTGCTTTTTGGCTTCCTCATAACTCAATAAAATATTTAATTTTAAATTCAATCAATTTAAAATAAGTTATTTTATTGAGTTGAAAAAAACCAAAAAATAAATATGTTTGATATCCTAAGACTTTATATAATTATGTGAATATCTATAAATTCTCTTTAGTATACGCATATATACAATATAAAACTTAAATAGCCCGATGTAAGAAATTTTAAAATCTGTTAAATTTAACAGAATTAAAAAAAAAGTCTAAGTTGGTGTTTATGCAGGAGATGCAGAGAAGTTAAATTGAGAATTAAAGTGCTTTAGGATTAAGTAGTTTTATGATAAATGTCTTATAGACAACTTAAAAACATTTTTTTAAGTAAAAATTGATTTGAGGTAATATTTTTATATTATAAGATATTGATAAAACCATAGAATGTTATTAATGTTACTAAACACAATAAGCCGAATGATGAAAAACTAGCAAATCGAACAGAACACGTACAAGATATTCTAGAATATTTATTTCCCCTTAACATATACCATTACAATGGTGCGTAATCGTTGAGACCCTCCGGGCTCCCGTGAGCAGCTGTTATTGTCACCTGCCCCCTTTCTCGACATGTGCTCGTGCCCGGTCGCATATGTCGGTTACAACAGGATACCGTATAATATTAGTAGTCTGTGAGTAACTCGAGTAACGTGGCTTATTAGTCTAATTTATATGAGTCGATAATAACATCTTGTTTATATTCCAAAACATCGTTCGTACCGCCTATGATAATGTTACATAATATTACATAAACAGATATCAAATACCAAAAAAAAATATTCACTGTAAGAGGTAATTTTTAGATTTTCTTTGATTTTCTTATACTAATTTTCAAGCAAATAACATACATTTTATTCTTTGTATATGCCCTCGGCTTTCGAAGGTGTTACCCGTGTTAAACAAGAAAGTATTTTTTTGTAAATAGTGTGTAGATGTTCATGTTGAATTCGATTGTCAAGTCAATTAAACAAGATTTTTTTCCGGTCAAAAAAACAAAGGCCCTTTTTTAAATTGTCGACGTTTCGCAAATTTATTTTTGCATCCCCAGGACAAATAGATTTTATATCATGCATGGAACCCATATTATCAGTCTTAACCTACTCCTTAAGTATTTCCTAGTCCCAAATAATACACCATTATAACAATAAGAAGATTGTTAACGAAAGCCATTTAGAAACTTAATATCTGGGAAATATCTGCAGACCAACGTAGTAGATAAAGACTGATAATATGAGTTTTATGCAGGATATAGGATCTATATATTTGTCCTGAGGATGCAACAATTAAGTTGCGAAACGAAGGCTTGTTTTTTTACTGAATCTTAACCCCAAATAATTCACCACTCTAATAACATTTTTTTAAAAATATTGGATATGACCCTTAATTTTTGGTCAAAATTTGGGTAAATAGTATTTAAGCTATGTCGCAAACTCAGAAACAAACCGACAGGCAGACCAACGAAATTGATAAAACATGTTTTTTGGCAGCTAAGCACGCTAAAACGTGAAGATATGTAAAACCTGAGAGAGTGATTTTTTCAAGATTAGAAAACTTTTATTTGGCCGCAATTTTGTTCCGCCATCTTGATTAATAACACGGTTTTACTTGTTGAGCTCTATACCACAATTAGTTATGGCACACAATTTGAAATAATTCGAGTAAGTAGTTTTTTCAGACTGAATTTCTAAATATTGTATTATACCGCTATTTTGTTACGCTATCTTGGATTCGTAACAAAATTTTACCAGTGGATTCCATCATAATACTTGATGTTTATGAAAAATTTGAAATAAATTGATTAAGTAGCTTTTTCATAATATTTTTTTAACAGTTCACTAGGCCTCCATGTTGTTTTGCCATACTGGTTCAGTAAGTCAATCGGGTCAGTTTTTAAGCTATGCCGCGAACTGACAGACAGACAGACCGACAGATGGGCCGACGGAATTAATAAAACATATTTTTTGGCATCTAGTGACGTTAAAACGTACAGATGTGTAAAATTTAAGTTTTTCACGATTACAAACATTTCATTTGTCTGCCATTTTGTGCGGCCATCTTGAATTAGTAGCACAATTTTACTAGTTGATCTCTATACCACAACTAGTTATGACACACAATTTAAAATCAAACCATTAAAAATTTTTTTCAGGATAAATTTTTAAATATTTTATTAAGCCGCCATTTTGTTCCGCCATCTTGGATCAGAACCAAAATGTTATCACTTAATTCCAGCACAATACTTGATTTTTTTTTGCAAAATCTGAGATAAATTGGATGAGTAGTTTTATAATAATTCTTTTTACATTTCAGTAGGCCGCCATTGTGTTTCGCCATATTGAATTTTTACCAAGTAAGTAGTTTTTTAGCTAAGCCTCAAACAGGCAGACAGAGAGACATGTTTTTCGTCGTCTAGGAACCCTGAAAGGTGAAAATCTGAAAAAATCGAGGGAAGTAAAAGCTGAAATTTTAGAAAATACTTTTAACTATATACTAGACTTGATAACGGCTTTCCTGTTCGATATATGCTCAGTGAAAATAATACATAATGGTGGCCCAAATTTTCTTTATACGGTTCAATCCTGGTTAATACGGCGGCAATCTTAAAACTTTGTGACCATTATTTTCTAATAACTGATCTAATACATTCGTGAGCCGAAATCGAAGCTTATTGTTTTGAATTATTGCGTAAAATTCTGTCTTTGTCAATTTTTCTTCGAAAACAATATTTTTATACTGCAGCCGTTTAATTACCACTTGTTTAAAAGATAAAAAAGTGGTACAAACCCAATTTGTCTCCTGACATGAACGATTACCAATATTCTGCCTTTAGAGATGGGTTTCTTTAATTCTCTCTTACTCTGATCTGACAAAGATAAGATTGTGTGTGACTCCTATTTGTATGTTTCATCTCTATATATAATATTTCTTCTTTTTTCTCTGTACTGAATAATTTTTTTGAGAAACTGAATTCGTTTTAATCGAATGTGGTGTTATTCTATTAGAGCAGATCTATTGTCTTCTGTTTTTATTCCACCTAAAAAATAGATAATTTATTTCTACTATAATTATATAAAAAAATTGTTTTCAACTGCTTCTAATTTTATCATTATATACAAGGCGAATTAAGGTTGCCATCTTATAGAAATTTCAATCCAGGACACCTTAAAAAAAATATGTGTAAACTTTAACCTTGCATTAACGGTTTATATATTTATCGCATACTTACGACGCTGGTTCGTTTAATAACGCGTTTTAGAAATCATGCGTCACTGGTTTTAATTGCAAAAAGGTATACGTCATGGGCGTCCTTACATAAGGGCAAGACGAACCAAAGCCGCCCCACCTGTCTTTTAGGAAATGTGTTCTAATAATATCCTATAACTAAACATTATTGTCCCCCTCTGGAATTTTTTCTAAAGGTACCCTGGCATAAATAGGGCATTCGTACAGAGAAGGTTGATGTAAACTACTCGTCAGAAAAAACGACAAAAGGTTTATTTGACATTATATTTAAATGTCAGTCTTTTCAAGATTCCTTCACCTACTGGCATATGCTTTTCGGATTCTATAAGCTTGTTTCATGTAGAATCAGGAGCGGGGAATGCTTTTCTTACATTTTTTGTTTAATATTATACAGAGTAGTGATAAAAAATTAAATATTTTTGCTTTCTACTCCTCTGGTTGAAATACTTGATTCTCAAAAAAAAAACGTTAGGTTTAGAACAGTTTAAAAGCTCTGCTCCTGTACTTGGTTTGGGGAAATCAGCTAGTACAACGTCTGGCTTAGTTAATTGTACAATTCGTCCTCGGAATAGTCATGATTCTTCTTTTGAATTCGAATCTGTGGTTATGGAGAAACTATATTCAGCTATACCTAGTATCGGGTTAATACCTTTTCAGAATTGGAACACTCTCCCAAAACTTCAGCTGATCTCAAACTTGAATTCCTAGACCAGTTGATTGGTTGCTTGGTGTTGATCTCTTTCCGACAATTTTATGCGATGGAAAAATTATCGGCGATGGAATTACTCCTTCCACTCTTAATAGTGTCTTGTTAGGCAAGTTTCAAGGTATGTCTCATTTGGATTTTCCTCTCAGCTCAATTTTTGTATCTTAGACTCTTCTCTTAAAGTTTCCTTAAAACAATTTTGGGAACCTTCTGCGCATCGCTTGCACTTTGCATTTTAAAGAGGGTAACCCTGCATTTATTAATTCGTATGCTAAGGCTCTACGACGTGTTTCTTTAGAACGACGATTATCTCATTCAAATTAGTTCTGAATCATATTGCGAATTATTGCGTGATTATCTCGATTTTCATCTTATGGAAAAAAGTTCTTCTGGTAAAACTATTAGGTATTATAAACTTCATCACTGTATTCTAACATCCGATAGTACTACTACAAAACTCAGGATGGTATTTGATGCTTTAGCAAAAGATGCTCAAGACCATTCACTGAATGATACACTCCTCCTAAGTCTTAAGATGCAAAAGGATATTTTTAATAATACTTTGAATTTAGTATGTGTTTACTGCTGATATACGACAAATATATCGACAAATTTACATAAGACTCCAGCAAAGGCAATATCAGAAAATTCTTAGGCGTTTCTCTCCAGTTGAAACTTTACAGACATATTAGTTGAACACTGTTGTCTCCTCTGCTCCATATTTGGCACTTAGATCTTTGACGCTGTTAGCTTAAGATGTAAAGGATGATTTGCCTTTCGCTTCAAAAATCATCCTTAATTCGGAAATTTGTAAGTTAACCCAAAAGAGAGGTTGCGAACTAAGATAATGGAACACAAATAAATATTCCATTAAATATCTTTTTAGAGACCCATCGTCATTAGCACATCCTAAATGTTGATTCACATGAAAGTATTTCTCTTAAAATTCTGGGTTACGTTGGAACCTCTCTTCTCATTGTTGCTCGTATTCGTGTGATGTTTTAAAAGGATCATGTGGGTAAACATTTTGGTTTTTATCTCGAGATTTCTAAATCGACAGTAGTATTTCTAACAAAAAAACTGTTTAAAGGAAATCAGGCAAATTCTGAGGCACTTTTTTGTCAGTCTTTTTATGAAAATATACATTTTTTTGTTACAATATGTTTCTATCGAATCTTAAATTAAGTTAGCCTAGAAATCATATTTAATCTCTTGTTAAAAGCGCTCCGGCTTTGAATTTATTTTAATTGGCATCATGTTTATCCCATAAATCCCTCAGTTCCTTCCTTGTTATTATCCAATACAATAAAGCCAATCTATCCATTTAGGACAGCTTCAAAACTGTATATGGTTTACCCTAATTACAACTATTTTTAGGCAAAGCATGCCTAAATTGATTTGCGAGCCTATTCAATGCACCTCCGAATTGAATTACGCGTTTATTGCGAACATAATCATAGAGGTATTATAGACACAGCGTGCGGAATTAATCATACCAAATTAACCATTCATATATCTGATCAAAGAAGTCATTTTTAAGGAGAGAAATGTAAGGTTAAAGGTAATTACTAATTTTAATTAACTGAACGAACGCGCTGATTATGAATTGCTTTCTTTTGCCAAGGGAAATAAATTATGACGAAAGACAAATACTATTTTGAATAGATGATCCATGCAATGTAAAATAAATTAGATAGTCCCTAACCTTTGTATTGTATTCCGTCTAGTTAGGTTCCATCGAGATATGGGGCGCCCAGCACCGACGGTGACGCCTGTTGGCCTTCTATGCAAAGTATAATCGGTTTTTTGGTATGACCGAGTCTAGGTCGGCATTTTCTTATAGAGTAATATGTATGTACAGGTTGGTCCAATAATAGAGGACATCTGCTGTAGCTCGGGAACTGTTAATGACAGAACTTAAGGAAAAAAATATTTATAAGCAAATCGGCCAAGAGAAATTGCTGTAGTTCGGAAATTGGCCGCTAGGGGGCGAAACAGCAACACAAAAGTGTAAATGCTAATTTTCTCTTAAATTTCCATAATTGAGGTATATTAAAAATATAAGAATCGTATTCTTCAACCAATTACGACTTTTTTGCTTGAGACTGTTTTTATCTACTTACAAAAATTAGGTCGTGGGGAAGGTCAAACATTTTTACTTTTCTTGCTGTACTCGTGGGGCTATAACTTGTGCCCTACTTACTTTCTTAGTGGTCATTAGATGGCGTTGTTGATTTTTGGATTGATGACTTTTATATCACAATTTATTTTAAGTTATGAAGAGCATTGAATAGTGATAGAAAAAAATCAGGTTCTCATTTAAATTAAGAAAGTTGATGATTGTCTCTCGAATCTGAAACGAATTGGAAAATTAACCTTACTGATTTGTAGTGGAGAAAAAGTGACAATGTCAAAACTGGAAATTATTTTCATCTCTGATTTCAATTAATCCTAGAAGTTTAGGAAAACCAGAAAACTGGAAAAAAGAACAAGGCTCCAATAGAAATTTTAGTAATCTTGCAGAATTGTAAAGACAAAACTTTACAAAGGAACAAAACAAAAAATTCTAAAACTCAGTCTCATAATCACATAAGCTTCGCTATATTGCGAATTGTATTGTCAAGAGCCTAGAAATCGAGATTCTTAATGAGACAACTATGTTACAAGACACGCAGCAAGGTTGCTCGGCTTTTGATTTTATAATTCAATTTATTACAGAAAAATGCCATTAAAATTAATTTAAAATATTGTTTGTTAAGTAATAATTAATAATTTGATTTTTTTTTTATTTCAATATTTTTTTTTTACTTTAAATGTGGCATAAGTGAGCTTTCTCCTCACAATCAACTCCAATGTATTTAAGAGCATAAATCAACAAAAATAATAAAAAAGAGGGAATTTCCGTTTTAATAACGTTTTTGGATGGGCGGATGCTTTTGAAACGTATTTCTAAATCTCCTTCTAGTAACCATTTTCGTTCGTAATAAGACAGTACCATCTCAGCTTTTTCAATTCGATGGTAAATCATTGTTTAGAGCGACTGCTGTCCGAGATTCTTCAATGACAGTAACATTCGATTTTTAATGTCACCTGTGCTATGATTTGATTTTTAATTTCCTCAACCTTGTTAGTTTTATTCATTCCTTTATTTCCAACAATATCATTTAAATTGAATAAGCAACGTCACAAATGCATATGATAGCGACTAAAATAACAACTATTTAAAAACAGCAACAAAATATTAATAAAATATAGCAGACCTATATAAAAATAAATGTATCAGAACTATATAAAATTAATAATACACAAAAATGTAAAGGTAAAACATACACCTACACACAGGATCTAGTATATATAGTAAAACACATTTTTAAAAATCAAATGTAAAGAATAGAATCACATATCTTTGGCGAATTTTGTAACCTTCTTTTTAAATCTTTTTGTTCTGCCAATATTCCTGATCTCGGCTGGTAATAAGGAAAATGCCATCTCTGCCCAGCGTTGTCATAGACATGGTGTCAGCATATTGGTTTGGTCACGATTTAGAGGAAATCAAATTCTGTTTTTTAATGAATACTACAAGGGCTACCTTTGTAACCTTATTCTTTTATAAGGAAGGTAAAGTTGGGATTCCTAATTCAATTATGTAATCATATGTGGTAGTTTCCATTTAAAATAGTGAAGATTTTCGCGGTTAAAAAAAAAGCAAAATTATGTAGCACCCGATATAGTAATTACATAAATCTAACAAAACGTAAATAAAATTTTCGGCCAGCACAAATCGCTTTATAAATATACTAATAAGAATTAGTTTGCAAAAATATCAAGATTTCTATTTTAAATTTACTGCTAAATTTTTCAGTTTCGAGTCCGCTGTTTATTGGCACACGGATAGTTCGGACACGATTCTTTCTTTTAACGTTGCGATATACAGAGTGTTCCTTTAAGAGTAGTTGAGAATTTCGATAGTGAAAAACGGCTTTTTTTAAATATAGGTAAAACTAAAAATAATATCCTTCGCCACAACCTAAGTAATCCAAATGATCTTAATACTTTTTTTATTTCTATAATAATAATTATTCATCAACCAGATATAAATTTTTTTAAACTTTTATAAGCATAATAGACGGGAATATAGAGTATAAGAATTTGAACTTCATTTATGAACCAAGGACGATATTATAGATGTAATTAAAAATATTAAGTCTGAAGCTATTTGAAATGATAAAAAATCTATATATTTAAAACACTGCGCCAGATTTTTCAGTAACTTCGTGGGAGAGATAACATGATTTTTTTTAATCCGTTGTCTGGTTATCGAGACTTCTCAACACTATTTTTTTTTATTGTTTTATTGCGTATTTTTTCTATAAAACCAATATGTTTTTCTTCAATAACATGTATGGACGATGTGGTGAATGCGCCTCCTATTCTTATAATTTCACTGGAAACGAATCGCACCATCTAACGGAAAAGGCAGAACAAGGTCTGTTGGGCCAGCTAGTATAACTTTAACTCAATTGTGTTGCTCTGAATGTGTTTTAAATTTTTACTTTCTATTGCTTTAGAAGAAAGCCCTGAGTATTCTTTTACCCAAAGTAAATAATCCCAAAGATTTTGATTAGTTCCAATCAGTTAATTTATAAATAAAATCTTTTTTTAAGAAATATTTTTTCATATTTATTTTATTTACTTCTGGTTTTTGAATTCTCTACATCATTGCAAATATCATTTGTTCGTAGAAGATACACAAATATATTTTTCGCCTTTGAGACTGAAATGAAGCAATCAGAAAATAAAATTAACCAAAATTTACTTAGTTTTGACAGCATGACGTCTTATTTATTTAGATCAAATCCTTGCCAATCAACTGCAATAATTTTCAGACACGATGCTCAAACTTCAAAAGTAAAAATTAATAAGTCAATTAAGCTAAATAATACTGTTCTTCCTTTTGCGGGTTCACGTAAAAGCTTGGTAGTAAGTAGTAATGGCCTGAGAATTGCGTTTTAGAAGTCCTGTTACTGCCAAACTAAGACTGGGCTGTAGTAATTTGAAGCTTATTTATATCAATGTGGTGCATTGATTCTATCAGTTTAATTACTGTAGTGCTGTGCATGTTCCTTGAATCGCTAGTGAAGACTGTTCTGAAATTCATAGCCCAAAATATATTCTTAAGATTAATGTATAATAGATTTAAATTGAATAGAGCCGAGGGGGTACTCACTGCAATTTATTTGGGACGAAAGATTGCCTCCCTAGAAAATCTCCTCCAAATCTTCTCGGATTGCCTCGGATCTCCCCGAATATCCTTGGATCTCCTTGAAATCTCCTCGGATCTCCTCGAAATTTCCTCGGATCTCCTCGGATCTCCCCGAAATCTCCTCGGATCTCCCCGAATTTCCTTCGATCTCCCCGATATCTCCTCGAATTGCCCCGGATCACCCCGAATTTCCTTGGATCTCCCCGAATCTCCCCAACTATCCTTGAATTGCCCAGGATCACCTCGAATCTCCCTGGATCTTTTGGGATCGTCCTGGCTCTCCTTTGATATCCTCACATCATGCTTGTATCAACCGTGTTCACAAGGTTAGGAAATAAATTATATTAAAATTAAGGTAGTTATTATTTTTTAAAAGCTTTTATTTAACTTCACTTGTATGTTAGAATGAATGTTTGGGTCAAATCATGCAAGTAACTTTTGGAGCAGTTCCTGTTATCAGAGTTGACTGAGGTTTGGTATACAGACATAAATCCGATGACACTACAATATTATAGTGTCCAATCGTGAATGTCTTATACAGAGTGCTTAAAAAATAATGCTAAAATGTTCAAAACAAAATAAACGTAAAAAAATATTCTTTTTACCACCAACTATTTATTATTTGGAGGGCCAATTAAATGTACTATGTCAGTTTAATTTCTGAATCTTGGCGAATTTGAATTCTGTATTTTGTCGCCCAGAGAACATGAAAATAAATAGAAATACACTTAATGGGCACTTTTTGACCAGTCAAATCCACTAAAAGATTAATTTTTGATATTTACGATACTTTTCCAGTCCAAATTTAGTTCAGTAGATAGTTATTTAATGACACATATATACCGTCTTTTCAAATATTTTTATTGAACGCCATTTTGTCCCTACCAATATTTTACCAGTTTCTACCTATACCACACTTGATTTTGGGCATAATTTAAAATGAATTCAATAAGTAGTTTTTACATTGACCACCAGTTTATCCTTATATCAATTTAATTTGTCTCCAAAATTTACAGTTAATTGAATAAGAAGATTTTTTTAACATGTTATTTGGCCGCCATTTTGTTCCGCTATCTTGAATTCGTAATACAACTTTACCAGCTTATATCTGTACCACACTTAATGCTTGCACAAAATTTGAAAATAATCTAATAAGTAGTTTTTTTTCAGACTGATTTTTTAAATATTTAAAGGGCCGCCATTTTGTTTTGCTATTTTATACTCATACCAAATGTTACCAGTTCAATCTAATGTAACACCACAATTGCAAAATTTGAGGTAAATTGGATAATTAGTTTTTTTAGTAATACTTTTTCAACGTTTCACTAGTCCGCCATCTTGTTCGGGCATATTAGATTTTTACCAAAATATTACCATATCATCTCCATATGAGCCTTAATTTTTGACTAAAGTTTGAAGTCCATCGGATTAGTAGTTTTTGAGCTATGTCGCGAACTACCAGACAGACAAACAAAGCGACAGGTGGACCGACAGAATTGATAAAACATATTTTTGACATCTAGGGACGCTAAAACGCGAAATATGTAAAACCTGAGATGGTGATTTTTTGGCCGCTATTTTGTTCCGCCATCTTGAATTAGTACCATATCTTTACTAGTTCATCTGTATACTACAATTAGTTATGGCGCACAATTTGAACTCAGATCATTAAGTAGTTTTTTCAGGCTGAATTTTTAAATATTTTATTAAGCTGCCATTTTTTTCCGCCATCTTGGATTCATACCAAAATTTTACCAGTTAGTTCCTACATAATACTGGATTTTTGTGCAAAATTTGAGATGAATTGAATAAGCACTTTCTTAGTAATCTTTTAACATTTCACTAGGCCGCCATTTTGTTTTGCCAGGTCATCCCCATATAACCCTTAATTTTTGACCAAAATTTGAAGTCAATGGAGTAAGTAGTTTTTTAGTTATGCCGCGAACAGACAGATCGACAGACAGACCGACAGACAGACAGACTTCCCTTTTATGAGGGAAGTAAAAACGAAAAAAAAATTGTATTTTTCTTGAAAATTTGAAAAGGCAGCTTGAAGGTTGTAAATTTTTGCATGATTTACAATTTTCTATAGCATATTTTTTATAGGACAACAATTTTTGCTAGAAATTGCAAAAATGCCATCCCTGAGGTTGCAGTTATTTTTTATTAAAAGCCGTTTTACCACTTGTACTTATAAAAATCCATATAACCATTTTTTTTGCTGTAAGTATAAGTTAGTTGGTTTAATAATTAAAAATACTGTAATATTAATATTGAAAAAGGTCTTTATTATAAATAGTACAGATATTTTGAGTATATAGTAACAATAAAAATATTTTGTCGATTTCTTAAATTTTATTCTTGGTAAATTGATGCATAAAAAAATAATTTAGCGGTCTCAAATGTTAAGTTGGTTATACAGGGTCAGTTAAGAATAGAAAAATTAGGTTTTTCTATTCTTAAAAATAAAACTTCAACTTTTTTAACATGGAAGATCCGAGACATTAGAATTATCTGTAATGTGAAAATTATTTTTTAGATACCTGGTTAGACAACAAGCTTAAGCCACCCTGTAATTATTTATGCATTTTTCGATAGATTTCCTTGCGGGATCTCCTCAGATTTCATCTACATCTCCCTGGATATCCCCGAAATTTCCCTAGATATCCCTCGAATCTGCCCGTATCTCCTTGGATATCCTCCGAAAATCCCTGTATCTCCTCGGATATCCTCCGAATCTCCTCGGATGTCCCCCGAATCTCCTCGGATATCCTCCGAATCTCCTCGGATATCCCCAAATCTCCTCGGATATCCTCCGTGTCTCCTCGGATCTCCCCCAGATCTCCTTCCCTTGGGACATAAAATATCCTCAGTGAGTACCCCCTCGAATAGGGCTAATTTTTACTTTGATTAAATATAAATCACCTTCAAATTTATTTCATAAAATTATATTTCGCAGAGAGGTGCATTTAAACGTTCGTTTTCTTATAATGCAACAACTTTTAATTAATTCCATAAGTGTTGTCGGTTATCGCTGGTCAACAGCTCGCAAATTAAAAGCCAAGACAAACAAGGCGTCGCGTCGCGTCGTACCGAATTTTTTCATGTCTTTTGCCCTCGAGGTAGTATATTAAAAGCCGCTTCGCGGCATAAAACCACGACCGGTGTTGCTCCCGGACTTCCTGTATCCGGCCTTGTCTTTGTGGGAGAGTTCTCTTTGCATACAAGGGTGTGCACGCAGAAAAACCGTCGAAACTAATTTAGAGTAACAGCTTCATTTTAAAGGGATTTCATGACACGTTATTTGAGGCTTGAGGCAGTATAACCAGAGCATATTTTTGTAATAGAACCGACACGTCCGTACCTAGTGTCCCAAAGTCATGACTTTTGGAGCAATAATGCATAATAGCATAATAATATATTCTATTTTAGAAAGAAAATGTAAAATGTTGTTCCATACTTTTTTGTTTACAATAAATATATGTATAAAAAAATATTTTTTGATCCAAAAAAAAACCTTAACCGAGATTTCTTTGGATCAAGTCGGTTATTAGAATATTAGGTATTTGTGTAATTATTTATTTTTCCTCTTTATATATTTTTCTTAGGAATGCTTAATAAAACATTAAAATCTATATAGTTTAAAAGAAAATATCCGATTTCTTTAATGCAGTACCCCGGCCTAAGGGCCGCACCCGGCCCTTCACCAGCTCCAATCCGGCCCGCAAGAGATTCAACTTAAAGATTTAGCACACATTGTTTATTTGTAATTATTGTCAACCAACCTAAGACTGTATTCTTCAAATCATAAAGACTTAAATCGATCAATAATTTTATTAAGCGTACGCTGTGAAACGCCACAGATCGAGTCAGAAATAGTCGTTAGAAAGAGACACACAGAAAAACATTCGGGAAGCCGCCCGAGGACGTTGAAGCGCTTCGAGCGATGCGTTATGAATAACAGTCGCCTCTGAGCGCTCGCATCGCATATTCGCGAACGATCGGGACTCTCGATTCGAGAGTATTCTCGTTGCTTATTGCGGGTAATATATAAACCGCTCAGCGCGCGTATCAATTCATTACTTCGTAACAACTGATAAGAAAAGACGCGGGAAAATATTCAAGCAAATTCAGCTCAAAAGAAAAAATTCTATCAAGATGCCTGGTTTAAAAAAGCGGAAAGTGAACACATAATTTCGTTAATTCCAAAAAAAATGGACTGATGAATACTTTTTTGTTATGCACAGTAGTAAACCTATGCGTTTGTTGTGCAATGAAACAATTTCTGTTTTAAAAGAATACAATATTAAGCGGCATTACTGCAGCCCCCTCCCTCAATATAATTTACTTACGGGCCAGTTAAGAAAGGATAAAATAAACAACTCATTGCCGATTTAGGGAAACAGCAGCAAATGTTTCATTCACAAATCTAGACAGTGTCGTTAAAGCTAGTTTTATAGTTAGTTCCAAGATAGCGAAAACATCCAAATTATTTTCTGAGGGAGAGTTTGTTAAAGAGAGCCTAGTAGATGTTGCAGAACTTTTGTGCCCAGAAAAGAAGAAAAAATGTTTATCGCGATGTGCTGTTGTTCGACGTATAGATATGATGGCTAGTGATATCAAAAAAATATTGACTGATAGATTGGCTAGTTTGCAAGCATTTTCGATTGCTTTGGATGAGACTTCCGATTTATTTGACACAGCCTAGTTAGCTATTTTTATACGAGGTGTTGATGAAGAATTTGTAGTAACAGAGATATTGCTGGCTTTACGGCCTCTACAAGAGATAACTACTGGAAAAGATATTTTTGCCGAGGTGCAAAACATTTTTGAGCAATATGGTTTGCAGTGTTGTAAATTAGGAGCGCCTTCAATCGTCGGCTCACGAAAATATTTTATCGGATTTCTGCTCTGAAAGAGCAACTGCTATAAATATGCAAGAATCTGATTTAATAATTCTGCATTCCATTGTTCATTAACAAAACTTGTGCTCTAAGTCCATTCGACTGAAGAACGTTATGGATGTGATAAAAAGTACCATCAATTTCACTAGATCTCGCGGTCTTAATCATCGTCAGTTTAAAACATTTTTGGATAAACTCTCTTCAGAACATGATGTCAGATACTATTCCGAAGTAAGGTGGCTAAGCAAAGGTAAAATGCTAAAAAGATTTTATAACCATAGAATAGAAAAAGCTGATTCTATGGAAATGAAAGAGAAAACATTACCGCAAATTTGTGATCCAACATGGCTTTGTGACTTCACATTCCTGGTAGATCACAGGACACTTAAATGATCTGAACTTGAAGTTTCAAAAACAAGGGCAATGAGTAAATCAGCTGTACAGTACTTTTCAAGACAAAATTCGCTTGTGGAAAACACAAATGAGAAGTAAAAACTGTTTTGATTTTTTAAAATCATCCAGTCACAAAAACATTGAATATGGTCGCTATGCTGAAAAACTGAAACTACTGTCAGAGCAATTCACTGATCGGTTTTCGGATTTTAAGAATATGGATAGCACTTTCAATATTTCTGCAAATCCTTGTAAGTATAATGTGGAAGATGCTCCGCTTCACCTACAAATGGAGTTGATCGAGCTTCAAGAAGACTCATATTTAAAGTATAAATTTGATGATGTGGAACTAAGCGAATTTCACAAAATATACCTTTCCGAAGAAAAATATCCACAGTTGAGACGTTTCGCACAAAAAATAATTTGTACACTGTGTCCCAGATTGCTTGTAATCACAGGGTTTCTTGGTAACCAGCAGAGATAGAACTTTGCGGTTTTCGCGACTCTGTGTCAATTTTTCGAGAAACTTTGAATGCCGCAAACAAAATTGTGCCAGATTGTTTCGTTCCCGAGATACAGAGTGAAATAGAAATTTTGCGCTTTTGGGGGTGGTATCATATTTCGGACACCCTGTCAGATGAAGAAAAGGTAAAAACTTCTATAGATAGATATTTTTACGTAGAGTCCAGTGCTGTAGTCGAAATTTTTTTTAGACAAACTGTTTTTGAGATATAGCCCAAACTTAGTATTTTTTAAATAAGACAACCTGTATTTTTTGGTTCCAAAAAATTTGCCTTTTTTTTTTCTCTTTAAAATGATGTATCACACTATGCACTTTTGACGTAAACTAAGCCTTATAAACGCAATATTAAAAGAAAAACGTAAGTTGGCCATGGAAATATGGCATGGAAACAAAAATCAAAACTATTTGTTTCTTAAATATATCAAATATTGCCGTGTTTATCCTCTTATCATACGAGTTACCAATAATTCTAACAGGTAAATTAATAGATATTAAGAAGAAATGAATAATTTTGAAAATAGTCATAAGTATGATATGATGGTTTGTTTTATTGAATGTCATGAAAACAGTGATCAAGCATCTGATTTATATTTTAACAGGTAAGCACCAAGCGCTTAAATTATTATGAACCTCCTTTCAAATTTTTTTTTCAATTCCACTTTGAGTTATGGACTATTTCCAAAAGCTTTTTTTGTATCGTAGATATCCAGAAAGGCTTTAGCCACACAAGGCAATTTTTCGTCGAATTAAATTAAATTTAATTAATGATGGATCATTTTCAAAGCACAGGGCTAAAACATATAATAAACGAAATCACGAGAACAATGAGATTGTTGTATTAGCAAGTATTCAGGCCAATCACGCGAATTCATGTACGCATATTCAGGAAACAGTGGGGTGTCAAAATTACAAACGCAAAGGATATTAAGAAAACATAAATATAAGCCTTACAAAGTAAATGTAGTACAACAATTGCATCCTGGAGATGCAGAAAGGCGTCTAAATTTTTGTAACTGGTATCTTCAAAAAACCCAAAATGACCCTGACTTCGGTAGCAAGGTTATATGGTCCGACGAAGCCTATATAAGTTGTAGTGGTATTTTTAACAGGCATAATAATAGGCACTGGTATACGGAAAACCAATTTTTAACAAGAGAACGTCAGCAGCAAGGAAGGTTTGGGTTTAGCGTCGCTTGCTCTATACTGGGAACAAAGATTACATTCCATATTTACAATAATAATTTAACAGCAGATAAATATCTAGCAATTTTAAATCAAATACTACCGGATTTATTGGATAACTTGCCTCTAGCAAATCTGCACAATATTTACTTTCAGCAGGACGGTGCTCCTGCCCACAATGCGCAAATTATAAGGCCATTTCTATTTGAAAATTTTCACGATCGCTGGATTGGTACAAATGGACCAGTAAGGTGGCCTGCTAGGTCGCCAGACCTCTCAATATTAGATTTTTTCGTTTGGTCTTACTTAAAAAACAAAATTTACCTGAATCCAGTCAATACGATGGAGCAGCTGCAAAATGCAACCATTCAGGCATTTAGATCATTGGAAGATAGACCTATAATAATGATGAATGCTCTAAGAAGAATTCGCACAGTGTGCCAATTATGTGTTCGTCAGGGGGGCGGCCATTTTGAACAGTTTTTCTAGTTATGTAGAATTTGTTTAGTATTGTGATTAAGTTTATCAAGATTATTAAGTTTATTTATTTCATAGTAAAAAAATGGTTATTAATTTTTTATGTTGTTTAATTTTGCTTCTGGACACTTTTAATATCTACCCATATTTCCATGGCCAACTTACGTTTTTCTTTTAATATAGAGTTTATAAGGTTTAGATAGATAGATAGATAGATAGATAAAAATTTATTTGTCCCAAAAAAAAAAAACTTATAGCTTATGGAACATTGTTAACTTAAAATTATAAATCTTAATGTAAAACAATCACAATATAAGTAGCAAATTTACAATAAAATTAGTATATGTTTAGTAGTATATTTTAGTAATAGCGGCAGCAATCCACAGAACAAAAACCAAAAAAAAAATATATATATACATATATGAAAAAAAAGAAAGAAGAGAAAAGAAAAAAAAAAGAAATTTAAAATTTAAAGTCCCTATTTCCACCTATTATTTAAAATAAATTATATTATAAACTTATATCAGGAAACACTCTCATCTTGACAAGTCATGATTTAAATTATGATCACTTAAAAACTCAGTAAGCGAGTAATATGCTTTTCCTATCAACATTTTAACTACAGCCTTTTTGGCCATAGCCTGAGACAGGTTGCGTACACTCTCTGGAAAATGATTGAAAATTCTTATTATAGTGTAAGGAACATTTTTTTGTAAATAACTAAAACTACATCTGACATTTACAAGATCGGATCTATATCTGGTGGCATGATCATGGGTAAAAACTGCAGAATCAAACAGGTCTCTGTTCTTATGGACAAACATAAAAGAATCTAAAATATACATTGACATGACAATTAAAATCTTATTCCCAACAAAAACTGGTTTACAAGTTTCTCGAAAACTCATTTTAAACACACTGCGGATACATCTTTTCTGAAGTAGTAGGATTCTATTTATTTCTGGTGAGTTTCCCAAGAATATCAGGCCATATCTTATTCTAGACTGTACAAAAGCATGATAAGCCGATAATGCGACATCACTGCCGACATTCTCGGCCAGAACCCTCAATGCAAAACAATATTTGGCATTACTCGAGGCGACCCCTTCAACATGCAATCTCCAGTCCAATCTCCGATCAATATTAATACCTAGGAAAGATATGCTTTCTGATGTGCTGAATACAGTATTTTTGTAAGAAAAAGATAGGTTATGATCCAATCGATTGCCAAAAATAAGACATTGTGTCTTTGACACATTTAAAAGAAGGTCGTTAACTGAAAAGTACCTATCAAGAGTATCACATGCACTTTGTACACTAGCGAACATTTCGTCTTGATTTCCTTCAGCAAAGATGAGAGTAGTATCGTCCGCATAAAGAATTGTAGTGTGTCCAGTTATATCACAGAGTTCGTTAGTGTACAGAATATACAACAAAGGCCCCAGAATAGATCCCTGGGGTACACACCCTTAGAAACCTCAATCCTATCCGAAGTGATCAATCTACCATAAGAGTCTCTTTCCATTACCTGTTGCGTTCGATTTTTTAAATAAGATCTCAATAACTCAAGAGCATTTCCTCTAATTCCATAACTTTCAAGTTTTGCGCAGAGCGTCTTATGATTAACACTGTCAAAAGCTTTGGACAAGTCCATACACATGGCCATAGTAATCTTGTTATTATTCAGTGAATGTATTATATTTGAAAGAGACTGATAGATAGCTCTGATGGTGGATTTTCCCTTCCTGAAACCATTCTGATTTTTAGCCAACAATGCATGTTTCTCCAGAAAACCAATTAATCTGCTATATATTACTTTTTCAAAAATTTTATTGATATTAGAAAGGAGAGAGATAGGTCTATAATTCTTCTCGTCACTATATTCTCCCTTCTTATGTATTGCTTTTATAAATGCATTTTTTAAAAGATCTGGGTAGGTGCCTGTAGTAAAACAAAGATTGATAATATGTGACAAAGGTTCACATATAGAATCTGCTATTTCCTTTAATATAGAATTTGGAATGCTGTCGTCACCAACAGATTTCTTGTTTTTTAGCAGTTTAATTGTTTTAAGGATCTCATGACTATCCGTGGGTCTCAGGTACATGGACTGAACTGAACGATAACATGAAAATGTATCCCTCACGCTACTAACGACATTTGGGCAAGCATTAATAAAAAATGTGTTTAAATTGTTTAGAATTTTAAAAGGATCATTATATTTATTTGAAAAGTTTTCAAAAATAGTATTATTGTTAAATTTACTATCTGTAATGTTTCTTACCAATTGCCATGCAGCTCTAACCTTATTTTCAGCATTTTCCAAAAACTTTTTATTTGACATTCGTTTGGCGTCCACTATAACTCGCTTTAAGATCTTAGAATAAGATTTATAATATGCACCAGATACCCTTCCCTTAATTTTTTTATAAAACAGAATGCGTTTATGTCTACACGATATTCTGATACCCGTAGTTATCCATCTATTATTATTTTTAGGTAAAAGACATTTTTTCACTGGAAATATGTTGTTAAAGTTATTTAACAATAGTCCTAGAAAACCAGAGTAAGCCTCATTTGCATTGTCCAATCCATATACTGTTGACCAGTCTAATGACTCTACTTCCTGCTTAAAAGATACAATTTTACTTTTCGGAAAGATTCTCCTGTACATATAATTAACATTATTATTTAGTTCTGCTAAACTATTCACACCAATAACCTGCGCATGATAGTCCGAGAGTGCGGAGTTCAAAACATAGCTTGAAAACAGATTCTTATCAACATTACAAAAAATGTTATCCAAGAGAGTTGCTGAATTTTCAGTTTCCCGAGTGGGTTTAAATATGCATTGTTTTAGGTTAAATGAATCAAAGAGATCAATTAATTGCTTGATGCGATTGGTTTGATCTTCAAAAAAATTTAAGTTGAAATCGCCAGCTATAATGACTTTATATTTAGAGTAGCTATGCTGAATGATCTCCAAAACCCGCTCAAGCGTGCCAATAAAAGATTCATACATACCAACACCTCTACGATATAAACACAATAAAATTATTTTCATTCGCTCCTCATAAACAGCACAAAGTTCTATAACACCTTCAATACTCATATCACAGATAGTTTTTTCATTTTTAAAAGTAGCACTATCACAGTCACAGTAAATACATACACCTCCATGTTTCATTTGTTTCCTTGCATAGAGAGACCCAAGTGAATATCCCTCTATTTTCACCATAGAAGCAGTGGCCTGATCTAGCCAGTGCTCACTCAGAAGTAGTATTTGAGGCTTCTGAACTAGACCATCCAAAAAGCTCTCTATTTCCAAAATCTTATTCCTCAGTGATTGTATGTTTTGATGTTTAGTTTACGTCAAAAGTGCATAGTGTGATACATCATTTTAAAGAGAAAAAAAGGCAAATTTTTTGGAATAAAAAAATACAGGGTGTCTTATTTAAAAAATACTAAGTGTTGGTTTTTGAGTTTTATGTTGATCTCTTCGATAGAAAATAGAGCCGCGGGACTGTAAACGCGCTAGTAATTATTTATTTTATGCCAAATATTGAAAACCACGCGTAGCCATACAAACACAATTGTTGAATAAAAGGGCACTCACTTGGGTCTTCAAACTACGGCTGTCCTACAGGAGCTCCTGTCTACTCTTCTTGCAAAGGGGTTGACACTCACAAACACATTTTAGAGACTTGGATAAAAGGGTTTGATTTTGAATTTCGAAATTGCTTCTTACTGTGCGCTTGTCTTACACCACACACACACCATTCCTTGTCCTTTTTTCGGAATGCTGACGCTTGTCCTTGACATGCGCAGTGCCAAATAAATTTGAACTTGTATGGCTTTGTATCATTAGCGATATGAACGATTTTTCTTTACAAATGAACAAATTTGCGTGAACATTTTTCCGCCCACTTAAAACGAAGTTTTAACTCTATGTTAATTTTGAACAAAAATATAAACAAATTCATCGTTGAACTAGGAAAAAAAAATATCCAATTATATTTTTTAGATAATTTTAGTTAATATCCAAATGATAATAAAATAAAACTGAATTTCAAAAAAAAAAAAACGACGTCACACGACATGCATACTTGGTGAAGGATTTAACGGGAATCCATTGGTAAGGGACATAGTTTAACTACCGGACGCACAAGAAGTCCGTGTTGAGTTTTGACCGTAATCACCCTTATGTGTTTATCACGACCGGGATGTATTGCTACGATTCTACCTAACAACCATCGCAAGGGGGGTTTAGTTTCATCCTTAATCAAAACTAAAGAATTGAGTTTGATTGTAACTGAAGGATCGTTCCATTTTGAGCGTTGCTGCAGGGTATTTAAATACTCATTTCTCCAGCGCTTCCAGAAATCGGAATGGAGGCGTTGAATTAACTGCCAACGGCTCAAAGAACTGATTTTTAAAGTTGTCAAATCGGGATCTGGACAAGAATTTAAAGGTTCCATAGTTAGAAAATGGCCTGGGGTCAAGGGCGTAAGATCGTTGGAATCGGAGCTTTGCTCACAGATAGGTCTAGAGTTCAGTAGGGCTTCAATTTGAGTTAGTAAAGTGTAAAGTTCCTCGAAAGTAAAACTTTGATTACCAATGGTTTTATAAAGATGAGATTTTATTGATTTGACTCCTGCTTCAGCAAGACCATTAAAATGAGGAGCGCCGGGACTGTTTAAACACCATTTTATGTGTAAGCTTTCAGCGGCAAATTTAGAAAGATTTTGAAGTTCTTTGATAGCCCCCACAAAGTTAGTTCCACAGTCGCTAGTAATTTGTACACAACACCGCGTCTGGCAACAAATCGCCTCAGGGCAGCTATAAAAGCCTCAGTTGTAAGGTCAGAAACGAGTTCTATGTGTATAGCTTTGACACAGGTATCTACAAAAATGGCTATGTACGCTTTTAAAGTAGGTGCCTTACGTTGTCTTGAAGCAGCTATCGTGATTGGACCAGCATAGTCTAAGCAAACATGCCAGAAGCATTTTAGCTGAGACGCTCTAAACGACGGCAAGTCAGCCATAAATGGCATATAAGGTTTTGGTTTTGAACGAAAACAACGAATACAGTTTGAAAGAATCGAATTTATAGCTCTACGAGCAGATAGAATCCAGAATTTTTGTCTGATAAGATAAAGCACAGTCAATGGACCAGGATGGAAATTGTTATTGTGAGTTTGAAGAATAATCAGATTGGTTAACCTATGATTTCTAGGTAGGAGTATAGGATGTTTTGCTTCAAAAGTAAGGTCCTTAGAATGTCTCAAACGTCCGCCCACTCTTATGAAACCCGACTCGTCTAGAAATGGCGCAAGCTTGCGCAACGGCTTGGGTAATAATTCTTGATTTTTAATTTTTAAAATAATATCGGGAAAACATTCCTGTTGAACTGTTTTAACCAAGACCAACAATGATTTATGTAGCTCAAGAGCAGAAAATCCTCCGGAAATAGGAGAAGATTTATTTTTCCTATTATTTATAACTCTAAAAAAATGACAAATGATTTTTTGAATAAAATGCAGATTTGAAAATTTATTGATTAGCAAAACGAAATAATTTGGTTGTACTGTAGCTAAAAGTACAGTCGGTTTTTCTTCTTGAAAGACTTCTTTAGGTACGACCTTATAAAAATTGTCTACAAATTTATTGAATTTCCATTCAGATCTGGGTAATGTTATCCAGGGCGGACCATGAAACCAGAGTGGGTGAACACAAATATTTTTCGGGGTTAAACCTCTACTGGCACAGTCGGCAGGATTTTCTTCGGAAGGTATATGACACCAAGGTACTTTGGGTATAGCATCCTGTATGTGGCTTACACGATTGGCTACAAAACTTTTCCATTTATGGGGTGAAGTAGTGACCCAATGCAAAGTAACCATTGAATCCGAAAAGGCAAAGATTTCGTCTATAGTGATAAGAGGTGAATAATTTCGAATGACTAATTCCAACAAATCTGATAGCAGGGTAGCACCAAGAAGTTCTAATCGAGGTATTGATTTTGTTTGAATAGGAGCCACTCGTGATTTTGCAATTACGAGGTTTGATTTGATTTCATAGTTAGGCAATTCAATACGAATATATACGCAGCTGGCGTAGCCAAGTTCTGATGCATCACAAAATGCAAAGAGTTGGCAACGTTGTAAATCCTCTGAAAAAATATGGCGAGGCAAAGATAATTGAGAGAGACTATTTAGTTCACTACTAAACTGGATCCAAAGGTTAATGATAGGTTCAGGGGGTTCCTCATCCCAAGACATATTGCACAACCAGAGTTTTTGCATTATCGTTTTAGCAAAGAATGAAACTGGCGATAACAACCCCAAAGGGTCCCAAATTTTAGGTATAGCTGAAAGAATGTTTCTTTTAGTGCATGATTTTTCTGAGGGTCTACAAGAGTAGGCAAAGGTGTCTGAAGTGGGATACTATTGAAGCCCAAGAACTTTGATTGAAGTCGATTCCTCGTTCTCGAAAGTAACTGGAATTTGGCAATCGTATGGTGGCAAATGTAAAAGAAGTTTGGGATTATTACTTGCCCATTTTCTAAGTTCGAAGCCTCCTAACTTTAATAAAGCAATAAGATCCCTTTGAAGACTAAGCGCATCATCTAGATTATCTGTGCCTGCGTAGATGTCGTCCATGAATATATTATTCAATAATACCTGAGAAGCTTGAGGGTAGTTTTGACGTTCTATTGTGGCTAATTGTTGAAGAGTCCGGATTGCCAAATAAGGACTAGAGCTCACACCAAAAGTCACGGTGTTCAAACGATATTCTTGAATAAGTTCGTTAGGATTGAAACGCCATAGTAATCTTTGGTAGTCTCTATGAAGGGGGTTAATTTTAATTTGTAAAAAATGTTGTTTAATATCTGTTATTAATACGACAGAATAAAATCGAAATTTAAGTAAAATCTCAGATATATCGTTTTGTAGTCTGGGGCCGATTAAAAGGGTTTCATTTAAACTAATGCCCTTTGATCCTTTTACGGAGGGATTGAACACAACACGAAGTTTTGTTGTGGATTTATCTAAACGTACAACTCCATGGTGGGGTAAATAACAAGATAGAGCTGGTGTTGAAATACCACTAGTGGCAGAAGAAGACTGATTCAAACCTAAAACTGGGATAGACAATTTTCTCCTAGAAAGCCCTAGGCGATTTAAGCAATTTTCACTAATTAGATTGGCCTCACTGCCACTGTCTAATATTGCCCTAATTGTTTGAAAACAGCCTAGTGAATCCAATACTTGAATCTTGACTGTAGATAAAAGAACAGTAGTACGAGGGGAAGAAGTCGATAAAGAGGTGCAAAGGCCATTTTGCGGCATATGATTTTTATTAGAATCCGAATTACAACTTGTGCTTTGAATTAAAGATTGGCTATGCAATTGATTTCGATGTGGTGGACAATTCAAGGAGTCATTTTGACCTTGCATTAAATTAAAGTTAGGATTGTTACAAGTTAAAGTTGAATTCATTTGATTTGAATTATTATAGGATAAATCAAGATTATTTGAATTAGAATTTGAATTAATATGATTTGGATTGTTGTAAGTTAAGTTTTGGTTCAAATTCGAATTAGTATGGTTTGAGATTTGATTAAAATTTTGTTGACATAATAGCGTATGATGTCTAAATCGACATATTTTGCAATTAAATGTGCTTACGCAATCTTTTAAGGTATGATTATATCGTAAGCAATTTACGCATGCGTTCTGTTGTTTAACATATACAAATCTGTTACTAGGTGACTTTGAAATAAAAACAGAACATTGTGAAAGGGGGTGAACCAAATTATTACAAAGTTTACATTTGTTTTGAGAAAAAATTGAGTTTTGATTTGTTTGAATAGGTTGACTATTTTGCCGTTTATTAGATTGTGAGTGTGTATGAATTAAAAAATTAGATGGTTGACTGGATTTATAATTAATATGACCAGACTGAATTTTGGATGTACTAGAATTTGAGAAACTCTGTTTTGAATGTGCCTTGTTGTTTATAGAACTGGCTATATTTTGGGAAGGTAATATTTGTACTGACTCAAGAGCCTTACAATGATTAGTTAAAAAATCGATCAAATTGTTATAAGTTGGAATTCCTGTAGTACTATATTTTAACTCAAATGCAGTTCTTGTTGAGTGATCTATTTTGGATAGTAAAATTGAAAAAAGACAAAAACACCAGTATTTAACTGGAAAATTTAAGTTTTCTAAAGCGCTAACGTTTTCTGAAAAAATATCAATTAAGATCTTTACATGAGTTATTTTTTAAAGGGCTGGCATTATAAATTGCGTTCCAATAAGTTGAAGCTAATAATCTAGTGTTTTGATACCTATCTGTCAAAGTTTTCCATGCTATTTGGTAATTTTTTGCAGTTATTTTAATTGAATTTAAAAGGTTGGAAGGTTCACCTTCTAGAAAAGAAAGTAAATGCTGAAATTTTTTGTGTTATCGTGAACCAAAGAAATATAAATATCATAAAAGGTTGGCCACTTTCTAGGATTTCCATCAAAAGTAGGTACCTTAAGCGGGCCTAGATCATCTTTGTGTTGAATAAGAGACGGGGAATTTGCCAAAAACTCATTTGGAAAGAAATCAGAAAATGTTGCTTTAGTTTCGTAGTAAAAAATATATGTTTCTTTTCTGATAGCATCGTGACTCTCAAACTCGGTATCGTCAAAAAGACCAATTGTTTGATTATGAGTTATTTTAAACTGATCATAATGATCTTCTAAAGATTCAAAGGCAGCCTTAAAAACCGATTTTATTGAGGGATGTGTTTTCGATTTTACTCCTAAGTCATACACTTCTTTAATTCGAATACTCCAAGTTTTTCGCTGATTAATAAGTTTATTTAAAGCCATTCTTAATGCAAATGCTAAAAAATGATTAGAAAATTTTCCTTAAAATAAAAATAAGTGAGAATATCGAATGTTATTTTTTTTTATTTTGTTTATCGATTAAAATTAAAGAATGAATGTACCCAACGGGTATAAAAATAGAATCGCTCACCTGTTATTTTTACCTCAGATTAGCAAATAATTTCACCGGTCAAAAACAACACTTCAAATTTCTTATATTGTGGGTTTTATTTTCTACGATTAATATAAATACGTGTATTTACCAATGGATTATTAAATGCGAACCAAACATTTAAAAAAAAAACGGCTTAATATTTAAATTGTCTTGTATGTTTGATTTTCCAAAAGTAAACAAACCGTGACCGTGAAAACTAAAACTGGCTGCGCGCTGGAGCTGTCCACTGATGCGGTCGCACGGCAGCACGTGCAGAAAAGTATCGGGAGGTTACACGTTATTCGACAGGTTGCCGGTTGTGGAATTTACATCAAAAATGGCGAAAATATAACAACAAATTTTTAATTTATTGCGTAAAAAAATTTAAAAAAATAAAATTTATTAGATCCGGCTCGAAGGACCAGAAAAATGTTGGTTTTTGAGTTTTATGTTGATCTCTTCGATAGAAAATAGAGCCGCGGGACTGTAAACGCGCTAGTAATTATTTATTTTATGCCAAATATTGAAAACCACGCGTAGCCATACAAACACAATTGTTGAATAAAAGGGCACTTACTTGGGTCTTCAAACTACGGCTGTCCTACAGGAGCTCCTGTCTACTTTTCTTGCAAAGGGGTTGACACTCACAAACACATTTTAGAGACTTAGATAAAAGGGTTTGATTTTGAATTTCGAAATTGCTTCTTACTGTGCGCTTGTCTTACACCACACACACACACCATTCCTTGTCCTTTTTTCGGAATGCTGACGCTTGTCCTTGACATGCGCAGTGCCAAATAAATTTGAATTTTTATGGCTTTGTATCATTAGCGATATGAACGATTTTTCTTTACAAATGAACAAATTTGCGTGAACACTAAGTTTGGGCTATATCTCAAAAACGAATTGTCTAAAAATTTGTGCGACTACAACACTGGATTCTACGTAAAAATATCTATCCATAGCAGTTTTTACCTTTTCTCTATCTGATAGGGTGTCCGAAATATGATACCACCCCCAAAAGCGCAAAATCTCTATTTCACCCTGTATCTCGGGAACGAAACGATGTGGCACAATTCTGTTTGCGGCATTCAAAGTTTCTCGAAAAAGTGACACAGGGTCGCGAAAACCGCAAAGTTACAAATTGAACTAGTGATATTGACCCCAATTTTTACGATCTTGTTTCTCAGCATCAAACTCAAGTCTCTCATTAATGTTCGTTTGATTTTTCTTTCTGTTTTTGTTAATTTGTTTTTTATATGTTTGATTATGCTAAAATAATGTGTGATTTTTTATCGCTTTTTTAATCACTACTACCTAATTATTTCTTACCTACGACCCGCGATCTTAATACTCCCGAAATTACTCCCTCAGCGAAGCAAAAGTTGCCCATACCTGTCTAGGTAATGTGGTCTACGTAGTGGTTTCCTGTTGCCTTCTAGGAAGATGTGTCGTGTAGTGTATGTGTTAAGTAAGAAGCTCAGATTTTTTTGTACTCTAAGATTTTATTATACTAACGATTAAAGGTACCTCGGGAATCTACAGAATGCCTGAGCATGCCAAACACTGCCCGTTATACCAAGTCTCGAAGCCCTTTCTTCCGATTGGAAGAGAAATTCTCTTACCACTGAGCTACTGAGGTGGTTAAATAAGTAAATGTTTATCTAATAGACATTAATATATTTTACCTAAAAGAGAATGTATATTATCATGGTACAGGATTTTGTTTTATAATTTGGCAAGCTTATAATAGAGTTATAAAAATACAATACAAAAAAAGGGCGATTATATAAAAGGTTTTTGATTATTTATGAAAAGTTTAGATATGTTGTTTAGAGAAACAACTGACGATCAAAAAATAGAAAAAAAAGCAAAATACTTCATTTTTTAAAATGGCTTACCCTGTCTTTTATTAAAAATATAAAATTTTCTCGTTTTCCTTTTTTCAAAAATATATAATTGGTCTATGTTTGGATAAGCGGTTTTTGAATAATTCGAAATTTTTAGAAAGGAATAGAGCATATTTTTTTAGGTCTAACAAGTCGTAAATTCCAAACAGAACAGATAACAAAATAAATTAATGAATGAGAGAATAATAACAACAAATATTTTAACAAATTAGTTAAAAGTTCATATAGAAACCTTCATTATTAAATAATGATATAATTTGTTTAATTTATGAATTGCGAAGCTATTATAAAAGGGATATTTATTATTTCAAATTAAAGTTTCGTGTTCAATTTTTTTCCTTAAACTTATCAAATCATGTGTTCTACTGAAGTAAACTGTATCCTTTAAATACCCCTACAATTGCAGTCAACAACAATAAAACTAAACAAAAACAAAGTTATTTAGTAATTAACAGTAATTAAATTCCATTTAATTCATTCAATTTTTTTTCTGATGGATTTTTGTTAGCTATTTATTTAGAGTTGGGTTTGAAGGTAAGGTCTAGGATATATTCGTTCAAACTGCACAGTTCAGTTTTTATTTTGTCAGTCGCCATTAACATCATATTCAGCCTTTTTCATCCACTACTAGATTTCGGACTACCTCTCACACATACTTATGTTGTGAGTCTAAGATGTTTTAAACAAGTATGTGGGATTTACAGTTTATCACCGGAACCAATCGGCCTTATTTGAGTTATTATTTTATCATATCATTGAGGAAAGTGCCACCGCTTATCCACCAAATGGCGAGCGCACAAAATTTATTTCAATTAAAAACTTAAGTGTCAGAGGCACATTCGCCAGAATTTGATAGTATTTTATCAAAACTAACTTAAAGCGGCTTTTAGGTACTAGATTGCAGTAGCCATTTGAATTATTTTGAGCGATTGCTAGCGGTGCAGCTTTTGTAATTATTTTTTTTACATAAAAAAGCTTGGAGATGTAAGAAACTATGTAAATATACAGGGAACTTGCGAGATGTTGGGTAAAAAAGATCTGTCAAGGACTTTAACAAAAATAAGGCATATTGTTGTGGAAATAAACAGGAAAAAAGTCAACTTTTCCAACATTTTACTGTTAACCTGACAATTAAGTAAGAGTATTGTACCCAGCCATTTAAATGTTCTCTTAGATAATATAATTATTCGACGCAAAAAGCTGAATTCGTTTTGCTCTTACTTAACGGCAATATAATTATATTTAATTTAATTTTAATAAAAATTTAAATAGTCCTAACAATTGAATAATAGTTTATATTTATAGTATCAAAATTATAAATTTCAGGACTGCCATGGCGTGTCAAAGAGCCAAGGAAGCGCGCCTGTACGAGACATAATCGACAATTACACTCTTATGAGAGGAGAACAAAACGAAACCCACACAATTATCGAATTTAGAAGAGTTTTAGATACGTGTGACCCTGATGACTATATTCTAAGCGTAAGTCTTTAGTTATTTAAATATATGTTCTGAGTCCCGTAAAATTCGAATATTCAAAGTAATACTGAGGTAGTCCCATTGCGAGCATATTGATAAAGAAATTAAAATAACGCAATGGTTCTATTTTTAAATCTTTTTTGCAGACGATTTTCCATGATAACGTTGCCTCAAAATTAGATGTATGAACTGTAATTAACTAAAAAGTAATTGAGTAAACCTTAACTCTCTCCAGCTCAATAATTTCATGTGGCATACTATAAATCGTATTGCTTTTTTCATATTTCTATGCGGCCTTAAAGTTTTAGCTCGAAGTTCGTAGATGTTGACAATAGTATAGTTTTTGGCTCAACTTATACGAATTTGTATTATTGTATGTATGTTTATAACAAAGAGATCATGATTTATTACAGAGAAAGGCGCTACTTGGGTAAGTAATTTTTTTTTAATCAAGACGTATAGATTTAATGGTTTTATTATTGTGAGCAATATTTTTTCTCTAAAATTTGTCCTCCTAAATTTTTTCTATATGGCGTCATTAGTAAAATAAACAAACCTTTTAGCCGAGCCTAACTTATTTTGAAGAAGCAGGAAGAACAGCATCTTCTTCTACTTATTTAGATATCGAGTTAGAAAAGGAAGATGAATCTGAGGAAAAACTATTTTACCTTAAACCAGGAGAAATAGAAACGGTAGAGCATACCTGAAGTATTCCAGTGGAGTGCCTTGAGCTTGAGAAACCCAATATTAAGCTCCGTGACCAGTGGACAGAGCTTACGTTCCTGGACATAACCATTACATAAGCTAGTAGTTTTAAGTTTACTTTGAAGTTTACTCTCGATTACGATTAAATATCCTGTATTAGCCGAAACGTTGTGAAGAAAATCCGTTCTTCTTTCCAATTATCAGTTGTTGGTCATTGGGAGAACTACACTGCGTGCCTATTGGAATGGGTGTTTACAAGCTTTTATGGCCTGAAGTTATTCATAGAAACTCATCAATTATACAACATAACCCAGTCGTGTTTGGCCTCGTTGGATTTATCTTGACAAGTACTATTAAAAGTTAATATTAAACAGATGAATACTCACAACTGAATATATTAAGGCAAATAAAGACAAAACGTAAAAAGTAAAAAATATTTTTAAAAACAAACTTTTAATTATAAACAAGTCGAGTTGCCATGAGCTTTTCTTACAAGAACTGTGCTCCAAAAGTAAGAAGAAATAGAAAACAGCAACTGTATGGACAATGTGTGATTTAAATAATATTGAATGATGGCGCGAAATATCGTTTTCATACCTAGGTGAGTCCTTACTCCATTGAATTATTCAAAATGTTATTTGATGATTCTCTAATTGAAAATGCAGTTTAGTAAACCAATATATACTCAGTTCAAAAAAATTGAAACATAATCAATACTACATTTGATGAATTAAGTCAGTTTTTTTTTGGAATCCACAACCTTTTTGGTACACTGAGAATGCCTAGTTAATAGTCATAGGAGGTACTGGCCTCAGGAGACCCGTTTAACACCGATTGTCGATGCCATATCAAGAAACAGATTCGATAAACTCCTGAATTATATACACTTGAGATTTCAATAATAACAGTTTTATGAAACGAAGAGGTGACAAAAATACGACAAGCTGTTTCAAACTGAGGCCGAAAATTGAAAAATTTGAAATAATTTTTTGAAAGTTGAACCTGAAATTCTGACTCCATTCAAGGTTCCAAAAAAAACCAAAAATTTTGTTACTGCTCGGTTAAGAAAGGCCGAAACGTCTGGAAATATAAATAATAACAGATTTAAACCTAAAAATATGTATTAGAGGTTCAAGAAAAAAAAAATAATATATATATATATATATATATATATATATATATATATATATATATATATATATATATATATAGTTGAGAGACGAGTACAATTAGCGTCAACACTTAATACAATAAAACCACAGATACTAGAGTTACCAACAAGACCAAAACCGACATTTGTGGTTACCAAGAGAACAACCGAAATCTTCTAATGTAGAAAAAGATTAACGCGGCAAGAACTATTATATAGTAGTCGTCCCAAAAAAAAATCTTTTTCTACTACCTTACCATTCGATAAAGGGTCAATAAAAAGACCTACAGTTTCGCAGAAATTTTTGTCTTAGAAGTTTCCAAGATATGGCAAAATTCGATACAGGGTAGCATATAAAATTCAAAAGCTCAACCCTTTCTCGTTACCTCCAGAAGGGGTGAAAAAAGGGTAAACAGCGAAAAAAGCTGATTTAGTGATACACATGCAAACTCCAAATTTTAATCTTTTTATCTTTACTAGTACTCGAGATATTAGCCCATATTAGAAATTTTCGGACACGCTGTATAAGATTAGTTTGACGAACTCAGAAGAATTTTTTAAGAAGTATTTAAAGTTGTGCTGGGGTCAATTCATAGCGAGAATTTATAACGTATCTTAAAAATTGCGTAATGACGCCCTTTTAAATATTGCCTTGAAATTTGGTGCATGAATTGTAAAGCAGCGAATACAGCCCCTGACACAAGAGGGGCATATCTTTTGCTCGTAGAGATATGATAATGAAGTGACTTTATTCTAGACCCAAAACTTCTTAAGTCAGTAACTGAGGTGCGTGGTGGGAAGAGGATGACCCAGAATATCATGTTTCATTTAATATTTGGTAGTTTTATTTGTTTTGTTAATTCTATGTACATATGTATAGATAAAGTTTTTTATGCAGGGTTTTTAAAAAAACATCGCTCGATTCCCCACCCAAAAATAAAACTAAAAGTCCATATCAATACATGGTGTTAAAGATTTTTTATTATTTTGGTTTATCCAATAAATTAAATTTCTCCAAAACGACGGTAGCAATTCGAATGAAATTTAGAGGGGGGAAAGTTATTTAAACTAGTACATATTTTACTGATAAAAATGAATGAAAAGCTTCACCAGGGGCGTGCGTGTGGGCTGTCGCTGCAGCTTGCAATAATTTTCTAAAAAAAATATGTGCACTACTAGCTGTTTAGTGCCTGTTAAAAGTTACCTTTTGATATTTTGTCGATGTCGATATAAAGCGCGGAATACAATGAAACTTACGTCATCCATTTCCGTCCATTTAAGTCAAACTTAATTTTTCTTTGTGTATTTTTCTGTGTTTTGTAAGATCTTTTTTTGAAATATAGGTTACAAACGATTATATTTAGTCTCAACATAAAAATTATCATCCATTTTTGTACCACAAGTATTTACTTACCTTTTAACTTTCATTTTTGTAGGTTAGTTTTTAGGTAAAACGAATACGGAAGCTCATTGTGTATCGCACGTTAATCCCCAAAAAATCCAAAAAGTATGCCATAACTCGGGTTGAATTTAAGAATCGTATACCACACAGAATAGTTACTTCTCGCAAGCGCAATGTGCGGCGGGCTCTCGCCGACCGCAAAGGTCAATGAACGGGTGCGTGACGTATTCCGGCCTTCTCAGTCTAAAGATTTAGTATTAGTTACATTGCTCTGTAACAGAACTTCGCCTTTTAAGCATTGTTTTTTTCACTATTTTTTAGTTTTTACAAGGTGTAATAGGTCACACAAGTTTGAGAACGTGTTGTTCGTGCATAGTGAAACGTAATTAGCCAACGGAAGAATTAAAACTTCTTTTATATAACTGATATATTTACTTTTGTAGAAGTCTACATTACAAAAAACAATGTCTGGGAATATGTGTGCTGTGTATAATTGCAAAAATAGTTACAAAAATCACTTACGAGATATAACTTTTTCATAGGTTTCCGAAATCAATTATTATGAAGAACAATAGAATGCAATAGAAAATTGTTAGCTATAGATATTCTTAGATTCTTTATTATTATTGTATTATTAATTTGTCAGCCAAGTTATATTTTCTTTTAACATATAGCAGGTACTTTTGCTCTGGATTGTTGCTAGTTTAATATTAACTCAAATCTCAACTTTGTTAATTAATCTGAAAGCTATTTATACTTAGGTATCAGAATCCCCTGTAGTTATTGTTTTTTTTGTTTTCGTTTTCGTTGTAAAAGTAGTTATGTTAAGGTATTTTTTGTAATCCCTAGAATACATTATTTGTTAATTAATACATATGTATGACAATAATAACAATTATTAAAAAATCGTAATACCTTGTTTTTTACTTTCCTATTTGAGAATAATTTGACCTATTTGCCTTTTAAATTAATACAATTTAGACACCTAAATTACGGAAGAGTGCTATTTACCAATGTGGGGCATCGTGTCATAAAAGAACATAATATAACAAAATTTCTTAAATTAAAAAGGCACTCGTAATAATATATTTTTGTCTTGACACAATGTTTAAATTATTTTCTAATCATTTATTTTTTTGTCCAAATATAAATTTCTATAACATTTTGATGACCAATTGACCATTGCTTATTGACCGAAATTCATATGGTTTAGTTTATTAGTTTAATATAAAATTTGTCGAAATTTATTGCATTAAAAACCAAAATAACAACATTGAAGGGCTTAAAACATATTATTCTCCTATATGGTTTACGGTTGTTGGGATGAATCAAAGAATCAGACTAAGTTATTCTCATTTAGTTTTCAAAGTGTTAATAGTGTATGGTAAAGCGAGACAAAATGGAAGAGAAACAGCGAGAATTTATCATCACATATATCCCGAACGAACAACATCCTCTAAAAATATTTTCAAATTCTGAACACAGAAGATACCGAAAAACTATGCGGGTTGAGGAGGCAATTTTCAATTCAGTAGAACGTTACCCCACTACACGAACCAGAGTCGTTTCTAGCGAAATAAGAAATATTTCTGCATCACCTCTACACAGAATCTGGAAAGAACAATAATTTAAACCATACCACTACACACGAGTTTAAGAACTTTTACCGAGAGACTATGGGCCTAGACAAGAATTTTGTCTGTGGTTTTTAAATAAGTGGAAAACGGTCAACATTTCTCTCGCTGTGTTCTTTTTACAGAGGAAGCAACGTTTACAATAAAGCGAATAATAAATTTCTATAACTAGCATAATTGGTCTGAGAAAAATCCTCATTTACTAAGAGTAGCAAACTATCAGTATGAGTTTTTGTAAATATTTGGGCTAGTATTATTGGACATGAAATTACTGGTCCAATTATTCTGCCACCTCATCATCATGTGTTATATTTAAATTTTCTGATAAATGATTTGCCTGTATTAATGACAAATAGAACGACAAAATTATCGACAAAATATCAACAGATAACTATTAACAGGCAGTAAACAGCCTACATAAATGTGCTAACAAAAGATAGAAGAGTCACATGTTTTTTTAGAAATGTATTGCAGTGACAGCCCACACGCACGCTCCTGGTGAAACTCCATGCATTTTTATCAGTAAAATATGTGCGAGGTTAAATAACATTCCAAAAAATTTAAAAAATTTAACAGCCAATATCTCAGAAAGAAACGAAGCGAGATCAGATCCATGTTGATATGGACTATTAGTTTTATTTTTGGGTGAGGAATCTCCCTAAGATCACATGTTTTTTGATACACTCTGTATAATATTAGTTACCATGTTTCCAGCAAAGTTTTAATAAGACTAAACATATCCATTAATTTAATATATTTAATATTTATTGTTGAGAATTATCGTAACATAGTGACCTACACATTTTTCTCTTTGATCTTTTACAAATAATTCCAGCTTTTGGCCCGAGATAAATAAATAACTTTTCGCAAAACTTATAATGCGTATATGAAAAAAACCTCATTAATGTTGGAGCTGAAACCTTGAAAATCCCTTTGATGTTATTCATTGAAGCCTGAATTATAAAAAACGTGCTCTCCAAAGTGGATTTTTTTATAAAGAAAAACAAAACTTTTCTTTAAAAGAAAACAGCTAATTACCCAACTACAAAATTATTTAACGCGGGTACTTAAAATATGTAAAAAAATGGTTGACAGTCATAAAAGTTGTATGTCTATGCTGTTGCTAATAATTAAGTTAATAGATTTTATTTTTCACCTTCAATTAATTTTTAAGGGAGACACAGTGAGAGTGATATGGGCCATCCATACTCACGATCCACGCTTCGAAGGAGAAATGGTCTATCATGGAGAGAAAAGGGGCATCCAAAGCATACACCTTCTCGGACCTCCGCCAGTACCCATAGAAGGTGGTGACTATTCCAGAAGTTGGGATGTTCTACTAAAAAACGTAAGTGTTTTTTTTCCAATTTAGTAGCAAATAAAAAAAATCTTGTAAAAAAATTCTCGAAAATTTAATAATCCGGCAGACTCATTTTTCACCGCTATATCTGCTTAAAGTTGGATGTTTGTTTTAAACAATATTCGGCCTGTTAATGCTTAAAATGCACTTCTGCCAGTCCCGAGACTTCGCAACCATGTTTCAATCATGTAAGAAAAAAAAAGTCATAATGTTATAAAGGTTTAAAGCTCAAATGAATTATTCTCAAGTTATTTAAACTATTGCTCAAAGAAGGTCTCCTGTCACCCCTTGCATGGTGCGTGTACTTCTGCAACTCATATATACAGGGTGTTGCAAAATTCGATGAGTTAACATTCGCGTTTTAAAAACCGTAAGACATACAAAGTTGGTTAGGTTAGGCAAAGTGACGAAATTGAATGTCGAATAACATCTCGTTGATAAAGTTTGAAAATTCAGACTAATTTCGAAGAAATCTGTTAAAAAAGGAAGTAAGTTATTTGTAAAGAAATCAGCTTTTAATATTTTTATCAATTAATTTTTTTAAATTTATATTTCGATGGGATAACATTGACATCTCTAAAGTAGTAAGAGATACGAAGTTGGTTAAATTAGAGCAAAGCTATGCAATTTATTGTCGAATAATATGCCTTATCCGACATAATAATGAAAGGGTTGAAGACCTGTGTGAAATCTGTAATACTTAATAACACTTTCGGAATTTAAAAAACGCTATACTACAACCAAACAAAGTATGCGGAGGGCTGTCATTGACAAAATTGCGAAACCACTTGCATATTTAATTAATGAGTCCTTTGGTATTGGCTGCTACCTAGATGATCTAAAAATTCCCAGATCTATTTAATTTTTTTAAAATAAAAGATCCCTATTAGATTCTACCAATGTTGTGTTCAGTTCAAGTTACTAATACTTTTGAAAATGCATTTATTTTAATTATTGAATACTTAGAAAAATTTAGAAATTGTGATCTTTTTAAAACGGTTTCAGGAAAAATAAGTCCACTTTAACAGCGATAAGCTATCTAGTGGCATTATTTTTTGATCTCAGCAGAGCTTTTGATGCCTTGGACCATAATCTCTTACTAGAAAAGCTTTGTGTTTGGTATCAGAAGAGTCGTCCCATCAATGGATATTATCATATTTAAGAGTATAGGCACTCATAATGTATTCGTGCAGATTAGATTTTAAAGAAGTTCAAACAGATGTTCCACAGGGTCCAATTCTAGGGCCACTATTATTTATTGTTTTCGTCAATGATATACCTTCTGTGTACATCTCACTAAATACAGCAATTGTAGATGCCGTTTATACTAATTCCTACTTTTGAAAGTAAAGTCGGGGCTATTATTTATGGGGCAAGTAAATCGGTGGATGAATTCGTTAACCGATGTAGAGGGAATGGGTTGATTTTAAATGCCACCAAGACTTTCTTTATACATTTTCTTCCAAAAGCGCGGTTAACGATCAGAGTTACTTAATTCGAGCAGACCATCAATCTACTGTTCAAGTTCAAAATATTAAATTTTTGGGAATTACCGTGGATCAGAAAATGACTTGAGAGAATCACATCAATAACTTGGCAGCCAAATTAATCAAATCATGTTTTGTAATCCAATTCTTAAGGGCTTCTGTCTAAATAAGTATTTTAAAGCTAACATATATGGTCCAGTTCACTAGAATATCTCATATGAATTAATATTTTGGGGAACATCTGCTTATTTTAATAGGGTGTTTGTTATGCAAAAATGAATTATAAAATGTTTGTTGGGTTTTCTACCAAGCATTTATTGATTTGGGTATTTAGACCTCTCCATCTTTGTGTCTATTTTTAACTATTTTATATATAAAACGAAATGAAGCTGAAGTCCTAAGAAACTCTGATGTTTACAATTATAGTACTAGAATCTTCTGCATTACCCATATTCTCGCTCAAATGTTGGTCAAAATCCACGTGCCTTTCAGGGAATTATTTTATATAACAAGTACTTGCAACTTTCTGGAATCAGCCATAACACTTTTCTTATGAGAAACACTTTGTAAAATTTTTTGATTGGACAAACATTTTATGATGTTATTGAGTAGCTTCTACGTCTAAAGTCTTCAATCGGACGCGGAACAGAAAGCTTCGAAAATACCAAATGCGATTTTGGCGAAACGTCAGCAAAATTGTTCTTTTCAGAACGAGAGTGATGAATGGATGTACACCCGGTATGAAAAGATATCATGTATATATATATATATATATATATATATACTAATTTTGTTTTCTTGGGTATTTTGGTTCGATAGTAGGAATAAAATTAAAACAAATTTAATTTCATTTTTGTTACATTTTTATAGACGTTTCGACCATTTATGGTTGATCTTCATCAGTATTTTTTTTGTGTGTCTGTAACAATAGAAAATCGAGATAAGATATTTTTCTTAAAAGACTATTATAAATTGTATGGACAAATTATTAATAATATTATTTTAACATTTTAGATGACTTACCATAAGAAGGATCTTTCAGAATTCATCTTTATGCAACATTTAAAAACAGCATGTTTTCCATACAACACTCAAAAACAGCACATTTAAAAACATTGAAAAGAACGTCATACAGATTAAAATTACTATAATATTAATTACTACGAGTATGTCTATCTTCGAGCGACACTGCTTTAACTGGCAGAATGCATTCATGTGAAACGTCGGTTAAGGAATTCTATGGATTTTTTTTTATATATATTAGTTTAAAAAAGCAAAGATAATTAGATTTGTTTTGAACTGTTTTATTATTTAAAAGGTGATATATTGTTTATTTACTTTTGAATTTAGAAGAAAAGGGGCTAATTTAGTTTGTTTGTTTTTTATATTAATTTAATGTATATATGAAGTCAGTTTTAGAGTTATTTGATAACGTTATAATATATTTGGCTCAAATTCTTTATGTCTGTTTTGTCATTTATAGCATTGATCTCCCGTTACATTTCCAGAAACTCTCTCTTTTTTTGATTAATTTCCGTATTTAGAATAGTAGTATCTTGAAAGTTAAAGGTATGTTTATATTCTGTTTCGTGATTTGTAAGCGCTGTTTTATTTTTTTTATCATACTTGTGTCCATTCAAACGATTTTTAAGATACTGTGTGGTTTGCCCTATATAGACCTTTGGGCAGTCGTTGCATTTTATTTTGTATATAGTGTGTGTTTTTTGAAACTTAGGTGTTTTTGATTTTAAAGAGGAAAAAAATTGTTTTTGTAGGGTATTGTAACTTTTGTGAGATACGGTTAGATCTTGTTTTTTAAGGGATTTTTGTACATTTTCCGATAGTCCTTGAATATAGGGTATTGAAATATATTTATTTTTATTGTTTTGATTGTTGCTGGGGTTAGAATTATTTTTATTAATGTTATTTAATCGGGATTTAAAAATTGAGTTTATTAATTTCATTGGGTAGCTGTTTTTTAATAAAGTATTTTTTGCTTTTTGAATAGCTTCTTGTCGAAATTCTAGATCGCTTAATTTGATTGCCCTAAGCCCTATAATGACAGATTTTTTTTGGGAATAAGTTTATGTATCTACCAGACCAAGTATTTTTTGTATACCACTTTGTTTTTATGCAAGTTTCTTTGTTATATAAGGTCATGTCTAGAAAATTTATTTTTTTATCTTTTTCAGTTTCGATGGTGAAATTAAGTTTTTGGTGAAAATTGTTAAACGCGTTAAGGATATATTCGCTTTTTCCTTGTGGTATGATTGTTAAACAATCATCAACGTATCTGTAGAAGAATGGAAGTTTGAAATTTAAGTTTTTAATAACGTTGTTTTCTAATTCTTCCATCACTAATTGTGCAACGACAGTTGAAATAGATGAGCCCATTGCAAGGGCTCGCGGATAGGGCAATCAAATTAAGCGATCTAGAATTTCGACAAGAAGCTATCCAAAAAGCAAAAAATACTTTATTAAAAAACAGCTACCCAATGAAATTAATAAACTCAATTTTTAAGTCCCGATTAAATAACATTAATAAAAATAATTCTAACCCCAGCAACAATCAAAACAATAAAAATAAATATATTTCAATACCCTATATTCAAGGACTATCGGAAAATTTACAAAAATCCCTTAAAAAACAAGATCTAACCGTATCTCACAAAAGTTACAATACCCTACAAAAACAATTTTTTTCCTCTTTAAAATCAAAAACACCTAAGTTTCAAAAAACACACATATATACAAAATAAAATACAACGACTGCCCAAAGGTCTATATAGGGCAAACCACACAGTATCTTAAAAATCGTTTGAATGGACACAAGTATGATAAAAAAAATAAAACAGCGCTTACAAATCACGAAATAGAATATAAACATACCTTTAACTTTCAAGATACTATATATATATATATATGTTATACATAAAACGGGAGATCAATGCTATAAATGACAAAACAGACATAAAGAATTTGAGCCAAATATATTATAACGTTATCAAATAACTCTGAAACTGACTTCATATATACATTAAATTAATATAAAAAAAAAACAAACTAAATTAGCCCCTTTTCTTCTAAATTCAAAAGTAAATAAACAATATATCACCTTTTAAATAATAAAACAGTTCAAAACAAATCTAATTATCTTTGCTTTTTTAAACTAATATATATAAAAAAAAATCCATAGAATTCCTTAACCGACGTTTCACATGAATATTCTGCCAGTTAAAGCAGTGTCGCTCGAAGATAACATTCGTAGCAATTAATATTATAGTAATTTTAATCTGTATGACGTTCTTTTCAATGTTTTTAAATGTGCTGTTTTTGATATATGGAAAACATGCTGTTTTTAAATGTTGCATAAAGATGAATTCTGAAAGATCCTTCTTATGGTAAGTCATCTAAAATGTTAAAATAATATTATTAATAATTTGTCCATACAATTTATAATAGTCTTTTAAGAAAAATATCTTATCTCGGTTTTCTATTGTTACAGACACACAAAAAAAAATACTGATGAAGACCAACCATAAATGGTCAAAACGTCTATAAAAATGTAACAAAAATGAAATTAAATTTGTTTTAATTTTATTCCTACTATCGAACCAAAATACCCAAGAAAACAAAATTAGAATATATATGTATAAAAGGTTCAGAACTAAACAAAAAAAAAAATCTCTAAAAATATATATATATATATATTTTACTGATATGGCATAATTTAATTTAAGTTATTATTACTTATTTTACAAACATTGAGCCTTTAAAGAATACAGGGTTTTAAAATCGGTATTTATATTTGAAATGGCAAATTTCGAAAATTTAGGAATCCCATATTCTGTATATTTTTTTAAATCTCAACTTTAAACATCTCTCAAAATAATTCCCTAATTCTCGAGTTATCAGCTTTAAAAACGAGACTTCGCGTTATAACTGTAACTAAAATCCAGATTTTATTTTTACAGCTGAAAGTAAGGATGCGTATGTCTTTGTTATATTTACCTCGAATGTAAATTTTGTGTTATTTTGTATGACATATATTTGTTTTAGTTTTAGTACTTTAATATTTTTTAACGACATAGATATTTTATTTTTGACAAGACCTTTAAGTTCTATTTTATAATTTGAGGGATGACTAAAAATAACTTTACTTGATTTTACTTTTAGACTTTACTCATGGCAGGTTTAGCTGGATTTGTTTTTTACTTTTAGAATAATGTTAAATATTCGAAAAAAAAATGTACCTTTAAAGAGGTTCAGTAAGGTAATGTAGAAAAACGCTAAACCTAATAATACGCTTCCCGATTCGGCAGCTTTGATCACTCCTGCCAGGGCTAGGCCCCGCCAAATGGATGGCAGTAAGAGAATTTGTAACCTGACATGATACAAACTTTATGTAAAAAAAAATCCGCTTTAAACATTTTTATGAATTAACATTGTTTCAACTGTACATATGTAAATACTTTGAATAATCAATTTGAGCTTTAAATATTTATAACACAATTGTTTTTTCTGACATAATGAAACATTATTACTAAGTCTTGTCCTCGCTACGTTGTTTCTGGTTAAGAAACACAAAAAATAAAGGAAAAAACTTAACTTAAAGCAGATTCCTCCAAAATTAATGATGCTAGCTCTCTTACTATATAGTAGTTGCAGAGTTACATAATTAAATAAAAATCAGATATTATATACCAAGCAATTCGCGAGAGAACTTCAGTCCAAATTTTAACTGACGCGACGAGTTAAACGTGTTTTCCCTTTATAAAAGCGCCGTCAGTCCATAAATCAGAGCGTTTTAAATTATAAGACGAGCCTCGTCGGTAGGCGCAAAGGATTTGGTAAGGGGAAGCAAGCGGCAAATACTGAACGAGGCATACTTTAATTCAACTTTTATTTTACAAACATTTAGCCAATAGAAAAATTTACTGTTTACAAACATGAAGCCTTTAAAGAATACAGCGTTTTAAAAACGATATTTATTTTTGAAATGGCAGATTTCGAAAATTTAAGATGCCCATATTCTGTAAATTTTTTTAAATCTCAATTTTAAACATTCCTTAAAATAATTCTTTAGTTCTTGAGTTATCAGCTTTAAAAACGAGACTTCGAGTTAAGTCTGCAAATAAAGTCCAAACCTTATTTTTATAGCTGAAAGTAATAATGTGTATGTCTTTTTATGTAAAATGAAAATGTAATTTGGCAATTTTTTTGAACGAACTCGTTTATGTTATACCATATATAAGTTTCTGTAAAAAAATGTCAAACGATTTAATACGATACATATTTCACTTTTCTTGTTATATAGGGAAACTTTGCAATTCTCATAACTTGATAAAATTTTCATTATATTCTAATCACAGCACGCATCTATAGCTTGACCTTATCGGATTTAGTAGATTCTTTTCATACACGGGGAAATGTGTTGTCAAGCGAGCTTTAACTCGGTGTGGATACAGAATTTCAATCATCCAATTTAATATTCTCGCAAGTTGTAACAGGGATTTCTTAAAATATTGTTTACGAGGAACATGTTAACGCTTCGTCTGTGTGCCAAGCTTATACATAAATTGTTACTTTTTATGATTTGTTCATTCCTGTTTTTAGTTTTATTACACTGTCCCTTAAATTGTAATATTTTATTACATACCTATGTAGAAATTATTCTTGTTTTATAGGAGATACAATTGTTTTTTTCTCATTTAAAAGCAGACCACGATGGCCAAAGGCCTAAATACAAGGTACCGTGGTGGATTTAAATGAAAAGATGCGGGATTTAACTACTAGCAAATTAGGAGAAGAGAGAAAGGTTTTTGCTGGTAACACATTCCATAATGGGGACACTCTGGGAATAAATAATCGAGCAAAGTGTCAGGTCGTTGGTCTTTGTAGGTGGACGGTGAAAAGATGCATATGGGTCGATACAGGCGCCCTGGCAGAAATAACTAAGGGAGGTATACTGCATGGTAATTCATTAAAATAGAATTTTTAGTAATATCTGTAAAACAGAGACAGATCGACCACGGTTCGATGATGCAACATGATTTTGTCTTAATGGCGTTAAACTGGAAAATATTATTTGCTCCCCATTCTACGAATTTATGAATGGCCTCGATTAGGGATAAGGTCATTACTCTACATCTATCATCAATTTCAGTTTTAGAAACAGGTTTTGGAAATTGTGTGTTAGTGTGGAGTGTACCAGATGCAACCAAAAAAAGAGGCCGGCTATATCTCGAAAACTGTTTATCCCATGATGTCTGTAAAATTTTTGTTATAGTAAAAGCTGAAAATTATTTTGAAGTTTCTAGGTCTGCCGCTAGAGAGAGTAATATGCTCAGTCAACTAGAAAATGTCTATAATAAGTATATCATTCAATTTGAAATTTTCGAGAAAACACGTAAAATCTGAGAAACCGAGAGAAATACGTTATTTGAACGCCCAATAAATGCCCTTTTCAACGAGACGCAAGTCATCTAGAACTGTTAATCATTATTTATATTATGCCAGTTTTTTTAAACAAATACTTGCCCTTTCCCCCATCCTATTTTTGACAAGCTAGAGAAATAAAATCTTAAAACATATTATTTGCAACTTACTAAAGATTATCACAGAGTTAATTTTAATATACATACACTAGGTGAAATTATGAGAAAATCCACAATTTCTAAATTCTAGAAAGACCTAGAAACTTAAAAAATAATTTCCAGCGCTCTTTCTTCGCTACTTTTAATTTAACAAAAAACTTTTTGCTATAACAAATCACTTTTAATATAACAAAACACCCGGTATTATCGTCACTATAGCTGTGAATAGAATAGCTCATAAAAGAAAGCATATCCTTGATGTACAGGACGAATAGGGTAGGTGCCAACACTGAACCCTGTAGAAGGCCTGCGTTGATGTTTTGAAAGTAAGATGAATAGCCATGAACCACTACAGAAACAAAACTAGCAATCCAAATACAAAGTTTTGGACGAAGATTGTTAAGAAGTGCATCACTGACTTGATATGTTCAGGGCAATAATTTGGGCTTCCTCGGGAAATTCGATGGACTTGTTCCCGTTGCAGGTTACGAAGGTAAAAAGATCTGCTGTGATATGGCTCTGTAGTTAGAGGGAACAAGCTATAACGAGGAGATTTCCAGCTGTTAGGAAAAATACCCTTGTCATAGGGCACTTAAAATAACCTGGTAAGTATAGAGGCCAGTTCAGAAACGCACTTTTTTAGGGCTTTGGCCGGAATATCATCAAGGCCAGAGGACTTTTTGGTAGTAAGCTGATATTGATGGAAGCTGGAACTGGTGAAGAGGGATTAAAGTAAAATTTGCGGTAAATTGTTTCAAAAAAAGCTCAGCTTTCACCTTAGACGTGGAGACGATTTATTCACTAGAAGGTACGGGTGGAAATAAGCTTTTGCAAAACTTCTGATTAATATTTTTGGCAAGCGACGCAAAGGATTGGCTACCATTATCGCAAAAAAGAACTTTGCCTTTTATGACATGTTTGGCGTCGAAAATGATGCAATTATGATTTCATGTCTCGATTTGTTTATTTTTTGAAGTAGGGATCTTAAGGACATTATTATCATCACAGGACTTGGGTCTAGGTTAATAATAAAACACAATTATTCACATCAAGTCAAAAACGTACCATACCTGATATTATTAAATTATCACTGAGGTGTGCCTCTATAAAAAAAATATGTTTTAAATTTAATATTATTAATATGAAATATTTATAGTTTTTAAACATTTTAGTGTATATATATATATATATATATATATATATATATATATATATATATATATATATATATATATATATATATATATATATATATATATATATATATATATATATATATATTATACAAAAATAAATATTATTATTATATAAAATTCCGACATTTGTGAACACACTTCGGAAAGACTGCTGGAAGAAAAACAAAACTAATTCCAAAAAAAGGACGAGCAGAAATCTGACAACTCACACCAATCAGCGGAATTATATGCCGAATAGCACGATTCTACAACTTCCTGCTGTATTGTACAGTAATTATACTATGGTCAGAAGAACTTAGGGGAGAGGAAATAGAAAACTGATAAGGATCCAAAATATATGTACATTAATCTCTTTAGTTTTTGAAAAATTTAAGTTTAAATATCACAATATTATTAACACTGCCTAATTGCATGGTACTATGACTTTAAGTTGCCTAGTAGACTATATGTAAAAAGTAAATATTATTGATTATTATCATTGTAAGTAGTGCTTCTATGCACGCTTTAGAAATTGGAAGTGATATTCGTTTTTGCAAATACCTAACTTTTGTCTTAATTTGCTTAGTAAACTACATTTTCTTTAGAGGTAGCTTACTAGAATTTGGTGTAAAAGATAATAAAAGCAGTTTTTATCAAAATTAATTTTGTTTCGAATAGCATGTATTGATACCAGTTTTAATAATATTGCTACTAAATATTTCAAAAGATAAAATACATAAATTTCTAAATATAAAAGTGTTTATAAACTGTTGACAATAATAACTAGGTTTGTGTCTTCCAACTGAACGAGAAGTAGAGCATAGAAATCAAATAAATCGCTGGACATTCGAACTTATACATCAATTTTTTCTTCCAATATTTTTATTTATTTTTTATTTTTCCAATATTTTTAATAACACTTTGTGTAATTACGAATATCAATAATCATCTTCAATATCCAAACATTTTCTCTATCTTTTTTGGGTAGAAGAAAATTATCCATTTATTGCTGGAGCACTTCCCAAATATTTTCTGGTTTCCTTAATTTCTGCAAAGGTAGACAGCCTTTAAATTTTAATTTTCTTCCAATAGCTATGTAATTCTTAGCCCTACATGATATGCCTTCTGATTTTTAAACTTTAAGTTGCATATTATACGCCAGTTGATTGTACAATGATTTACGATTAATAAGTGTGAAAAGCTTTAACTTGAACATAGTATAGGCAACAAAGACCACTCAAAAAATGGTGTAATGGTCTTTAGTATAGAGTAAAATAAGCCCTTTTAAACACATCCAAAATTTGTTGCATTATAATTTCATTCTAATAACTGCAAATTGCAAACTGAGTATTATAATTTGACTAGAGGAAGCTAACCTTAGCGCAATACTTTGTTCAAACAAGCTTTATATAAAGATCGATTTTCGAAAAACTTCCAGAATAGTAATTATTTTCTATGTTAAACTTAAAATGAGATTATTCAAATTATATGCAGATCAGTTATAAAGTGCAAGTGTCAGAGCGTAATTTTGAAATGCCAATTGCACGTAACATATCTTCCTTTATGGATATACCATTCTTATCGGACATCAAATTTTAAAGTAATGGAGCATTTGATTCTTTTTGCGAGCCGAATATTTGCTTAAATTTCAGTTTCGAATGTGCTGAATGCTTTATATTAGGCAAGCTAAAAAATCTAGCTTAGTGTTTTTAGGTATATAGAATTGGTCATTCATGTTTCTTATTATGTGCAGAAACTTCCTGTTTCTTCCTTCTTTGAAAATGAAATGAAATTAATGTATGGCAAGCCTCGGTACGAGTTTTAAAGTAAATAGTTTTAAGGTTATTGTTTAAAATATTTAATGTTGTAAGAATAGTTTACAGGAACAGTAGAAGTATATCAAATGAATCAAACTGAGAAAACGTGGGATTTTATGCATGATAAAAAAAACATTTTAGTCCTCCCTGTCAAACAAATATCGCTACGTGACTACTTGGCCATAGTATTCAATAATTAGTATATAAAAGGCAAAAAAAAATAAAAAAGCAAGTAAAAGTAAATTAAAGTAAAACAAAACCATAAGCATAAATTTAGAAAATCTCAAGAAATTGGTTCAAGTTTTGAAATATAATATAACATGACCATTCTTGAAAAAAGTGTTTTATTTTTTTGACAAACTTTCTGTTCTTTGGGATAATATTAAAAAATAGATAAGCAAATAGGCAACACTTGTGAGTGGTCAATATAATTTACCCGCTTAGGATTTTCATGATCAAAAGAACATAGAACACAGAAAAGTTAGAATGTAAAGAAAATAAAAAATAATTTGTTTTTCCATTTTAAAAAGTAATTTTGACCAACATTTAGTTTCTTTAGATTTTTTATAGGGATCACAGACAAGTCAACTATATCTAATTAAAGATTCATTAAGGGCTTTGAAAATTTGGATCAGTAATGTTTTACACAAAATGTCTCCAAGAATATGAAATGTTTAACTAATTAGATTTCAAATAATTTATCATTTTCGCTATATTAGGCATTTTTTTTTTCTCGTTGAAGGTCGAAAATTCTTTTATCGGCACCATTGACCCGGCGGCGCTCATTTAACGTTTCCCTAAGAAGATTTTTTAGAGATGATAGCAGTATCATCTGTATATGAAAGAAGTTAATCATTATCGATTTGTATGTCAGATTATGAATTTATTTATGTTATAAACAGTAACGTTCTAGGTACCGTTCCTTGCGGATATTGATGGATGATGGATGACTACCTAAAGTATCAATATTAATAATTTGCTCCTTGCAGCCAGCTAACTCTCGAAGAGATTCAGTGTGACGCCCCTCACTTCATAGTTACTTAAAACATCCGTTAAGGCGGTAAGCGGTACCGTTTCGAATGCCTTTGCGAAAATAGGGCTTAGCGTTTTCATTATTATCCAAGTTAGCCGTGACTGTTTGGCAAGGTTGTAAATAGCATCCGCTGTATTCTGAGTATTTCGAAAAAAAAAATTGATTTCTTGACAAGATATGGTTTTGATTAAGATAATTAGATAAAAAATATTTTAAAAATTTTCCATTGGAGGTAAGAACATAAAATACCTGGAGTTATAATTGCAAATAAAAAAAGAGGTTGAAAAAAGTTTTATTTTAACATTCTCTGATGTCTATTTTATTAAAGCAGTTTGCCAAGTCCTTTTGATTAAGCCATCATTTTAAAGATTTTGTTTTGTTTGCAGCCTGTGAAATAAAAAGTATTACATTTAAATAATTTTAAATCACGTTTCGTGTATTCAATTATCGTATTTTGTTTGTTTATATATTACTTACATTCAGTATTCTAAGAGCCAAGAAGATTTATTTTTTATTTATGTTTTTACATGAAATTATAATACACCGAATGAACCATGTAGTCAGTTCGTCAATCTATACGACTATTTTAAATGATTCATCTTGTATATTGTTTCATATTTAAATTCTACAAAAAAAGTTTATTTGATGAATCATGTCACATGTCTAAGTTCATATGTTTTCAACATATGTATTGACATTTGAAATTAGAGCAAAACGACTTTGACATCCTAATCTAAGTTTCTGATAATAAATAGGAATTCAGCCACCGCACCAGTTTGACCGGAAATGTTCGATGTATTATAAAAAACTAAGATAGGAACAAAATGTCTGTTCTAACTCCAGTAATTTCAATTTCTGCAGCTTATGCCAAAGTGTCCAAAATGACGAATTTCAAAACAGTATACCGAAAACAATTGAATTTATACATATATGTTTTATGAAATATGCTTGTTTTCTTTGAGAAACCTAAAAATGTAGAAATATAGAGGGGGATTTCATTTAAAAACTCTGCCTCCGAGTTAACACCGAGAAAGTTTCTGGAAATCTGAAAAGCTGCATCAACAGCGGAGATTAAAAAATATGGTTCGTTTTCCCCTGATTCCGTACTAGTCCTTTGCTCTGGTCTGATCTGTCGAACTTTTCGTCAAAAGTTTCCCCAATGACGGAGATAGTAGTGTCGTCAGCCAATAAAACATAATGCCTCTGTGGTTTTCTGAGGGTACATGATTGATGTAAATAAAAAATACAATGGCCGGAGTATCGAGCCCTGTAGTATTCCAATCAACATGTGTTCTTTCGCTGATATCATGCCACCGCAAGTCACCATTTGAAATCTATTATTTAAGTAAAATTAACTTAATTAAGTTTAATGCTTGTGTTAGCGTCCTTCTGGTTCAATTCAGAGAGGGTGTAGTGGGTGGAGGACAAAATAACAACTTCTCCTATTGTAAATTCGCCGACGTTTCGACGTTTATTTTCGTCTTTATCAAGGCTGCAATGAAAGAAACATTGCTTAATAGTACATGATTACACTATTTTTTGTTTTTTTATTAATAAATATGTATTAAGTATGGTTAGAATTACCAAGGTATCAAAGAAAAACAACTATAAGACAATCATAAGCACGAATGAATAACATACAATTTAAAATTGAACACAAACTAAAACGATTTATTTTTCCTTTTTCCTTTGGCACTAAGAACACAAAAAATTATGTAAAATTGTCATTATAGATATAATATTATATCAGCTCCCTGAATCAAGAAAAAACAGAAAAATATAAAACCAATAAACTAGTGAACCTACCTTATTTAAATTAGGAAGTTAGTGTCATTAAAAATTCGTATCCATAATACATATGGGAAATAAAAGGAAACGGCACATAACACATAGTTTATAGTACACATGCACACTGATTTTCCTCTTTATATTCTTTATATATATATATATATATATATATATATATATATATATATATATATATATATATATATATATATATATATATATATATATATATATATATATATATATATATATATATATATATATATATATATATATATATATATATATATACATATACCGAACTCAAAAATACTAAATACTCTAATTAAGTTTATGAACTAGGCATGCGAGGCTAATCAAACACCTTGCTAGGGTCACGGAACATTGTACTGACACATCCAGAATAACGAAACCAATCAGATATGAAACACACTAGGTCCATTATGCCAAACGACGCATTAAGACCAGGCCTGTTTTTCGATAAACATGCCATAAGATTTCAAATATTCAAATACTCTACCAGCTATACATTTCTCTAGTATCTTAAACAATACCAACAATATAGATAATGGACGATAGTTGATTAAACCGCTCTGATCACCACTTTTGTATCTAAGTACAAGAGTTGTCTTCCAGATATCTGGAAACATGGTATCGCGTATATAACAATAAATAAGTTTTTTAATAGGTACAACTAGTAATTCAGGCAATTTCTTCAAAAGATTTACTGAAAGATAAAAGCAGTCTTTACTACTCTTATTTTTTAGTTTACATATGATATCTATAATTTCATTAAAAGAGTATTCGTTTATCTATTATTTCGAGTGTCCTGCAGGTTTATTATTTACGTTTAGTGGTGCAAAATTTAAGGTAGTATTGCTATTATCCAATAGAAATGAGGCAATATTAGTCAAAAAAAATTAAATTTCTGTACAGCAATATTTGTTGGAGTTGAATGATGTTTTTATCACTATCATTATTGTTTCATTTAGCTAGTTATATAGCTTTTTATAGTCGTTGTTGAAAACTCTTTTAATTATAAATTAGCATTAGTAGAAAACTTTTTGCAAATATCAGTGAGAAACCTTAAACGCTGTCGCATATTAGACAATTTATTTGTGTAATGACTATAGTTTTTTTAAGAAGTGACCTTTCATAAGAATGAATAATTGTATCATTAAATGATTGAGATGTTTTATTAGCTGTTATACCTAAGTCAGAGACAAAATCCTAGGTTGTATTCTCCAGGATGTTAGAAATATGTTCTTGCCAGTCTGTGTTGTTGGTTGGTAGATTTTTTTAACAATAATATATTTTATAATTTTACTGGTAATAAAAATAGAGATCTATTGTTTGTCGTGTCCAGAGAGACCAGGGTCCAATGTAAGAATTGAGATAGTGTAATTCTGGAAATCAAATATTATCAAGGCGACTATGATTTTCATTTTCTGAAAATATCATTGGTTTTAACACCTGAGAGTTTCAAAACATCACAGATTCTAACTGGATCCCATTTATTTACTGCAAAATGAGCATTCATATCATCTAATTTCATAATATTTTTGTCCATGAAATAATTGGCATAAACCATGGAAGATGTTGGTATTAACTCAATCCAAAATAATCTAGAATTGATAAATATAAGTGTGAAGCTATTTTTAAAGGATTTTAATATAATATAGCCTAAATATGTCTCTATTTGATTTTTTAAATTTCCAAGAAGATAAAACATTAAACCGCTCAAAGAAGCAGCAGCATACTGCAGAAGATGAAGATCCATTTAATCATATTTATAGCATCTAATAAATAGGTAAATATATATTGTTTTATGTTCAGTTCCAGATCCCAAGCAATATGGACACCGTCTACTGGTGCAAGGTCTTCAAGGCGCCCACGTTCAATGACAAGCACCACATCACCGGGTTCGAACCGATCATCGGCAAGAATCACACCAGTATGTTACATCACATGATCATGCACGAATGTGAACTAGGTGAGGGCGCGAATATGGCTATTTGGGAGAACTTCGCTAAGGAGGAGGGTCGGCTATGTTACAGTAATATGCCCTTGGAATGGGAAAAGTGCCTAACGCCGCTGGTCGCTTGGGCCATAGGGTCTAAAGGTAAAATTTATCCGTGCTATTTAAATTGTTTTCTGTTCTAGGAAGAATAAAATAATTGTTATAAATCTTTATACTGTAAAATGCACCACAAAATTACATTTACTAAAAAGGCAGATGCCATGATTGGCAGGTTTACTCTAAATATAGCCAAAGTTTATATAAAGAAAATCATAACTATGTATTTAAGATAATTATTTTTGTCTGTATATATTATTATCCACAGTGGCGCGTTAACAAGTATTTTAATGCTTTTAATGCAGAAAACTGATAAGTATATAAGATATTGGATTCAAATTGCTTGTTGTAAAATAAAATTTTTAGAAACATATCTCTTTTATGTGTGCTTGTCTGTGGGTGTGTATGCGCGTGTGTGTGCATGTGTGTGTGTATGAGTGTGTCTTACAAGACCGTTTTCGATGTTTGGAACTACGATCATCATGGAAAATAATATTTAAAAATCTTAATTGATAATTATTGTTTTGATTGATTTCAAAGCAGGTATAAGGATTTACCTGTTTATAAGTTGTTATAACATATAAGTCTAAGTTTTTCCTAAGTTTAGGGAAGTTGTGTACAATCTGGCTACGCCGCATGGGGGTATTTGGGTATGACCCTCAATCTACAAAGTCTCAACCCCCTAGGGTTTAGATACCCATTAAACCCTATAAAATTTCAGATTTCACCATTACCCGTAGTCGTCGAAGGGTCAGCTACTTATCGAAAGGCCGTTGTATAGAGGAATTATGTCATCGCTTCTAGGGCTCTCGATACCCATGTTTCTAGAAAACCCCAGATGCACGAAACGGGTATATATAAGCAGCCAGCCGCTTGTCCGAGTATCAGTATTGGATATACCATCTGTAAATGATGTCGTTGCAATCCTGTGTGATAAAACCGAACTGTTTTTGTTATATATGTGGTGAAGTGACATTGAAAGCTCAACGAAAGACTGAGTCCACTTGTAAGAAAAGCCTAGGAATTATATTTAGGGTATAAAGTTGGCGACCAACCCAATTTTGCACCTAAAAGAATAGCTACGGGTACTCACAAGTCTATGAAGTTTGATGTGCCAATGATTTTGCGGGAACCTCAGAATAATGTTGATCATTGCTTAACAAAAATCCTGCGGTTTTTTATTAAAAGGAAACATAAAATTGAATATGCTAATATCTCCTGAGCCACGAAATCGAATGGTGAACTAAATGATTTTCAACCTAAAGCTGGTATAAACTTTCAAGACGAAGACGACTATGAATGTAGTAGCAGTAAATAGCCCCATTTTATCTCAGAAAGAGCTGAATGATTTTATTTGTAATTTGGATCTTACCAAAACAAGCTGCTTGGATTTCGTTTACAGCAGTAGAATCTTTTACAAAAAAATGTGAACATTTCCACGTTTCGGAAAAGAGAGTCTATGCTGGCAACATTTTTCTCAATGGCAAATGACTTAGTTTACTGTCATGGCATTTCAGGTTTAATAAACAAACTTGTCCTTTCCTATAAAGCTACCTAGTGGCGATTGTTTATTGTTTCTCCGAAGACAAGTTTAAAGGCAGTTTTGTTGTTTAATGGAAACGGATAACCATCTATTCCCGTGGGTCATGCTGTAAATATAAAGAAAACGTACGGTAACATGCGTATATTACTTCAAAGCATAATACACGAAGATCATAAATGGAATATCTGTGCTGATCTGAAAGATGTTGCACTACTCTCAGGACTACAGAGTGATGACACCAAATATTGTTATTTTGTATTCCAATGGGCCATCAGAGCCAGGAATCAACATTATGCCGTTAAAGAATAGCTGTTACGTGAAAACATTGTGTTGGGTCTGAAGAACGTCCTCAATGAACCCTTAGTAGAGCAGCAGAAAATTTATTTACTTCCTCTGCACTTAAAACTAGCACCTATAAAAAATGTTGTTAAAGTCTTAAATAGAGAAGGAAATGCTTTTCTTTATTTGAGCCTTTTTAAAGACAAAAATTTTGAATCTACATTTTCGAGAAAAGAAAATAGGGCGTGAACTGTCTTCGAAAATTCATGTAACAACTTCCTAGGTAACAACAAATCGCAGAACTACAAAAATCTAGTTGAAACGCTTATCCAATCTTACACAACTTTAGGTTGCAACATGCCATTTAAGCGCCATTTTCTTCACTTTTATTTATTTTGTTCCCTGACAATTTAGGTACAGTTTCAGACGAACACGGCAAAAATTTTCACCAACAAATTGCTCAAATGGAGAAGCGGTATGGTGTAAAATGGACCCCAAATATGTTATTGTATTGTTATTGTTGGATCCTCAAACGTGAAATCTATTTCCTCGAATACATGCGAAAAAGACAAACTAATTTATTTGATTATATTATACTTTTTTGATTACAAAATGAAGTATATTTTATAGAAAGTGTTTTTTTTTCCTTTGAAAATTCACTAGATTACTTATGGTTTGGGTTTCTCATATTTTATATTCTGCTTCTCTTATTCTCTAAAAACTTATGGATGATAGAGCTCATATTTGAATTCAGCATATTACAGTAGACACAAAAAACCAAAAAATATTAGGGAGCGACAACAAATTTAAAAATGCAGAACAGTAGAGCATCCAGTATAACGATTGCATTTAGAGTAAATCCCTCATTCAAAACACGTTTTATTGCTGCACGGAGTCGAACGCTTAACTTATCATATTATTCTTTTGTGTAGGGGAAAATTTTCCAAATCACGTTGGTTTACCGCTGGCACGCAAGAAAAATTCCTACTACATGTTGGAGGTACACTTTGATAATCCTGAAATGAAAGCCGCCCAGGATACATCTGGATTAAGGTTAGTGGGGGCAAAAGTTTTTGGGTTTGTGTTTTAGGCAACTCACAAACCGAGCTTTATTTAATTAAATTACCCGATCTTTTATGACCTGGCAGTAGACGGATGAAGGTTTATTAACCACTTCAAAAAAGGTTATAAACCGGATTCGCCTAAAGTACGAATGCTGGTTAATATTTTTATATTGAGGTCGGAGATAAGCAAAAGATTTTTTTAAAATCAATATGACAAAGTAAACGAAAACGCTAGTTAAAAAATTTCGACTTAAATAATTTAAAAAAAAATAGCAAATGTTTCGCTAACACTCTAGCTTCATCAGATGACAGATCTTAAATAAAATGGAAGTGTAAAACCAACTGCTGGTATTAAAAACATGAACCCGTTTTTACTATTGGGGACAATATACAGGTAAAATCTTTGGAATTTTAGCCTAATAACGATTTAACAATGGGAAACTATTAAGATCCAATTGGTCGTTTAATAATGTAATAATTAATAATTGTTGTGAATGTTTATTTCCACAGGTTTTATGAAATTAAATTTTAACTTTTTCGTTCTACGTGTAAAATTTTAAAGTTCCTTTCAAAAGTATGGTGTTCCTGAATTTTATGTTTAAAGTAACTGGAATTATCTGTTTGCTTTCTGTAAATAAATGTATGCTCACTAATTCCTTTTAAACGTTCCTCTTGTTTGTCCAATAAACAAATTTGAACAGGTTCTACAAATTAACTTGTAAATCCCGGAATTATTCAGTTTTTTGTTCTTCTAGTTTTCCTCTAATTGTTTTTAATCTATCTACCAAGGCTGTTGTTGATCCTACTAAAAACAATATTTTTCAAAACCTAGTAATTTGATTTATAACGATGTTATTAATCTATGAACAAGGCTAATATATGCTTATATTTTATGTGCAAAATAATTATTAGAGGTTTTGTGTATTGTAATGTTTGTATGAGATGGAAAATTTTAAATTGATGTTTATTATATTTAATAGTTATTTTTAAGTTTAAGAAATTAATTAATTATTTTCTAAACTGTAAATTTCATATTTTTGTTTTGGTTATTTGTATAACCCAAAAATGATTTTAAATGTGTCATTACCAGTAAAACATGCTAATATATCATCAAGATAACTATACCAACAAATGCTTGTGAATTTTAATTTCTAAATGGTCCATAAATATCTCTAAAATTGGACTTATATACATAGTCTCGTTTAATTCAAATTAATTTTGATTCAAACAGATCGCATATTAATGTCTAATATAAATAATAATAAAAACATTATATTCTCAGATTCTCAATTCCACCATTTAATTTTTCTGATGTTTATTGTAAAATAGACGAACCTGGTTTGTTAAGGAAAGGTTTTCAATTATAATCCTAATGTAAAAGATACTAAACGCAATAGGAAAAAATAAGGAGTTGAAAAATTTTTAATCCAAATGGACTATTCGAAAAGCAGAAAACAATTTAGTCAAAGATCATAGCATATTTACTGAACAAGAGGAATATCAAATATCATTACTGAATCCCCAAGAAAAAGTAAATAACTTAGTTGACTAGAAATTATGGAAATAAACAAACATAAAAATAACAACACATTAATAAACAACCAATTGTACCTAAATAGTTACCAATTGTCAAATATTTATTAGGCTATAACGTAAAATCACAAAAAAAATACCTATATAATATCCCCAATTGTAAAAACAGATCCGTGTATTTAATACCTACAGTTTGTGTTACACTTTTATTTTATTTATGATCTATCATCTGATGATGCCATAGTGTTTGCGAAACAGTTGTCATGTGATTTTTTGTAAACTTCTTCTGTTTAATAATTCAATATGACTTAATTTTGCCTTAAAAACTGATTAGGCTAATTTTATTATTTACTTTAAAGGGTAATTTTTGGCTTAAGTGTTGAGCCAGATTTTTTTAATGCGATATACAGCATATTCATTTTTAATTTTTAAAAAAGTAATAAAATTTCGACGAGAATAATTTTAATAAAAATTGTATTGTTACTGTTTGCATTCGACCCCAAAATTTCAGTCGTTATTTTATTATCCCAATGACTAAATTCTGCTGAAAAACTGCCCTCCACGTCTCATACTTTTTTAATTTATATTTGCTGTCCGCATTTATGCCGAGCTTTCATGTAATAAGGAGCTTTACTTTACTTCAGATGGTTTCTAGAATGACAACATAATTAATTATTAGCAGTACGAAAAGCACTAGGGGGTATATTCACCCCTCGAAACTAAATAATATTTCTAATATAATAGATGTAGTAACTTATATTGATTTATGAGTAGGAATAGATACAATAAAATTAATATTCATTTTATATATATTATAACCTGAGCAGATCACCTCTTAGCTTTGTATAAACGAAAAGGAATATAATATACTTTTAAACAAACATTTAGAATAATTTAATTTATATGTTCTCTCATCAGTGTCATTGAAGATGATATCTTACAAATGAACATAGAAGAGTGCTTAAACCTAATTCTGACACCATCTCTTGCATGTTAACAGTAAAACAAGAAAAATAAAAATTAAAAATATCCAAGTAGCCCAAGTGTTTTTACCTATTTCTGTTATAGCTGTATTAGCATTATTCTAAGGGTTTCATGTAGATATAGTCAAAAGCAATGTTATCGTGTGGGTCATACGATTTATCAAAGACAAACTTTTTGAGTTTGTTTTTCTTTTATTACGTGTAATCATATACTCCACATAAAATCCGAAAGATGAATTAGATAGACCTATGATATTTTCATATGAAAAAGGAGGACAAACATATAAATACTAGCAGTTGCAAAAATCTTTGAGCTATGTCACTTCAAAGTCAGATTGACAAGTCAGTGATAAAATGAGCAATAGAAAACAATTTTTTGCATCCACAAGCTCTGAGAATAGGTATAAGGACTGTACAGAAAATTGTGCATGAAAAAAAGCATATTTTAATTTAAAAAGGAGATTAAGAAATGTACACGAAAAAAGCCAAAGACATAAAATTTAAGTGATAATATAAAAATGGATGTTCGTAATGCAATTTACGATTTATACACATCAAAAACTAATATAACCTTTCAAGTTTTAAAAGTAGCTTTAAAAAATCGAGGCATATTGAAAATTGGACTAAAATCGTTGTCAAAATTAATAAAAATATTGGGTTTTGGATATAAAAAGGGCTCTAATCGAAGATTTTTATGCGAGTTGTTACATATAGCAAGTTTTTTAAGAAACTAACGGAAAATCTTAATTCAAAATTTAGAAAAGTGGTATTTTTAGACGAGACTTGGATATTTTCTAATGGAAGTGGTTCGAAATCTTGGCAGGACAAGTCTGTAAAAAGTGTAAGGAGAAAAAAGGGATGTGGGATGGGAAAACGGTTCATTATTTTGCATGCAGGTCCTTCAACAAAATTTCTCCCAGGTACAAGTTTACTGTTTTCTTTAACATCCAATATCCAATATGAACTGTGAACTGTTTGAAAAGTGGTTAAAAGAACAACTGATTCCAAATTTAGATGCTCCATCTTGTATCATTATGCATCTTATCATTGAAGAATCTTAAAACAAACAACCTACTTCATCCTGGAAGAAAAGTGATATTTATGATTAGCTAATAAAACAAAAACAAAATCCTTTACCCAATATGCTGAAACTAGAACTTCTTTTAATGGCAAAATCTATTAAAAAAACCAACAATATATGCCGTAGATGAAATATTACGGGAAAATGGACATGAGATTTTACGACTGCCGCCATACCATTGACAGTTTAATGCAATTGAATTAATATGGGCTGGGGCAAAATCATTACGAAAAACACGTGAACGATGGTCTTACATCAGATGAAGTGCAAACTGTTTGGCAAGATTCATTAAATTATATTACGCCGGAGTACTGGAAGAAATCTGTGGAACATACGGAGATATTAATATGGGATTGGTGGAATCGAGAACAAGTTGTTAGATGTCGAAATAGCACCAATGATCATCGCGCCATTTGAGGACGACTCAGAAGATGAGGACTTTTCAAGTAATGGTGATATTTTTTAGTCTATAATATTAAAAAGTTTCTGAATTAGTCTTTGAAGTGTATAAATCATAAATTGCGTTATGAATATCCATTTTTGCATTGTAACTTAAGTCTTTTGCCTTTGGATTTTTTTAGTGTACGTTTCTTAATCTTCTTCGGAAGTTAATTATGTTTTTTATTTTCATGCACAATTTTCTGTACATTCCTAATACCGATTCTCAGAGCTTTTGGAACTGCCTCCTGGATATTAGCCAGTGAATTTTAATTTAAAAAATTTTTTATTAGATTTGACAGAATTTTTTTGCTTACCTTTTTAGTACATTTGTAATTTTGTAGGTAATAAATAAATAATTATAGAATAGTTGTTCCAATTATAAAGCGTGTTTAAAATAAGTAAATTTTTTTAGTAATTATAAGACAAAATTTGATATATAAAAACCGCTTTACCAGAAACTCGGGGCTAACGAAAAATACTGGCTATATATATATATATATATATATATATATATATATATATATATATATATATATATATATATATATATATATATATATATATATATATATATATATATATATATATATATATATATATACATATATATGCATATATACATATATATATATATATATATATATATATATATATATATATATATATATATATATATATAACCTGTATTTTTCGCATGCATGGCCCTTAATTTTAGTAATAAGATAAGTAGTTTTTTAGCTATGCCGCGAACAGACAGAGTGACGGACAGACATACCTATAGACAGACGAAATTGAGAAAACATATTTTCCGGCATCTAGGGACCCTTAAACGTAAACAGCTGAAAAAATTTCACGAAAGAGGTAATTACTAATTATCTTGTGTTTTTAACAAAAGTGTATAATATTTTTGCAAAATAACATTTTTTTGTTATCACAATACAAAAAAAAACAAGTTTTCTTTGCACGGGGGTGGCCTGCATTTAAATAAACGACACTGTATAAGTGGTTAGATTTTTAGGTCAAGTGGGGCTCATAATTTTTGGTGATTGGTAAAAAAAATTCACTTTCATTAAGTGGCTGTATAAACAGAACGTATCCTGATTGTTCCACTGATTTATTAAGGCGCTTGCCATTTTGTGTATTTTTGTTTTTGCCAACCAAAAAATTTTAACCAAATACATATTTAGCGAGTTTTCTTATTTAGTCCCTCGGCATTTAATATATAAAATAATATTAAGCGGCTATCTTAATAATAATGCGTAATATAATAAAAAAAAAAACCATTTTCTTCCTCCTTGTATATTTGTAAATAGCCCATCGAGATTTAATGGCTCGATAAAAGAATCACACAACATTTTGGTATTCACTGTGTTTTCTGATTTGATTCATAATGTCGGTCACCTTTGGACCCGCACGATAAGACCGTATTCGACTATACTAGACTCTCGTTTTCTTTAGTAAAATTTTCAATTATTTTTTCATAAAATGTACGCAAAAATATTGTACTGAAAAACAAAAACAGTTGTTCTACTTACTTGTTGTAGTAGTAGTTGGAATTAGTATAGTGGACGGTGAAAGTAATAACTGGCAGCATTGACTTCTATAAAGCCAATGCTTCCAGCGTACACACAAGTTTTGCTTAGATCGTTCTCTTACTTTCGTCATTCTTAATTCGTTAGTATAAATTTTGCAAAACTAAGTTGAGTGCCATTTTTCTCATTTTTATATGGCTCAAATTAGCTGATCGGTCGGATCATTTTATCCCTTGTTTCCGGGCCACCGCCTAAAGAAGCTTTTTTCAAGATATTGTTAAACAGGTTTGACAGGTGATCCATATTATTGAAACGCTATTTCGTTTTTTAAAATTAAAGTTTTGTCAATGGTATAAATACGTTTTCCTGTAAGAAATAGGTTCAATAAATTTTCATCCAGTAGTTCAGCCCACACGTTTATTTTCTCCATAAGTTCGGTTTTAAGTTTACGAAATATGAAAGGTTTTTCTTCATACCACCAGCGACAATTAGATATATGACGTTAAGCGATGTTAAAAATTAAAAATAAAATTTTGTATGGCCAGTTTATTCACACGAAAGTAAAGGCGGCACTCAAAATCGTCTTCACTTAGTTGCTGTACAAGGAATTTGGGGAATTTTTAAGTTTTTTTAACAATGTTCGTCTTTCATGGCAAGGGCATTGACCAGGCAGGAAAACTGGTCGTAAATAATATTCTATTCATAAAACAAGATCAAAAGGTCTTCGCTCTAACTTCAAGTCACATCCTCACTTACACTAATTATAGCCAAAATATTGAAGTATATCAATATAGATCTTTTAATTTCCCTTTAAAGGTATAATTCATGAGAATACGGCTTCCAGCACCAACCGACCACACCAGATAGTTTTACATTTGTAACTCACAAGTAAAAAAAACCCATGAATTTTTTTAAAATTTGTGTTTTTAAAAATATTTTTGAAATAATTATTGTGATATCATTCATATTTTTCTTTTCAGAAGCATAAATATTTGCACATTTGAAAAGGCCTTTTTTTGAGTAAGTCTTCTCTGAAAATAATGTCTCTATCTCTCTTTATTCAAATGTTATTAAACATTTTTTTAAAATATACGAATATTTAAAATTTTGGTTAGCCAAAAATCAAATAGTTCATAAAAACCGTAGACAAGAAATGCCATTGTAACAGTTAATAAAAGTAAACTTATGTCAAAAAATAGTTTTATTTTTCGTTTGGATATCTGCAAAGTTTAAAAAAAGATTACACACAACTAAAACAATTAACAATTTTTTGCCCAATAATAGTTGATTAAGTAAAAAAGCTAAACAAGTTCCTAATATTTGAGATGTATCCCCCTCCGACTTTTGCTTTATGTGGAGGAGAGCCATCATAATTGCTCGAAATTGCAATGAAACGTCTTGGATCAGTTCTTCCTGCAAATATTGCAGATACCTTCTTCCATCTAACACATCTTCATAAAAGATATGCCTAATTAAATGTTGACCGATGATACCACACCAAACATTTATACCTACCTCGCATTTTAACGAAATGTGGATTTTCTGTACTCCAACAATGTCTGTTTTTACACTTCTACATTCGTCAGTCCAAACAATATGATTAATAAGCTGATTTCTAAATAAATTTAGAGCAACACAGGCGTGCCGAATAGAATTTCTAGGAAATTCTTCAAAATACAGTAAAACTGCAGCTACTGCGTGATCATCAGAAAACTTTTTTCCTCTTCAGTAATAAAATGCTTCTTAGTTTTTTCGCAAGCTCTTTCCACTCTTGCAAATATTTTTTATCAGGAACGGGACGCTCTGGATATCTTTCATATATAACAAAACAACGCTTCTAAGAATTTTTTGACACTCGTCATAGATCAACAACAAACCAACCTTTTCTGCATGAATAATCATTATTTAAATCTACCGTTTTAACAGTCAACGAAAAACTCTAAATTTTCCGCCATAAGTTCAATTTCATTAACTGTCACAATGGCACTTCATTTCCATGGTTTCCATAAACTACTCGATTTTCAGTTAACCAAAATTTCTTATATATTTTCAAAAATGTTGTCTTATAACTTTTGAATAAAGACAGTTTGAGAATTTTTATCAAATGAAATTTACTCAAACAAATAAAAGTTTTCAAATGTACAGAAAAATAAGTATGCTCCTGAAAAAAATATGAATGACATCAGAACCACCATTTTGAATTTAAAAAAAATACATTAAAAATATACCTTAGTGTTTCTCATTTAATACTCTCTATCCATATTTTAATTTGCACTTCCTGTTCTCCCATAATAAGCCAGTAACCCTACTTAGAGTTATGCTGGCTATAAAATACTCTTCACTCCAATGTGCAGTTTCCCAAATCAACACCCAACACTCACACCATATAAATCCATAATCAAATCCTTAAAACCAATGATTCCTTTAACCTAGTTATTATTGATATTTACCATGATACTTCTTTTCTACTAACATATTCTTTAGACGTTACAAATAAGATCCAACCTTAATTATTGATCTTAAATATGGGCAACTTTTTTTTAAATGTATTTTCAGTTTACTTTATAAAAGCGTAGGTTTTACTATTTTTTTTCTTAATAGTATTTACTATATGCAAAGGTAAGGGCGATTTACTTATAACAAATATATATTATTAAAAAAACATAAACTTATGAATATTTGCCCTGTCTACAGATTGCACTACACAAATAAGCTGAGGGAAAACGAAGGAGGAATCCTTATCACGGGAGTAGCTCCATCAACTTTGCATTTTATCCCGCCCTATCAAAAGGAATACAAGACCGCCGGATATTGTAGTTTGGGGTGCACAAAAGAGGTAAGTTTATTGTTACCGGAAGTTTTTCTAGTTTACTTATGCAATGTAATTGGCTGTTATAAGGTGTTGAATAGTTTATTGACACTCTTTCAAGACTACAGCGTGTTTCATAAAACAGTGACCCACTTCCTTATACCATTATAATTTATTTGCTTTCAAAATGTTGTAATTAGTTTTTGCTTATTCAAATAGGGAATAACTTCCCTTATTTCTGATAATTACCAAATTTTTGTTTATAGATTTATTTATTTGTAATATCTATGGTTATTTTATTCTAACGATGGATATCTTTAAATTATTTAGAAATACAGGATTTTCCAAAAACAATAACCTCATTGTTTATAAATACAACCTAGTAACATTTAAGACATTCCGTAAGATCTGTGCTTTACACTTATTTATTTTTATTTATTACTTATTATTTATTACTTTAAGTATTTAGTTAAAATGTATTAGATTTATTGTGAACAAAAGATGCCATGATAGTTATATTCAAACTGATTTTTCTTCAATTTACCGAAAGTTGATGTTACAAGGACTTATTCAAATATTAAAACAAACATATTATTTATATAAACCATTATTAATTAAAACAAAATTATTCTTTCACTAGCTTTTTATTTTTTATAAACTTTATTCACCTGTAAACCAGGTTTTTTATTATTAACTATGACGTCTTCATTCCGCTACGAGGCCTAACTGGATGCTACCTACAGCTTCGTGAACTTCGAACTATGTCACTTTCTATTCCTCTGTCCCTTTTCGATTCCTAGGCCGCATCTCATTAAATTGATGACCTTATTAAAAATATTGGAGTATAAACAAAGTTCCTTAAGTTTTTAGTGTGAGGTCTACTAGCTCATCGGTAGCGCACTTGGTTATCATTGCAGATCTCGTGTTTTCTACTCCTATCAGGCGACATTTTTTAATCGTGTTTTAAATATTGGACTGAGTTTTTGGTTAACTCTGGTTAGGCCAAAAAAGTGTATCTATACTGAAAAAATAAAAATATATTAAAGTTATATTTATTCGTTTTGTTGTTATGATTTTCACATAGCTCGTGTTATTTGTTAGCACCACCCACTGTCATTTCATGGGAGCTTTTAGCGGAGAGTACAGGAATGAGCCTCACTCCACTCTGGAGCTGTCAAGTCCTGCGTTAAGGCAGGGTTGTTCTAGGCTACATACACATGGGTACTAATTGGGGTATCGCGAAAGTACTAAATCGAGCTGAAGAACACTAAGTAGTACAATTTAGGTCTAGACTTTGTTGGGAGAGCTCTTCGAGAAGCCAAAACCATCTGTGACTAAAAAAATGAAAAAAGGTCATGTGTTTTGTACTATAGTGGTTTCGGTTTGAAGCAAGCCATGCCGATCAACATGGACACATTTCAGAGAGTAATCAATATCGGCGAATATCACCTTAAGCTTCTATACAACTGCTATGAACTGTTATATTTTTTAATCTTGTTTACGAAGATGTATTTTGGTACTAGATATTACTAAGGGAGTATTAGAGTGCTAACACACGTTCGAAAGTACTAGTCCCGAAAGTAATTTAGGAATAACTCTAGGTTAAGGTAGTTTTCGACGATGTTTCTTTTATTGCGCCAAAGCATGTGGTATGTCAAGCAACAACACATGCAAGTAACAAAACTAACAAAAACGTAAATGCAAATGTTCATTGCAGGAATTTTCGAAAAAAAGTATATCTGTTATTCTTTTATGGACAAGGTGCTCTTGGTTGGTTGATTGATTGATGGTGATTGGTTTTTTTTTTATAACTTTACTGGGATGTTTTAACGGGTTTTGAAAGATAATGCTAAGTTAATCAAAGAGTTCAATCCATTATTTTGTATCAAAAGAAAGCAGGAGGTATTTGCAAACAAATAACTTATATGAATTAAAGTTTCCTCTTTGTTTGTGGTACGTATGTAAAAAATGACAATAATAAAATATTTCTAGTATATAACTTTTTAGCAAAAATCAACTAGATTTTCGCCAAGTGGCGAAACTACAATACTCGGGGGTACCATGGCGCGAGCCGAGCAAAGAGCTCAGTGGACCCAGAGAAAGGGCCTTTCTTTGAGCCATCATTTATTTTTCTTCCTTGTTTTTTTGTGTTTGGGGTACAAAAAGATGCAAAACTATGAATAACCATTTCTTTTTTTTGACATCAATTATTTTCTGACGAGCATTTGTCAAAACCTGCTCGGGGGGCCAATATTGGGTTATAACACCTTTTTTTTTAGTCAATTATTTTCTGTACGTGTATATAGGGTGCACTTTCTAGAAACCTGCAGGGGGGCCCAGAATTTGTAGTTACGCCACTGCATTAGCCCCAGATGACAGTCCGAAATTTAAAATCGTAAATCTTTAGTTTATATGCCACTCCATGTGCAGTATAGGCGAACCAACTACTTTAATATATTTCGGAAGCCCCACTTCCACTTTTCTTTTTGGAAATGTTTGTATTTTTTTATGGAAGTATGATCTTTAAACGTAATTCCATTCAAGACTTACTTTGGTGTCATATTATATTTTTAAAAAAAAATTTTATTAGCATCATTTCTCATAATCATGTTTTTCTAATTTCTTCAAGCCACTATAAATACGTAAAATGCCTGTAGGACTCGATAATCGCAAGAGTTTTTTCATTGTTCCATTCTATTTTAAGTACAAAAAGTGAGTACCCAAAAGATAACGCATTCTAATTCTCATCTGCCTTAGAAAACACTGCGTCTACTTGCCTCTCGACGCAGAAGACCGACGCGATAAAAACAACGCATGCATCACAATGCACGAAAAAAATGCAGTGTCTATAGTTAGTTTTATGATGCGGACTTTGACCTCTGCACACGTATTTCGAGAGCTTTGTCAAATAAAAATAAAACTTTAACCTGGTCACATTCCCCGTGATTTTCATTTGTGGTTTTTGTGCGGTTGTTATCCAATTTTATAAGCAAAAATATACTCAGAAGGGTCAGTGACATTTCCAGGGGGGAGGCAGCTACCCCCAATACTGGCGGCGCACATAGGTCCAGCAGTGATCGTTCATGTTCTTTAAAGGAAGTAAATATGGATTGTCCAGTTTCTAGTTTCTCCTATATACACGTAACCACGAGAACTCCTTTGTTTTGAAAAAACTCCTATTCTTCGACAATTGCAAACGTTTTTGAATTTCTATATATTAGATCTCGTGGAGTAGGATTAATATATTTTATTGAACTCTAGTAGTTTTCGGGGCATAGTCTATTCCCTCTTAAGACTGAATCAATTGTTCTATTTCCAACTGTAATGGCAAGAAAATATAACACTATCACTCATTCCGAAGTTTCTAAAACCTATCGAGTTAACTGATTAGGTACTTGTTAGTGTGTGTTGTTTTTGCTATAATCTGAATATGTAAGGTATCATTTTCTTTGTAAATGAACATCTAAGAAAGTATTCGATCCCACCGATTTAATTTTCATTTTTATGCGCCATATGGCAAAAGTGCCATTTACCTATCTGAAATTGATCTTATCATCCTCAGATAAAAGCTGTCATTAATACATTTGGTACCACAGAAGACAGTGAAGATCTCATGCTTACACCTATGTTTGACTCGTGAAAAGTTTCTTGTCGTAGCAATGTCAGATATTGAAATTCAATTAATAGCAGCCAATATCATATTTATTTATCATATATATTTGTTGTATTAAAAAATAATCAAATTGTCACTGAAATGCCACAAATGTAAAAGAAATCAAAATTCCTAAGTCGGTCTACCTTCACCACAAGGCTTAGTAAGCCCAAGTATAAAAATAGTTAAATTTCCTTTCCTTCGTTATGAATCTTGCCTTTCATTAGGAATAGTAAACCTAGTTTTATTTCGGATATAGTCATGATTTTAAATAAATTAAATAAGTAGATTTTACACCGAATTTTTGTAATTTGTATGGATATTTTGGATTCGTCTTGAATTCGTACCATAATTTTACAAGTTTATTTCTATATCACAATTAATGGATGCCCAGAATTTGAAAACAATCTAATACGTGGTCTTTCAGACTGATCTTTTTAACTATTTTACTTTGCTGTCTTAGACATAGACAGGGGCAGCACTTAGGTTAGCTACAGCACATACGTGTCACCCAAGCAAAGCCGTCTGGCGTTAACTAAAGCATCACATTGACAGACTAGATGCTCGGTAGTTTCATCTACCTCAGCACAAAACCAGCAGTATGGATCGTTATCGAGTTCAATCTTATGCAGATAATATTTCATGAGCCAGTGTCCAGTTAGGACCCCGGTAATGGTTCTAAGTTGGCATCTGTTTAGTTTTAGAAGACTATTAGACTAAGTCTGAGTCCTACTGGCTCGTACCATTCACCACGGAATTCTTCGACAGTGCGATTCTTAATCCTGGCCTTTAGAGCTGAAGGAGCACTTCCCAGAGCAGGTTCCGGCCCTGTGAAGGCAGTGCTGCTCTACCTTCCCGAGTCAGTTGATTTGCCCCTTTATTACCCCCAATGCCCTGATGGCCAGGCACCCAGATCAGGCTAACCCTATTGGACTCACACAGCCTCTCTAGGACTCTTCTGCATTCAAGTGTTAGCAGCGAATTGAGCCTTTATCACGGCTTGACTATCACAGGTTCACTGCGTACAGGAAAGGTTTTCCTGTACGCAGTCCAAGATTACTGTAATCTCAGCCGGTTATACAGCCGCATACCGTCCAAGAGCAAGACTAATTCCTACCCTGGGTCTCTCCCCATAGAGCTGCTAACTTCAGAGCTGCTGTCTTTGGATTCTTACCAGAATATTGCAGGTTAATTCCCATGTAAAACTTGATTTTTATGCAAAATTTGAGGTAAATTGGATAATTTTTTTTATATTTCACTACGCCACAATTTTGTTGCTTCATATTGAATTTTTACCAAAATATTACCAGGTCTTCCCTACATAACCCTCATTTTTTTTACCAAAATTTGAAGTCAATCGGGAGAGTAGTTTTTAGTTTCACCGCGAACTGACAAATAAATCGACAGACACACCAATGAAATTGAGAATACATAGACATCTTGGGTTGCTACAATGTCCAGATATGTAAAACCTGGATTTTTTTCACGATTAGAAACATTTCATTTGTCCGACGTGTTGCTCCGCCTTTTTGAATTCGTACCACAATTTTACCAGTTCATCTCTACACCACAATTAATTCTTTAAGTAGTTTTTTTACTACCTAATACTTAATTTTTGTGCAAAATACCAAAAATGTTGCCAGGTCATCCCTATATAACTGTTAATTTTTGACTAAAATTGTTAGCTAAACCTCGAACAGACAGGCCGACAGACGGACAGACAGACCGACGGCATAGAGAACACATGATTTCTGGTCTCTAAGGATCCCAAAACGTGAAGATCTGAAAAAATCCTGGAGGGTGATTTTGTTGTCCATTTTGGTAACAAAAGTCATAAATTTATACTTGACCAAAGCTATAAAAGCTTTGTCTTAGTTTTGAGTCAGAGATTGTCAACAATTTTTTCAAAAAATACAGTTGCTTATGGCAAATGGTTACCTAAGTTTTACGTTTAATAATAATTAAATAAATGAAGAAATAACTACCTAAACTAAAATCAATTTTTTGTTTTGTAGGTGTTTCCCAAGGACGGTATAAATGTTGTGTCTGTGATGTTACATTCGCATCTTGCAGGAAGAAAACTTAAACTTCGACATATTCGAGCTGGTAAAGAATTACCCCCACTGGCACAGGTATGTTACTACGTAAATATTAAATAGAGCGTTTCTTATGTTTGTTAAATAAATTAAATTTTATTTCTTGATAAGAAATTAAATTCAGGTTTTTAAAACTTTCACATAACTTCTTCTTCTACAACTTCAGATTGCAGATACTGTTCATAAAATGCCATACTTAGGTCCATACTTTCCGGCTCATATAATACTACTCCGTTGTTTTAAAAATACTTATTTTTCATTTTACATTTACCAATCTACCAACAAATAGACAGTGCCATAAGCGTGTGATAAACCACAAAAAAACTATAGATAAACTACTTGAAAATCCAAAAGATAAAATCTAATTTGAAAACCACGGAGTATATAGCAGTCTATGCCAGGACTGTGGAAAGTTGTACGTTTGACAAGCTAACAGACGAATATCAGCAAAAGTTAATGAGCATAAACTTAACATTAGAAATAGAAATATAGAGCACTATAAGACCAGACTAATTCGAGAAGCTATAGAAATAGGAAAACATTAATTTCATATTTAATTAAAAGCAATCATCCATATAAATTAATTTTGATATGTAGATTGCGAATATGATGTTTCTTTAGCACATGACCCTTTTAAAATTAGTAAGAAAACTTAAATTTGTACTTTAATTAAACCTAAAAAATATTTTCCTTCTTAGTTTACAAAAATATTCTGCAACCATTTCTGGGTGTATGAAATGAGATTAATGTACACCTGCACATCCCAGAATATAAGATCCTACCGTTTTGTTTTTTGAATAGAGCAATAAATACTATAATAACATTTTCTACCTAGTTACCAGGTGTTATGGTGAAAATATTTTTATTTTACTTGCTTTGTTGTTATATAGGTCTGCTAACCAGAGTTTGAATTAGTTTCGAAAGATGCTTTTAAGCAAAGCAAAAACTTAAGAATAATAATACAAACCAATATATCTATATGTAAAATGTAACAAGCAATGAAAAAACAAAAATACAATTAAAAACAATAAAAAGTTAGGAAGCATTAGGTCAGATTCAATGGTTTTGGCTGGAAATATTCCTTAACCGAGTAAAAACAGTTTTACAAGAAATAAAATTTTATTTTACGCTTAAACCTAGACTGAGATAGTACCTGACATGGCTGCCACGTTTGTTGTAGAGTTTTAGATCAAGGGAATTACGGTAAAAATTAGTGAGTTGATGTTTATTAAGCAATAAATTATTCGGGAATCTAGTACTATAATTATGCTTGTGTGAGAGAAGTGGAACGTTACTGACTGTGTATGAATTTCAAGAAGCGTCTGATACATATAGATACATAAGAGTGGCATAACACGGTATTTGAGAAGCAAAGGCCTACAAGAGACCATAGCATCAACACATTCAATTACTCTAATCAACTTTAAAAGCCCTATCAGTAACCGGAGATCCACCACACACAATAGTACCGTAACTGAAGCTAGAATGAAAGTTTGCGAAGTAACCGTCAACAAAGTCTTATACAATAAAATTGTTTACTCAATCTTCGGCAAATATCGACAATATGATTATGACAATTCAAACCACTGTCAATGGTTATTCCTAACAACTTAACGTTGCTAATCTCCTTGGTAGCAGAAAAGCTAAAATCGATTGTATGCGGTTTGTTAATATTCAATTTCAATAAATTTATCCGCCATATGTAGAGAGTTAGCTGTGTGTACCTTTAGTTGATGTAGCATTTCCGCTGGTGTCAACAGAGTCGCATCATCCAGAAATAAAATTGACCTGCTGGGAAGTATGTTTACACAAAAGTTATTTACATAAATAACAAAAAGGAGAGGACCCGGGATGGATCCTTGTGGCACCCCATTACATATTTGTTGGTGACTGGATTGTTTAGCATTACTGGAAAGAATCTGCTTTCGAGCTAAAAAATAGGATTCAATTAAAGCAAGTGGCGTACCAACAATATCCATATAGCTCAGTTTGTCCAGAAGTATAAAACGAAATATAGGTTCAGCCACAGATAGCTTTGGAAGTCTTGTTGTTAAAAACGGAATGAAATGAAAAACTAAGGTTCACTAGTTGAAGTATCGAATGTATTGTCTGGTACTTTTGTGATAATTTTGAGATGTTTCCTAACATAATGTGTCGCTTGGAGTACGCTCTTATAACATAAATTAACAAATAGTGGAAAAGGTTTACGAAATTTTCGTAAAAAGAAGTTTTAATTAACAAAGTGCTTTGCAAGAAACCAGTGAACTGACAAAACCATTATCCAGCAACAGGAAAAAAAACTGAAAGAATTTCAAACACATCGTCAGACGATTGTGAAAAGACATCATCAGGGAACAAATTAATTTCATGTATGAAGAGCAGATAGCGCCGACATTAGACGAAATAAAATAAGGACTGTATACATGAAATTAAAAATAGGAATCGCATTCCAAAAATTAACGCAAGGCAAGTAGTGATAGAATAATAAAAATTACGAATACTGTGCCATGCATATCTACAACAAATTAAAAGTTATTGTTGATATGACTTGGCATGTACATTGATAAAACTTGATTTGATACACATGATACTGTGCCAACCCACCCTTGACCGCAATACAAAATGTCAAACCAAAGCACCCTCAGTAAAGGTAAATGAGTTAAAATTTTGCATACTGAATCTGAAAATGGAAGAAAGAAAGAAATATATAGTGCAGCCGCAAATATAAAGGTCGATGTATTAATCTCGGTTAAAACAAAATTTACAATACAATTTATTCAAATGAAAAATCTCCTATTTAGCCACACTTGCGCCGCCAAAGTTACAAAGTTCATTTCAATGTCTCTCTATTTTACAAAAATTATAATAGAGAGTGGGCGCTAAACCAAAATGAATATACATAACTATTTCAATTAACTTTTTAATTTTACAAAATGGAATTACGGAAACACCTACTCCGCTGGATAATACCTAGTTTATGGCGGCGAGTTCTAAAAATAGTGAAATCGCGATCTTTCTTTAACTAAAATGGTCACTACGTGGTCACTACGATCGTAGTGTCCTTGTTATGACGTCGGTGTAACGTGAAATAAAGTATATTAACATTATTGCTCCAAATGAATGTCAGAAGTCAACAGTATAATTCAATTCCGGCCGAGGTATTAGCCAGCGGAGCTGTTGTTTCCACATACTGTGATTCCTTTTTATGCTTTTGCCCTACATGGGGCTTGCTAATTTATGGCGGCCTGATGGGCTCTAAAAAGAGCGAAGTCGCAACCGTCATTTAACTAAAACGGATTATTACGCCTGTGTCATGACAGGGCACGTTCCAGAGAAAGATCGTAATGGCCTTAATATGACGTTGGTGTAACGTGAAATCAATTATATTAACTTTTTAATTTTGTCATCAAGAAATATTTTAAACTTTTAATAAGCTTTCTTTTAAATATATTATATACAAAACTGTCGATTTATTAGTTGTGACTAAAGAGACAAACAATTAAAACTGTAATGTAAAAGTTTGATTATCATTATTAACCAATATAATTTTATAAAACTTATCACAAAAACTCATTTAAATTTATTTTATTTAACTTAGGAGAACTCGCAACTTATTTCTTGACCTTTTTTAATTTCTTTACGATACACTATCTTAAGTTTATAAAAATGCTTGGGAAATACTGTACTGCTGAGAATGGTAATCGAAAATGCGTTAATTAACCTAAACAATGACAGTATTATGGATTAAAAATAAGAAAAATGAATATATTGAAGGCGTTGTTTCATAAAAACGAATGACCCAAACACGTCTAGTTTAAATTATGGCTTTCTCCCAATACACTTTAAATTAAATTTCAATTTCATTGGAGACTATTATTGTTTCTTTCAGGATGAACACTACGACTTCAACTACCAGCAGTCCCGAGCCTTATCTCAGGACACAACAATCCTTCCAGGGGACGGCCTCATCACCGAATGCACATACTCCACCGAAGAACGCCACAAGCCCACCCTCGGGGGATACTCGACTAGAGAAGAAATGTGTTTATCGTTTGTTCTTTACTACCCTAGGACAGATTTGGCTGGATGTTATTCCATTCCCCCTGTGAGGTATTTTTTCGAGAACCTGGGCGTAAAAGAGTTCTACGGGAAGAACATGAGCGAAGTGGAAAGGGCACTGCTGGAGGGAAAGTAAGGATTTTTCAAGATTGTTTAAAATAAAAGAAGATAATTTTCTATATAATAATGAGCCACTATATCAATCAACTCGGCAAATATTAAAAAGTAAATAGAGTTATTAGGGGTTTAACATATAACTGGATGAAAAATTACTGGTCAAACTGGCAAAAATGTGTACAAATTAAAAATATTAAAAATTCAAATTTATTAATAAATTGTGGCGTCCCATATGGATCTATATTAGGATCTGTCTTTTTTTTAATATACATCAATTCGATATCTAAACTAAACTTTAAGGGCAATATTAAAATTTTTGCTGATGATATTACGATTATATATTTTGATAGAACTACTAGAAATTTACAGGCAAATTAATTATGACTTAAATCTGTTATTATAATACCTACAATCACATAAATTATCTTTGAATTTTCAAAAATCCACCTTTATGTTTATAAGTAAAACCAATAAAAAAGAAAATATGTCTTCTTTAAAAAATATTCTACAAGTATAAAATTTTTCGGTATATATTTTAATGAAAATTTAAGCTGGAAAATACATACTGAATATTCACCAAATAGCATTTCCCCTATAATTGGTATTTTGTATAAAATAGGATATTACATACCTTTAAAATTTTTAAAAATTTTGTGTATTACTTACAACTTCCTATCAACAAATCGTACAAATGCACGGCCCCCCAAAATTATTTGAACGCGCCATCTCTAATAAAATATATTATCGTGCTGAATTTAATGATATTTTTTCAGGATGGAGACTGAAAATGTTCCATCAAGTACCCAAAAGCCGTTTGAAATCAGGCCTGGAGACGAAATGTCTCCTGAAGCTAATTTGCGAGCTATAATGGCTTTGCGAAGTGCCAAAGAGTACAGCATTGAAGGAGAAACGGTGGAAAATAGTATTTTCGAAAAACTGGTGATTAAAGGTATGCATTAGTTATCTCCTCTATCAAAGCGGAAATAATTTTAATAATTTTAGAACTGTAGTTATATTAGCTACGAAACACTTCGTATTCAATGAAATTGTTTAAAAAGTAGTTTATATATATATATATATATATATATATATATATATATATATATATATATATGTATATAGTACATTATGTAAGCCTCGTCTAATTTTTATATTATCAATTTTCCACAAAATTTCACCTAAATATCTTTTGCTTCGCTATACATAGCTGCTATACTATCCTTAGAACAATGAACGGTTAATTAATATAGGTGCTTTGTTGGTGTCCAAGAGACCCATTTCATTTTAAATGATTTGTCACGCATTGCAAGGGCGTATCTCCCATGGCTATAAAAAAATGACAGACCCTCCCGAGTATAACATGAAACCAAACTCTTTCAAAGTCTGTTTTTTCGTATTTGCAGGTTAGATATAAAATTTATTATTTTCTCAAAATTACACCAGATTATATGTAAACTGGCATAGATAAAAGCAGGTATGCTTGAATTCAAGAAAATTTGCTTCGATCAAAATTTGGTAGAAAAATCTAGTTCTCCGATTAGTCAAGAGGGCAACGGTGTAGGAAAAGAAGACTCGGAAGATGAAGCTATTAAATACGACTTCCGGGAATAAGATTGCAGAGTAAAAATATTTTCAATGTTTATCCATCATTTAACTTAAAATTCGTTTAAAAATAAATGTTTAGAGAATAAATTCTAAATCTTTTTTTCATAGTAAAATAAATGCCTAAATTTATTATCAAAATTCTCTTAGACACGTTTTTATTTTTAAAATGTATTTTTTTTTTGGGTGTACGTCTTTCTATGTTTTGAGGAAAATTTTTAGTGAATTTTATTTAGGTATATTTTCTTGGCTGTAACAAATGCGCAATTACTCCGGACAGAGCGTTTTTCTCAGAAATTGCGTTTTCAAAATAAAGTCCTCAAATATAATTCAAAGTTTGTTAGTAAAATATTTGGATTACGTCAATGTTTGGGTAGGCCTGACCTTAAATTATTTTCAAAAGGTCATATCTTTAATAAACAGGTGAAATAGTATATTACAAAACAAGTGTTTGAAGTGATTTTTGTCACAATATCACAGCTGACGTAACGGATGACAATTTTTTAACACTACTGTTGAAATATACAAAATATAAAATATAATAATTCTAGTAAAAATTTTGAGTGGTCGTAGGAAAAATAGTGTATTTTACCGGTGTTAAAATTATTGTTTTCAAACTCGAAGGACCTTCTCGTTTGAAAACGACCACTTTCAACACTGATTATGTAGTATACCATTCCTGGGTTACTTTATTTAACCTTTCATCTTATTTGATTTGAGGAATTTGCTAATCTTCATTCTCAAACATCAGCAAAATTCTTCTTTTCGGACCGCGAGCAGTAATCCAAAGTATATCAAACTATTCAATCTATAAAGGACCACGAATTATCACATATACTGTCTGCCTGTCATTTCTTTACCGCTGAGGATACTTATTTCAATTTTGAACAATAGCATATTTAAAAGAGTTTTAAATACAACTTTGTATGTTTTTCAGATCTAAGTTTCTACGTTTCATTTTAGAAGTCGTGTCCACACACATTTTTCCCAAAAGTCAAGTTGTCTGAGCGAAAAAACAGCACTGTTATTAAACTTATTTTAAATTGAATATACATTATGTGCAATGAAATCTGAAAAATGGTAAACAGAGTATTCCACTGGCAAATAAAATGCCATTTTATGGAAAACTCTCGGTTTGTTTTATGTGTTATATTTTTTCTATATTCATATTTTTCTGCATAATTTAAGTTCTAGAAAATTGAAGTTTTATGTAAGAGTTAAATATAGAAAGATACGCTTTTCCCAATGCAGTATTAAGCTCATTGTTTTTCTGTGTCCTAGAATCATTTTAACTTACGATTTCTTGTTTGAGTAGAATTTCTTAACATTTTTCCACTTGCGTATTTTCTCACTTCTTTCATCACAATATTAATGTTGCTAAATAAACACAGCCACCACCTCTATACAGAATGAAAGATCTAAAACTTCAATTTACAGAACTACGAAAATTACCCATATGTTTATTTGAATAATTTTAAGCGCAAATATATCTCATTGTTGTTAGGTCTAGTTGGTCGGTGATCTAAACACCAATAATATTTTTTTAATTTATTAAATTATCCATATTCCATTTCAGAGCCTCAAGAGTTCCGAAATAAATCATTCATGTCGCATTTGCAAAATATTCCTTATAACGAAACAATTTTGACAAAAAAGATGGAAGAATACTTTTATAATGGATTACATATGACATTCTGTCGAAAAAGAGATGATACATTGGCAATTGTAAGTAAAGCAGTATTTTTATATTTTAACGTTAGGAAACCATCAGTCACGACACACATGCAGTTATCGTTTTTAGATACAGGGTAATTGAGATCGTAATGTACCGGTTTTGAGCTACATTTCAGTAGTCTAGGGATATTACTTATCAAAAAGGAATTATTTGAATGTTTTAGGTCAGGGCTGTTCAGTTGAATTTGAATTTAGCAGATTTGAAAGATCTTTTATTATCTCTCAAATAGGGAGACAACTGACCCATTTTAAAATGGAGGCCAATGGCAGGATGACCAGAACCTAAAAAAAATTAAAAAACTTACCAAACTTGAATATTCTATTCTCCACTAACCCTAATTAAAATGTTTTGATAAGGGTGGGGCTAACTATTGTACTTTTCAGTTTACAGGGTGTTAAATGGTGCCACACAAAACACGATATATACACAAAAAAGAAGCTTTTAATGCCCTATTGAAATGTGCCAACTTAAAAATGTTTAACTGGGTTGGTTAAAAAAATAAAGGGATGGATCTTTTTTTATTTATAAGATAAAAATAAAAACAACTAAAATTAATGTAATTGTACTTTAACGTGAACTTTGTGGGTGTGAATTTTCATAAATCAAGCTATCTGTATTAATCTCACAATTTGTTGTTGACATACGAAGTAAGTTTTACTTCAACTCTGTAGAGTTTTTAGCAAGCTCACTATTAAAAACTAGTTACACATTAAACCTTGATCCCCTCCGTCGCTTAAACAGAACTTGCAATATTCTTTAGCGTGTAATGAATATCTGGTAATTAGTAAAAGCTTGAAAAAAAATTAAATATGCAGTGTTATGGGTCTGAGATTACCAGTTGTCAAAGATAGTGTTTGATGCGACTGATCGTGTTCGTGTACCGCAAAAAAGTATTTATTTTTATTTATTCATTAACCATAAAACCTTACGTATTAATATAGGTTCATCAATATAAGGAGAACTGCAGGGGTGTGGATGCGGTCTGCTGACCGATAAAATATTAAAAACTTTGCTAGCAGATTTTTGTTTTATTTTTTGTGGTTAATCCATAGATTTTTTTTTTGTTTTAAATGTGTCTATTACATATTTTGAAAACGTAAAATTTTATAACACTAATATTTAAAAAAAAACTATTTTATTCATCTCCCCCTTAGCACTAAAATAATTTTTTACTGCCGCTACACATCCATCGAAAAAAAAAATAGATGTCACGTTTATTTAATATGAGTTTAATGAGATAAGAATTATTGAATATTATTAAATGAGATATTAGGTATATAGTTTTTATGAAATATGAGCGGAGACTGTTAGGGTTTAGGTAAGATTTATGTGCAGGGTTGTATTATTTAAGGTAATAAAAACGTCAGGTATTTAACAATTGTTTAAAACATGCCTGATAAATAACTATTTATTATATGAGTGCAAGAAATGCATGTTTAAGTTATTAGTGCCTTATATAGACTTTTGAAACTATGTAATACAAGATTTTTTCTACGAGCCTTTGAAAATTATGCTTTATAAAAAAAGTACTGAATTTTTCAATTTGATTGTTTTGGTGATATAATGTTATTTATTATGTAACACAAAATTTCAAATTTAATTCATTGAACTGTGGTGCAAATATCGAGATATTTGTGGTTACAAAGTAAACATTGAATTATTCAGGCATCAAGAATAGTAACCGTCTCGCCAGATGTAGAAGAATCTGCAAGTTTAGAAATCGTTTAACTTTTACGTATGCAGCCAAGAAAACAATATGACATTTCATAAACGCGATTTGAAAAGGGTATGACATAAGAAGAAAGATAGGCATCCCAAAGAGAATTTATTACTGGAATATTTCCACCTAAAGTTGAAACTACAAAAGCTACTGTTCGCTTTAGATTCAATATTCAAATTTGAGTATTCATATTATCCTCGAAGAAAAATATTAATACAATCAAACACACAGTTTCGTTTTTGAAGAGGCAATAGAAAAGATATAAGAAAATCCAAACTATTAGCCAGAAAGAATGTAGAAGATATTTTAACACATGCCAATAATCAAGAGTTTTGTCTATGAAGGTTATGTTAATCAAAGGAATTACAGAGAGCTGCAGCAGAGACGAATTATGTTGAATAACCATTAAATAAGTGATAAACTAAAGTAACAAGTTTCAGGAAAAATGGTTCTAATTGACTTAATTCACTGAACTGTGGTGCTTGGGTCGATTGCATTGTGTAGGTTATTGTAGTAATTTATCGGACTTTAGATATTTATTCAATTAATGCGGATTTTAGGTTAGTCACTTTCCGACGTTTCGCCTTCGATTGCACATCTTCAGGGATCTTTATTTTCCAAATTCTGTTTTCCGCAACTGTTAGTTTCGGCTTAGAGTTTTTGCTGTTTTATACTTTATTATGTCAGCTTCTTCCGTTGAAAGTCTTCTAATTGTGCCTTCGACGGATCACACTATGTCTTTTGGCGTTATATTGGCAAATCACTTCTTGATCTGATTGAGGCATGTCTCACATTAACTTATCTTGTTTTTCAAGGAACTGTTTATGAACAAACCTCAGGGGCAGCCATAGGATCTCCGCTGTCACCCGTGGTAGCCAATATCTTCATGGAAGCTTTTGAGAAGGAAGCCTTAGAGTCGTCTCCATTAAAGTCAAAATCCTGGTACAGATATGTAGACAATACTTTTGTAATATAGCCGCATGGTCCAAAAAACCTCTTCGTGTTTCTTGATTATCTGAATCCTATGAAACATCCTAATATAAAATTATGGAAATTGGCAGAAGGCACGATTCTAGATGTTCTTGTACAAAGGAAAGGGGATGGTTCCTTAGGACACTCTATATATAGAAAACCAACTCATACAAACAGGTACCTAAACGCAAATTCACATCATCCTCTGGCATAAAAGCAATAAGTTATTAATTATTTGATTAACAGAGCCCTTGCGATTTGTGATTAAAATTCTTCACAATCAGAAACAAAGCAACTCACTCAAGCTTTAAGAGAGAATGGATACTGCACCGAGGATATTAGAAAAATATAACAGTTCTACTCCACCAAATGAGTCTAACAAGGAGTTATTGATAGAAATCCATTTATGCACAGAAATTTATAAGCAGCCTAATTTCAACAGAGATACGGACTTCAGTCTACATTATACGTTGAAAACGATCATTACGCCAGGTCATGGTTCGGTATATATATATATATATATATATATATAAATATATATATATATATATATATATATATATATATATATATATATAAAACGAAACCAGGAACGGTAAGGATTACTCCTTCACCATTTTGTCGAGAATCGACCAAAACATGACGCTATGTTTGTTTCCAGGGCCAAGGTGCCATCTGCTACCGTGGTATCTGCCCTGGCAAGGCTCATCAGGCAGTTTCCTTGGGGGTATCGGTATTAGAATCGAAATACCCAAACCCTGAAACAAACAAGGTGTCATGTCATTCGACTTTGAAAGTCGACGAGGGAAATAGGCAACCAGTGGCGCCATCTGTAGGTACTATGGTGCAACTAAATCGCTTTAGATGCGACCTACTTTGGAGCACAAGACGACACATCTGTGCAAAAATAAAAGAGAAACAGAAATTTCAATTTCTGTGCGGTTCTTGGTCGTAAAAAGTTTTACAAAACGAAACCAGGAACGGTAAGGATTACTCCTTCACCATTTTGTCGAGAATCGACCAAAACATGACGCTATGTTTGTTTCCAGGGCCAAGGTGCCATCTGCTACCGTGGTATCTGCCCTGGCAAGGCTCATCAGGCAGTTTCCTTGGGGATATCGGTATTAGAACCGAAATACCCGTTCCTGGTTTCGTTTTGTATAACTTTTTACGACCAAGAACCGCACAGAAATTGAAATTTCTGTTTCTCTTTTATTTTTGCACAGATGTGTCCTCTTGTGCTCCAAAGTAGGTCGCATCTAAAGCGATTTAGTTGCACCATAGTACCTACAGATGGCGCCACTGGTTGCCTATTTCCCTCGTCGACTTTCAAAGTCGAATGACATGACACCTTGTTTGTTTCAGGGTTTGAGTATTTCGGTTCTAATACCGATACCCCCAAGGAAACTGCCTGATGAGCCTTGCCAGGGCAGATACCACGGTAGCAGATGGCACCTTGGCCCTGGAAACAAACATAGCGTCATGTTTTGGTCGATTCTCGACCAAATGGTGAAGGAGTAATCCTTACCGTTCCTGGTTTCGTTTTGTATAACTTTTTACGACCAAGAACCGCACAGAAATTGAAATTTCTGTTTCTCTTTATATATATATATATATATATATATATATATATATATATATATATATATATATATATATATATATATATATATATATATATATATATATATATATATATATATATATATATATATATATATATGTACTCATATGGGTACAATGGGCACATAAGCAAAAATAGTCTTATAAAACACAAGTCAATTTTCAAACTAGAAAACAGCAAAAACAATTTATGAATGGTATTTGACAAAACACTCCCGCTCCAAGCAAAGAGTCACCTTGCATTTTTTACATTTCCATCTAGTTCGAAGAAGACATTGAGTACATCGAAGTTGTTTTTCTAACTTTTCAGGAAAATGTCCACCTTCATGATGCTTTACATCGTCTTTTTCTTAGAGTTATAATTTGAGATTTACTATAATATTTCACGGAAAATCTTACAATGGCTCTCTGGAATTCTAGTAAATCGACTCCCGGGTTTGATAGTTGATATAGCCTCCAAGCATTCACAACTGATACATTGACCATGTGTGTAAACAAGGACCACCACCATTTTTTCCCACGAATATTGATTCTGTAGCAACTCACCGCTTGATCTAATAAATCAACGCCTTTCATATTTTTATTGTAATTTTGTAAAAGATAGAGCTGTGGTATATCGACCTTTTCTTTTTGAGCCGTTGACCACCTTTTTACTTTCCTGGCAGGCTCAGCTGCGTCGTAGTCTGTAGCCAGTGTTACTATATTATTATCGCTGTCTTATATGTATGTATGTATGTATAATATATTATTATCGCTGTACTTATATTCAAAAAAAAACCCGATGTTGGTATTGGACAAAGGACATTTTTTGGTTCGATTTTCTCTCTCCCTGGCGCGAAATCCCGTTTCTCTCAGAGTTTGGAGTAGATCGTAGCTGGTAAAGTAATTGTCAAAAAATACAATATGGTCTGATGGCACCGCAACGCGCTCTAATAAACCCAATACAACTGAGGATCCTAAAGGTAATTTAGCTTCCTGAGTTTCTGGCTTATTTTTAGCACCGAAGTAAGTGTCAAATGAATAACAGTGATCAGTGGAACTTGTCAGCATCCAATCTTTGTAGCCGAATCTAGTAGGTTTTCTCTTTAGAAACTACTTCGCCGAGTTGTGGCCGAAATATCTGACCATTGCTTCATCTATTGACAAGTCTTGCTGAAAAACACCCCATTGAAGAAATCTTTGGTTTAAAAACTCGCACTGGATCAAGATGTTTTAACTCTCTCTTTACTACTTCTAAGCGATCTTGGTCCCCGGATGTTACTGGCATCGTTAGATCAATGGCGTCATTAGACCAGTGTGGTTGACTGATCGGAGTTTTCAGTTTTTTATTCGATGGGGTGTCTAGGTCTTTTTTAAGTTTTTGTTGTAATTGCGCAAAGGGCCTTTCATCAGATTCATATGGATGTATCTCCACCTCTCGAGGAACATCGTGAGGAAACCTCTCAACCATATCGGTGATTTCATCATCATCAATATCATTCTCGTCAGTTTGTGTGTCAACATTGGGCGGAATTACAACAATGTTTGCACAAATGTCTGATGAAGAGATATAATCCAAAGCTGTCCCCAGCATTTGAACCGCCTCCCATAAAATGAAGAAGGGGGAATCTCTACAAACTCGTCGAAATTCATATCCATAACACCCTGAAAATATTAACGTACTTTAGATATTATCAAAAAAAAGAAGAAAACAAAAAAAAAGTTGATTTTTTGTCGCAAAAATACTAATTCATGCTATAATACATAAGTTAGACATTTTTATATTTTTCCCCCTATGGCCCATTGTACTCAAACGAGTACACCTTGCTATGGACGCCATTTTATAGAAGTGTACGAAAATTATTTTGATTCACTGTTTACATATGACATTTTTGGAGTTTAGTAAATAATAAAATTACTAGAGTAAGTCTTTTGCAAAACAAGTTAAAAAAAATATAAACATAATTTACCTTTTATGCCGGATTTGCAAAACCGGTCTGACTCTCGAAAGTATTTGTTTTGTTTTCACGAACACACGCTACGCGCGAATCGCAATTCTATTATACAGTGAATAAGGAAACGCCTTTAAGAAGTCGTGTCGCTCCACTAGAGGGTAGTACTATGAAAAATTATTAACTTTGTGGGTTAATAAATTCATGCGTATATCAAACCATGTCTTACCGAGGTTTGTATTGTAGAAATTATTAGAATCCAGCTCTCTCAACTATTTTGTGTATTTTGTGTCTTTATTTTCAAGCTCTTGTCTACAAAATCGTAACGACCCAGGAAGTTTTATTGCAGTCATCGAATCAGATTCCTGAAATTTAGTCTAAAGTAAATTTCACGAAAAGTGATCCTAACTGACTACCGGCAATTAAACAAAAATAGTTGAAAGGAACAGATTGTAATAATTTGCAGGTATAAGCAAATCTAAAATTTCTTTTGTTGTGTGCGTATAGCAAGTATTTTATATATATTTTTGAAAAATTGAATGTCAATCTTTATATCTCACAGCAAGTGTACAGTTGTATTGCAATATTATTTTAGGAAATATTAAGAGAATACCATTCTAAAAATCATCCAATAATTTACCTTGATAAGACATTCTTTGACTCGCAATCTCAATCTCTAGCTTTCTGCAAAGAATAGTAAAGGCTCCTGCGTGAACTACCATAAAGGTACAACGGCACAACTTTTTGAAGAATGGTTCAAGTATTGTCTTTTACCAAGCATTCTTCAGAAATGCGGTAGAAATGGACAGTGCTAGCTACCACATTCGCCAATCACATAAGGCTCCGGGCACAGAAAAGTTATTTTCATAAAACCACCCGTCTCTTGGGATATAAACTTTTGGAACTCTTTAGAAAAATATAGCCAGTTTCCTCTTGTTTTTCTAAACATCTAGCTAGACAAGACATTTCATATGCTTCGCTTTTAGTTGATTCAGTAGCAGATGTTCTGACATTCAAGCATGATCGTAAGTTTTATATTCTACCGACAGTTTCCAACAGGCATTCGTTTAGAGAACGCAAGCTGCGAGGTAGACAGTTTGATGTAGAAAGTTTGAATACATTTTAATTCAATTTATATGCAAACTATTAAGTCATTTGTGTACCAGTCTTCTCAAATAAAACTACTTGTCGCACACGTTGTTTTAAAGTAGAAATTTTCACACTGAAATGACTGTATACTTTTCACACGCTCGTAGAAAAACTGCATTTTTGGAGACTGTGATAAAACTAAATTTTGAAAGTTCAAACATTTATTGCTTTCGCTATTTTAGATTCTACAAAAACAATTCGAAAAAACAAATACTTATTTTTTCGGAGAAAAAGTCATAAATAAAAAAAAATTAGACCTAAAATTTTTCGTATTATAGATACACTACCAACCTTATTTTAATTTACTTAACCACCAGAAAAAAATATTACCCTCTTCCTAAATCCGACTTTAGAAAGACATAACAAAATACCTCTGGTTCGTTTCATAATTTTCCATTATTGTTTTATTACGTGTAGTAAACTCCCCCAAACCGTAAACTTTATGCTAATTTTCATTTTCCAGAAAGAAAACATCGAAAGACTGCCGACATTTCAGCAATATGAAAATAAAGAAAACATACAGTGCAGCTATAAATCGAAAAGGGCTTTTGTTCAAAATGAAGGATCAACAACAATACCAATCAAGAGTTTGCCGTTTATTCCTGGGTTGTTGGTTTACTTTTTCCGAGAATTGTTTCGTTCCTACTAAAGTCATAAACTCAAAACCAGGATAACAAGTATTTTTCATGGAATATTTGAAAATATTTTACATATTTATTGTTCGATTCCTAGAATGCCGAATAACTAAAAAGCGTAAAATCAGAATAGGCGCTTTGTTTGTTTGTATCCAAGATCATTTATTTGTTTGAAATAATTCGTGAGGGATGTGAGGTCTCTTTCGAGTGCAGAATTAAAATGAAAAATATCCTTAGATTAGGTATATATAAAGATACGTAATGTCAATATCAACACCGTTACGAACCCTGTCTTAACAGCAATCAACTCCCCTGACCTTGAGAGTCTACAACATATTTCTTTTCTTGTTTTTAAATATCAGTCGTGGACTTTCCTGCTCCAACTGCTCCAAATAAGGTAGTCGAGTAGCCGTTATTTGAAAAGAATATCGGCATTTATCATACCTACATACGAAGTGATAGCAAATTTTCTTAGACAGATCTTACTAAAAGTATTACGCTCTAAATTGAGGCTACCTCCTAAAAAATATCCAAATTTAATTCTTATTTTGCCAATCTCAAAAATACCCAAAAAATTGTTTTTGAGATCCTAAAAATAAATTATTTAAAGATATACTGTCAAAGGTAAATTCTTTGGTTAATTGGCAATACCTACGTGCAGAATTTTTTAGTCGAATTTTCTATTGGTACATCGTAGAAACAAACGGTGAATTGAAAAATTGAATGAAAATAAATTGAGGTTTTTGAATCTGTTTTGATTTTTTGTGAAAAAGTAACCTATTGTTTTTTAAATTAAGGCTATCGTTTGGATTTTAGTTTAATTTTCAAGAAACTGTAACTTTTATAGTTTTTATCCGATAGGGGTTTTTCAGAAAAATGTTTCAAACATGCTGCATTAATCGTAATTTGGTTAGACCAAAGGGCATTCAACTGACTTTTGTTATTGACCTAAAAAAAATTTAAAAATAACGAAAAACTTTCCAAAGTTGTTTCAAATTAATATTTTAATGTTTTCGACTATTATCGTGCATCAAATCACTCTGAAATATCCGATTTTTCGTTAATAGACGGAAAACCTAAAATGACACAAAAGTTAAATTAATACAGTTCAAAAGCCCCCAACTTACTCTAAAAACATACAGATTTTCAAAGGTTTATCTGAAACTGTCTTTAAAATGTACTTAGCTACCGAAAGATAGAAACTACATTTGGCAACGACGACTACCACACAATTTCTGACCAATAAAATCTAAACCGTGGCCGTTTTGACACTTGTGGCATTTTATTACGTATCTTTCTACATATTTCATCTAAAAGTATTTGTATAATATATAGTTTTTTGGTAAATATCGGCAACGTCCTATTGTGCTACTAATAGTTTGTTTATATTAGTTCACCAGAATTTGATTGAAAATACACATATGCTTAGGAAATCACGCATAATGTCTATCCCTATTTTTTTATTTTGAGCATTACAAAATATAAAAAATAAAAACTCTTAGGATTTTTTATATACTTTTTCCACAGGTTGACTATCCTAAGCTGTCTCGTATATCAATTTGCGATATTTTGTTGGGCTTTTTGCATTAACGATAATATATTTTAGGCGCCCTGTGTAATATATCTGTATATGAAACGTAAGATTTTAAAATAAAAATGTTATTTATACCTAAACGAAAATATACATAAAAGGCGCCTGCGGCGCACTTTTTGCCCAATTATATCGTCAGCCTGTAATGTTTTATTTACCTTTCTGAATTCATATTCAACAATCATTAGCCCAGTCACCAGAAACAGTCGGAGGCGGTCACAGGAATAATAAAATTGTTAACTTTTTTTTACTAATAGTAACCCTTCATTACAAAAAAACAATATCTTCCAAATTATCACAGACAGAACAAAATTGTTTAATTAAAAAATTTAAGGTAAATTATTACCTAAAAAAAAGGTATGCGTATTTTCTTCTGCAGTCTTCATGGTTTATACCAAAATTGAGTTTGAAAAAAAATAATTTTTTTATTTTATGTTTTACTACGTAGCCACGGATGTTTTTCCAAACTCATTTAGAATTATAAACGAAAAATAATTTTTACTCGAGTTATTGCGAAATTCTTGTGTACCCTTGCTAATAAATTTGAAATGTTTCTCATATTTCGAGGAGAGGGGAAAGGAAAAGCAGTGATGACTTTAAATTAATTTATCTCGAAAACTATTACATTTTCGAAAAAAATCATATAAAGACCTTTTTTATATGTAATGATCTGCCATATATTTTCCAGTAAAAAATTTGGTTCTATCTGCTGTTTTGGAAGATATTGCACAAAACCTGTTTTTTTCATTTTGCTACGTTTGAGCACTCTTCACATTCTTAAACAGCCCCTTAAAAGGTACCATTTGCAAAAAAAATTATTCCTCTTTAGTATTTTGCGCGTCGGAAACCCCCTGATCACTAGTCTATCATTGCTATACTTTTTTTTCTTTAATGATGGTTTTATTGACTAACCTGGTACTAACCTCATGAAATTCCACCTGGCAGATCGTTTGTTGATTTGAGTAACAATCTTAGATTATAAGACAAAGGTGCCATCCTGTACCTATTATAGCTTTAATGTTGGCTTTATTATCAGATCTTTTGCTAACCCGGGACGGATCCACCTAACGGTATCAAATAATGAATTTAAGGAGATATTTTAGTCTTATCAAAATCTCATCTTATCGTTATTATATGATACAGCTAGCTCTAATTGTTTTTAAAAAAGTTTGTAATCTTAGTATCTTTGGGCTTTAATTATTACACGCCGTGTAATATGTTTAAGTATTGAAAATGAAGCTTTTGGTTTTACAAAAATTAAATCTTCACGGTACCTGAATAAACGCTATTTCTTAAATAATGCCATTAACAATTTGCCACTTTTTGCATTAATTATTATGTTTTGGAAAGATGGGTCTTGTCCGGTGCATCATATTTCTAGTATGCCTTTAACGATGACTTTATTGACGAATCTGATGATAACCCGGTGGCGTAAAGGCAGACAGTACCATTATACAACGCACATCATTAAAAGTCCGCGCTGTATCGTGGTATGCTATGTCTTCAGTAAAACGCTAGTTATGAGTAGACAATTCATACCAGCGTACAACACCAGCGGCCATCATGGCATCGCCCACCGCGCGTCATTAAAGCGTGGAGGGGGCTTACGCGGTCAACAAAATGCAAAACTGTTTTGTTTTAGTTTTGTGGATTTGCAGTATCGCTGTAGCATAGTTTATTTTCTTGTCATTTCATAGTGTTAACTTCTTCATTGATTGCATATAATTTTAGTTTATAGCAAAATTTACCTTACAAGCGGAAAAACTGAGCAGACATGAAAGCTTTACTTGTAAAATTATTACCTATACTTATTCAAGATTTATGATCTTCTTGGAGAGTAATAATTAATAATAATCACGCATTAAGTAGTAGGTATCTCTTATTCGGGATTTTCTGCAATTTTCTGTTATTATATTTCACATATATGAAATATTTTAGGAAGCAACATTTTGGTGACAGAACTGAAAGGAGTGTAATATCTATTTTAAGGGAGAGACAAGAAGAATTGAGTGCTAGTGGTATCACAGTATATATTCAAGAAAGCCCACTAATAATTACTGTTGTCACCCCAATCATGAAAAGGGCCGCTAGACGTTCATTTACAAAAGAAGCGGCATTCGTTGATTCAAGCGGCTCCTGTGATCAAACCAACACTTGTGTGACTTTCTTATTTACGGCAAGCAAAGTTGGAGCAATTCCGCTAGCCGTAGTACTGCACACAGCACAGACAGAGGGAAGTTATGTCCTTGCTTTTGCTGCTGTCAAAGAAATATATATGAAGGAAGGATTTTCAGAACAAGATTTTCCACGAGTATTCCTAACGGATGATAGCGAAGCAGAAAGAAATGCGCTTAGATCGGTATTTCCATCATCTGTTCTTTTGCTCTGCGTCTTTCATATGTGCCAAGCATTTTGGCGTTGGTTATGGGAGTCCAAACATAACATTGAACGCATACGAGCGTCCGTTTTGAGCTACTGCGCTACCACAAGGTACGTAGTGTCTATCAAAAACATGCTTAAAATGACCGTCATAGTGTACCACGTCTGAACGCATACGAGCGTCCGTTTTGAGCTACTGCGCTACCACAAGGTACGTAGTGTCTGTCAAAAACATGCTTAAACTGACCGTCATAGTGTACCACGTCTGAACGCATACGAGCGTTGTATAATGGTACTGTCTGCCTTTACGCAACCCAGTGGGGATTCATTCATTCATTCACCTAAAACTACCTATTGTTGATTTCAGTGGCTCTCCTAGATTTATAAAGGAGAAGTACCATCAGCTTTCTGTTACGGTTTTTAGGATAGCTTTATTAACAAACCTGGTGTTTACCCGGGATGTATCCACCTAAGTGTATTAAATATAAGAGGAGGAGGGGGATATCTAAACTTTACGTTTCACGTTAAAAGATAAATCTTATCCATATGTGAATAAAAAATATATCTTTATAATAATGACATATTAAACAAAATAAAAGAGACTGCAAACAAGGCAAGGTAGTTTTTAGCTAATTTTTATAAAAAAAAAAACTAACATTGACTATTTCTTTCCACCTTTTCTCCAAATCCTGAAAAGCAAGAATTCATTAAGAGATTTACAGTGCACGGCCATTTCACGATATTACCTCTAAACCAAACCATATCGCGCAACTCGCGCCATAGATGAGGGATCGGTGACTGGTCGTGATTCAAAGGAACTCTTTTACGACGAGATCTAAATGATCCGTGATCTGGTTAATGATTCAGATCATTATAATGATCGAGAACTGGAGAACCGAAGCAGCTAAATAATATGGATTTTGTTTTTTAGAGTCACCGTAGTAAAATGTTCGAAAGAGTGAAAACAGAAAAAAAAACAACACCTTGAACATTTTTTTAAAACGTATTTATTGGCATTAATTAAAGTTTTTCTAAGTCCAGGACTTGGCTCGTTTTGTTTAAAAAGTACATTTATGAATAATTAATCTATTAATACTCAATACAATCATGCTAAAATTTCCTAGATCTCACATATTTTAAAACTTATTTTTTCAAAATTTTAAAAATATGGCAGCAGTTTCTTTTCCTACCGTCAAATTGATCCTGCTGTCACAGAAATAGAATCTTAGGAGCCCCAATATGTCAACTTATTGCTATATAAACGGCTTTGTTACTAACCTCTTATGGTAACGTGGTGTTCGAATATATATATATATATATATATATATATATATATATATATATAGCATTATCTTTAAAACGTTGTTTTTTGAAAATATACCTAATATTTCAAATGCTATTGCTAAGTTGTGGCAGAAAAACCTCCCATGTTTTAAAAGGCACTAAAAATGCTTATTGCAGGTAATGGAAAATTTACTATATTTTAAAAACGATTTGGGTCAAATTATGACATTAATTTTTGATACACATTTGTAGCTAACCTGTCGTGTTCTACATTACTCGATGGGTAATTTCTTGTAATATTACTACTATATAGTGACGAGCTGACGTATCGCAGTTTCTTAGTCATCAAGGGTTCTTTTCTTTTGGGATGTTTTTGATGTATCAACAGCAGCATGTGAACCAACCACGAAACGCTCTATGGGTCTCTCCTTTCCAATTTATGATAGCAACTAATAACCGCACAGTACAATCAACAACAATGTAGCACTATAATTCTCGCCAATCTGTTTGTTGTCTTCCGGGCAGTGGCGAAGTTAAATATTTAAGATTTTTCTGCCGCACACTGTATGTATAGCATTTAACAGATAATTTAAGAATGAATTTATATATAGACGGTTCCCTTTAAAAAATAGTAACTTTTCGATCTACTCTAATCAATTTATCAATATGCAAATATAAAAAAAACTTCGTATAGGTGCTCAATTTTTTTTATTTCTGTAGTGATAAAAATAAATAAAGGTGGACATTATGCGTGATAACCTTTAGGTGCAGTGCGATCAATTTATTTTAATAACATTTTGATGTTAATACCTTTTTTACTTTTTAGATTATAGAGTTACTTAAATAGTTTTTTAATTATTAGAAAAACAAAACCCTATCAATTTTACGGGATATCACAATAAGTATTGTTTAAGGGTATACCCTACATATTTTTTAATTTTTAGATAGTACACTCTGTATTCTCTTCATTGCTATATCACATTTTATATTTACATCCAGTCGTTTTTGATTTATTTGCAAATAAGTAAAATAATTATATTGCATGATAAAAGAGTGCCACGAAAATACAGTAAACATATTTTGTTTGTTTTTACATTGACATGTAGAAACATAGTGATTATAATTATCTTAATGTTTCTTTTGACGACAATTAGCATTTTATAATTTCCATGGCACTCTTTATCAAGCAATATATTATTATACATTTGCGAATAAACCGAAAACGACTAGATGAAAACATAAATAAAGTGTGCTATACCAATGAAATCAGAACAGAATATGCTGTCCAAATAGTAAAAAATATATAGGGTGTCCCATTTAAAAAAGTACAACTGTACAATGTATGTGCCCTTTCGTTTCTTTTTTTTCGAATTAATACAGAATAAACTTTTTGAGCAACCCTGCAATTAGTGTTTTGGTTCATATGTCTAACTTTAACGTAAAAACTAAATGAGTTATGGCAGGTTAAAATGTTATGAAGATAAATTGATTATACTATACACATCATTTCAATCGGGTTAAAAAAGAGGCGCCCATTATTTACAAACTTTTTATGAGTTTATAGCTTACTTTTCATACTTACTGTTGATATGATGGAATTTTTATTTGGAATGCAGTTAATTCCACAAACATAATACTTTTTGAGTATAACTAAACACAGATAATACAATAAAATTTGGTTACACTAAAACACAAAAAAACCAACACGTTTTTATAAAACTTCTTTTCATCTGTTGTGAAGTAAACACAAACCCATTTGTAGGTACAGGGTTATTTTTTATAATTTGCCACCCTTTGAGAAGCTTATTTTTTCAAGATACAAAAAAATGGTTCCTACGAAATTTATAGGGAATTTCCTAAAGATTTACATGGCGGTAATTTTAAGAACAAAAGACGATCAGAAAATCACTAAATGACCATCAAATTTGTTATTTTAAATGGGACATGGATTCTCCTCATTTTCTTCTTTCCAAAAATATATAATTTGTCTATATTCGAAACAGTAGTTTTTGACTTATTCCACTTTAAAGTTACCACATTTGACAATTTCACAGATATGCAGCCGTACTTAAATCGTGGTACCCATGAAATAATGAAATGTCAACTAAAAACCAAGGAGCCCTATTGGACGAGAACGCAATCCGCAGATACTTAAATCGCCTGACGCATGGAATGTCACCTACAAAAACAAAACAGTAATTTGTAAAAAAAATATATATATTTATATATATATATATATATATATATATATATATATATATATATATATATATATATATATATATATATATATATATATATATATATATATATATATATATATATATATATATATATATATATATATACTAATACAACGATAACAAACAAACGAACAAACAAAAACAAATCAAGAACTAGGAATTAATATTTTTACAGCCTATTTAGGTGGCCCCCTCCATTAACCAAGAAATTTTGAAACACCCTTTCCAGTCTCCTAATTGCTTTGGTAATGAAGGTGGGACCTTCTGTATTTAAAACCCTAATTTAAAACACTATTTTTTGTCGCTCCTCGCCAGCACGGTCCGTTCTATTATGATACACTTTATCCTTTAGGTATCCCTACAAAAAATTGTCCAAAGGTGTAAGGTCGGAACTGTTCGTGGGCTAATGAATATGGCCATGTTTACCAATCTATCGCTATCTTGGTGCTAAATTATTTGGTTATAAGGGTTTAAAATTAAGCTGCTCCAAAAAATGCTCAACTTCTTTATTTTATAGATTTCAATATCGTTCCCCCGTTGATATATCCTCAATAAATATCGGACCAATAATTTGGTTTCCAAAGATGTCGCACCATATATTTATTGACTTCCGCCCTTGTTTCTTTCGCTTTTTAATTATATGTGGATTTCTTTTTGCCCAAAGCTACTTGTTTTATCTATTAAATATTCCAGCTATGGTAACAGCATATCTTGCCTCGGTCTGGTCAGCATATCCTCACAGAAGTGGAGGCGTTGGTTAAAATGATCGTTGGTTAATAGTTACGCTGGTCTAATTTTATAGGGGCGGTATCAAATTTTTAAAGCACTGAACGGATGTAGAACCACGATTCCGGTTATCCGAGAGACGTCCGGAATAGATCTGCTTGAATTTTCTAAAAATTAGTTTTAATTTAACTTTTAGACTACCTAAAGAAAAAAGGTTTTTACCTTCAAAATATAATAATATGGATAATTCCTCGTCCAAGTCAAAATGTGCTCGTCTTCTTTGCCTCTGCAAGGATTTTCTTTGTGCGTGGTTTTTTACTATATATGCAACCGTTTTTGTTGAGGGAACTCTTGCAGCAGGACATAGCAGCCTGTATGTTTGCACTGCGATTGACGCATTATTAGCATTTGCGAAATAAAGTTGAAGAATTTTTAGTTTTTCTTCTTCGATAAATTGCATTTTAGATTTTATTAATTTTGTTTTCGGTAAAATCAATAAAATATTTTACTTACTAATAAAAGTAAGTGTTTTATTTTTGTTGGTGACATTCCATGGGTAAAGCGATTTCATCATTTCATGGGTACCGCGAAGTATGGCTGCATATCTGTGAAATTGTCGTATGTGGTAACTTTAAAGTGAAATAAGTCAAAACTCCTGTTCCGAAAATAGACAAATTATATATTTTTGGAATGGTGAGAATGAGGGGAATCCAAAAATTTCAAAAAATACAGGGTGTCCCATTTAAAATAACAAAGTTGATGGTGATTTAGTAATTTTCCGATTGTTTTTCTTTTTAAAATTGCAGCCATGTAAATCTATAGGAAATTTCCTATAACTTTTGTAGGAACCATTTCTTTGTATCTTGAAAAAATAAGCCCCACAGGGGGTGGCAAATTATAAAAAATAACCCTGTACCTATTAAAATTATTATTTACTGAACTAAGTAGCCATTTTCTTATTTCAGTTTGGATGCCAGCCGGGAAGATTTTTTATATTTCATTTTTCAGTCTCCACCTGCCGTTGTTAACATTGAAATAAGGAAACAGCTACTTATAGTTAAGGGCATGGGTTAGTTGAGTAAAAACTTAATACCTACAAATGGGTTCGACTACAAGTACAACCTTACAATACAGGAATTTAAATTTTATATAAACAGTTAGGTTTTTATAAAAACATTATTCCAATAAAACCTTGAATTTTTAAGGTTGCACATAGAGTAATATAGCCAGATAACTAAAACTCTAAGTTTCACAACGTTCAGTTTTAAGTTCACTATCGAGTGGTACAGGATGTTGTTACCCCTACAATTTCTTTCTTGAACTCTCCTTTAAATCAATGGGACTCATATTTTAATTTCTAAGGTAAATGGTAGGGAAAATCAATTATTAACATTTTTTAGCCCTCTATTTTTATTAGTGTCCAAATTTTAGGCAACTACCTCTTTCCAGTGACAAATGGATATTTGGTTTAACCATAATCATATTAATCAAGATAAAACTATGAAAACGAAGTGTGCCATGGAAAACAAGAGGACTTAGATTATCATTCTTTGTAGCAGACCGTCCATTTTTATTTGGTTTGGTGTATGTTTGCTTAAATTCAGTCTTAAATATTCGCAAAATGAAAAAAATTATGCTACTTAAATTATACTAAACCCGAACGCATAGGCCGTCATGTTTGCACAATGTTTTAAGACAGTTGAAATGAGATGTCGAACTCAAGATCGAATTCAAAAAAATCCAGAAGAAAAATTTATAATTGACGAAGGCCCTGAAATTAATGTACTGGCGTAGGTATACAGACGTCAATCTACGTCTACCTACTAGAGAACTAGCATTGACACTTAGTATTAATAAGAAAACAAATATAGGTATTGCATATTTCAAATGCATCAACATTTGTCTGAAAACGACGAAGATCGGAGGTTGAATTGTTGTCATTGGTTTCTAGGCAACAATAATTTGAATCGCAGGCCTATTCTTAGAGTTTAGCAAAAAATTATTAATTATTTAAATACGTATATTGAACTGTAACGCCTCATTTTGAAAACTTCTTGCCTTAATATATGTTAACATTCTAAATATTGTTTATTTAGTAGCTTATTTGCAAATATATAGTGCATTAGCTATGCAATTATCCAATTGTGATACTTCATTGGAAAACAATAGTTGCCAGAATTTAGATATTGAAAAAGATACGGGGTTTCCATTTAAAAAAAAATTAAAAATACTTAATTATCAATTATTAATTACACGAAAAATTAGAACAATGTTTTATTTTTCCAATATATTTGAAAAAAAGTTGGCTCTGGCTGTAGGCTCAAAATGAACCATTTGTTTGAATCCATGGTTTACTCACCGAAAATGTTCATTCGGTATGGCAATTATGACTCCCATTGCTTTAGAGAAACAGAAGGTTATAGACGCCATCTTGAAAGCAAAAGTCATGGTGTGATATGATTCAATCAATTCAAAAATCGTATTGTTAATTAAAAGTTACATTAAAAATAAGAAAGTTAGTTGGTAGTAATTCCGGTTAAACCGAAATGAAATTCTAAGTTGGATTTTCATTAAAAATTACATTATAAAATTTTCAAAATCGTTAAGATCTAAAAAAAAATGAGGGGATATACAACATCCTGTGCGAATGAAAAAAAATGAACTATATATAGTGATTTGCAAAAGTCTGCATAAAGCCGTTACATGACATCATAAATGACTATATTTACCAAAAATAATTCAATAAAATGGAACTTGTTATTTTATTATGAAACACATGGTTGGCTGATTTTAAAATAATTCACAAAAATGTTTTTGTTTATTAAGAAAAATACGAGTAGTCAATATTAATAACAATGTATCATAATTCTATGCAAAAGTCTGCGTCTATTAACGCCTTTATTTGCTTGAAATAAATTACCTAGTATGCGTTGACTGCGTGTAACGTATTTTTGTTTTGCGATCTGTTAGTTAATTGAAAAGCCACTTGACACTAATGAGCTTCAGTAAACTCTTAAAAAGTAAACTTTAAACTGTAAGAGAGTTGTGGAGCACCGAAAAAAAAAAGAATTGCCAATTGCTGAGAAACAAATTATAATAAAATTAAGAAATGAAGAAAAATCATATGGAGACATTGCGAAGACAATTGGAACAAGTCGATCAACTGTGCAGCGCGTTATAGAAAATTATAGAAGCAAAATAAACCAAGAACCGGCTGACCTAGAAAAAGTCGCTCAAAAAAGGTTTATACTACGAGAAGTACGTCATGAACCTAGTATTAGTCTTTGCAAATAATTAACAAAACTGGAGAATTATTTGGATACATCAGTACACCCTTCAATCATTTCCAGGGCACTCCATGATGCTAAATATAGGAGCCGCGTTGCTAGAAAAAAACCGTTCGTTTCCGAAATAAATTTGAAAAAGCGTTTAGATTTTGCCAAACAACATGTAAACAAGGATTTTAACTTCTGGAAAAAAGTAATTTTCTCTGATGAGAGTAAATTCAATATTTTTGGTTCCGATGGAAAGAAGGGGGTATGGAGAAGAAAATGTGAAGAATATTTGCCGAAAAACCTAAATTGTACTATGAAACATGGAGGAGGCGTGATACTTGTATGGGGCTGTATGTTTGCAACCGGACCAGGAAATTTGCATTTGATTCATTATGGACAGACAGGTTTATCTGGACATTTTACAAAACAACTTAAATCAAAGTGCAGAAAAGTTGGGATTGCAACATGATTTTTATTTCCAACAGGATAGGGATCCAAAACATACAGCATATATAGTAAAACAATGGATAATTATGACTGTTCCCCGCTTTTTGGAGACGCCACCATAATCACCGAATCTGAATCCGATTAAGCAACTCTGGGCGGAACTTAAGAAAACATGATATTACCAGTAAAGAACGGTTGAGACAATTACTGATATTGGAATGGAATAATATTAGCTCAAATTTTACGAGAAAACTGGTAGAATCAATGCCTCGAAGGTTACAGGGAGTAATTGACTCGAAGGGATGGCCTACGAAATACTAATTTAATAATAACCTTAAACTAAAATAAACCTAATTGTACGCAGACTTTTGCAATAGAATGTTGTTAGTATTATTAACTATTAATTTTCTTGTTAATAAACAAAAATGTTTTTTTTGTATTATTTTAAAATAGGTAAAAAGGGTAACCATATATAAAGGTTTAGTTTAATTGTTTTTGTTTTTCGTACGTAAAGTCAAGTATGGTTTCATATAAGGGATGTATGCAGACTTTTGCAAATTACTGTATATATTTCCTCAATACGGCAATACAACAGCTAATTTCTCCCCGCCCCACTTCGAATATCTTGGATGCAAATAAATGAAGTTTTGGATTCTAGTCGTCCAATGTTCTAAGTTTCTAAGCTGATTTAAAGTTTTTAGAAATAAATTTGGAAATATTCAAAAATAAAAGAAAGTAAAGAGTTCCAAAGAGTAACTATGGACAAATTAAACCAAGAAACACCGTGTGAATGGAAGGATATACCACTCTCATTTTTCTTGGGTTTATTTTGATAATAGAAAAAGAATTCTTTATTTAACGATTTTTGTTTAGGTTTCTTGTATATAGTTTCACTTTGCTATTTTTTTTATTTCTGTTTCTATATGTGTAAATTTGACGTTTTGTTTCAATTTGTATATTTATTTTGAAATTGTCCAACATCATGTTTTTAAAAAACTGTACTATTTTACTTTAATTATTTGAATTTATGTTGTTAATTTTTTATATTTATGTATTATATCCTTTTATTTTAATTTATTCAACTTATTTTCCTGTATTTATTTTGTACATAGCAATAACACATTTTTCATGTAAATACAATTTTTTTACCAAAAAATATTAGAAGCTAAGTCTAGATGTTAAGATTTTTGATGCTGTGAAATTTTAATTAAAGTAGGAATATATTTTTAATGAAACCAAAATTATGACAACTACACATAAATATTTTAAAAATAATATCTTTAATAATGAATTAAAATTTCTAAAAATCTCTTAAAGTTTTTAAAAATTTGATTTAACAGTTCAGCTGTGCTAGTCTTTGCAAAAATAGTGTGTTTGAATATAGTTTTCAACACCTACGAATTAAATTAAATATCAAGTCCGTTCAGTTCCGTAACGTTTCCGTGTCAATGAAAAAAATATCTGTGCCTAAAATATATAAATAGAGGTTTTATAAATAGACCCTAAATTCGTGTTATGACAGAAATTAATCCTGTAGGGACAAATTCGTAGATCGTGCCGGCCTTTCAATAGGCACTTCTCTACCAATCCATCCACCCGGAAACATATTTTTTAAATACCACCGCCCACGCAACACATAGTGTAGAGAAGCTTCGTTATGCTAAAACACGACCTAATTTTCTTCATGAACTTGAAAATTTTGAGCTGCTTCTGCAATTGTTTATTGAATGCGCTTTCCAGTAGATTTAAATACATGTTTCCTTGTATGGTGTAGTGTGGTTAGACCTCTTGTATTTTGATCTATCTTCCACCACAGGTTCCAGTGTTAGGACTTAACATGTCTCCTGTCAAATTATCTTTTAGAAAGAAAGGACCAACGAGATGTTCACCAAATATTTCGGCCCCACCATTTAACTCTTCGGAATATTGTGTATTACCCTTGCAAAATTCCCTTGAATTTTTATCTGACGAGTATCGACAAATTTTCATTTCAGTGGAAACTAATTTTAGAACAACGTGTCTGTTGGGTACCTTACGACTTTTGGTCAAATCGACTTAAAATTTTATCTTTTTTTAGAATTCTCTAATAAAAAAATCTCCTCTTAAGATGTTTACGTTTTACCGTTTCTGGATGTCAAAAAACACGTTTTTATATTTCCATTGATATGTCAGACTGTCTATGTGCAGCATAGCTGAAAAAAAGTCCCTACCTAAGTTTTTATTTAATTTTACTTGTCTATTTCTCTATCTGGGTGAAATCTTGTAAGTCAGTTTTAAACCACTTCCGTCTAACCTATTGAATTTAATATACCTATACACACATGTATAGGTCAGGAGACTATACCATGGCCCACCTCAATTCAGGCATTGAAGAACAATCTAGAAACAGGCGAAATAATTATGTGGGTCCACGGTCTGTTTCGCCGGACGATGTTTTTACGGGCAAATATTATGTTTACTAATTTTTGTAATCAGTGATATTAACTAATGAATTATTTTTAATTGGCCCGTCTTTTTTGGCCGTTAAATATGTTAATAATTAGTGACTGAAAAAAAGCATGTTTTTTCTTATAATAGATACCTTACCTACTAGCAAACTTAACTTGGTATATACCTACGTAATATTAAATCTACACTAGGTATAGCCAAAATAGGTTAATAAAAAAATAGCTTGAAGTCCGCCGTGGTCTGTTTCTAGTATAAATAAAAAAATTTCGCTATTAGTGTTTTGGGGCAAAACCCAGTTATCGTTGTTTTTGGATTTATTTATTTTATTTATTTATTTATTTCTCAAACATACACTACAGAATTCAACATTCCAAATGGTATGGCTTATGACAGTTGTAAAATCAGAATTAGTGCTACATAACATATTCTATACTAAATAAAAACAAAAAATGTACAAAAAGAAAAAAAAACGTGTCAAAGCTACATAATATATCCTATGATAAAAAAAATTTATATAAAAAAAGAAAAAAAAATTGTTTTAAATCTATTGTGTACATACGCTAATCTGTTCAATTCAAGTGTAAATCGAAGAAAAAAAAACAAACATTGGGAGTAAAGCATGAAACCGAAAACTCTAAGTTCTAGAATTTCGTTATTATTGGGGATTATATAATAGGAATTTTAGTTTTCTTTCAAAAGTGTGTGTCGTACAATTTAAGTCTAGGTCTGGTGGGACATATGTGTTAAAATAAGTCATTATTCGATTTATGATACTGTTTCTCCCAATGTCGGTGCGACTCCTACTAGTCAAGAACATGTCATTTAGACGAGTGTTACGGGATGGTATACGAAAGTTCATCAATGTCAGGAGATCAGGGCAGTATATCATGTTATTAAGTATTTTAAATCCAAACATTAATGTTTTGAAGATTCTTCAAGTTTCAGGACTACTCATGCTCAATAATTCCAGTCTCTGATGGTATGAATAATTGTGTTTATCAATTCTCAACCTGTAGAGGAGAAAGTTCACAAACTTTGATTGGACTCGCTCTAATCGTGTGATATGTGTTCTGTAGAATGGAGACCAGATTGAACAGCAGTACTCTAAATGACTTCGCACCAGGGAGTAGTAGTAGAGGCACTTCAAAACGGTAATATTAGAGAAGTCCTAACATTGACGTATAACAAATCCTGCCATCCTGAATGATTTTCCCAAAACATAATTCATGTGATCATTAAATCTCAGTTCGGTGTCAAAGATAACTCCCAGATCATTAATCCGTTCAACTCTTTCAATGGGTGCATTAGCGATGGAGTAATCATGAAGAAATGGGGTTTTTCTCTTGGAGAAAGATATGACCTGACATTTCATTATCTTCAATTCCATTTTGTTATCTTCACACCAAGTCACCAGCTTGTTAATTTCCGATTGAAGATTTTGGCAGTCGTCAATGTCATATATATGTTTAAAGATTTTTATGTTATCAGCATAAAATAGGAATTGGCAGCTTTTGAACACATTGCTGAGGTCATTAATATAGATTGAAAACAAGAATGGACCTAAATGTGACCCTTGGGGTACACCGGAAGTGACTACTACCTCTTTTGATAAGATATTGCTTATTTTGACTTTTTGTGTACGTCCACGAAAATAACTGCGGAACCAAGACAGTAAAGGGTTCATAATGCCATAAGACCTTAGTTTTTCAATAAGAAAGGAGTGATCTACCCTATCAAAGGATTTTTTAAAGTCGAAGTAAATAGAATCAATTTGAACGCCCGAGTCAACAGCAGTAGCCAAGAAGTTAGAATATATTGATAGGTTCGTCACACACGAACGACCTGGAAGGAAACCATGTTGATTCTCAGAGAGAGTGTTTCGTGCACACGCAAACAAATTGTCCACAACTAGAGACTCAAGGATTTTGGGCATGCAGTCAAGTCCAGATATTGGTCGATAATTACGGTTGTCCGCCCTATCCCCATCCTTGTGAATCGCAGTTACATAGGCTTCCTTCCAAATAGTAGGAAACTGACCCAACGAAAGAGAAAGTTGAAAAAGATATGTGAGCGGCACTGCCAGAGTTGGGCAGCAGTGGTTTAAGAAAGTAGGAGGGATATCATCAGGTTCAGCTCCCTTGTGATCATCAATGTCAACCAGCCTTTCAAAGACCATGGAACCGTTGATGACAATATTTGAGATATCCAAACGGAGAAAGCTATTGGTACCTACATATGTGGAGTGAGCAGTGTCGATAAAAACTGACTGAAAAAAGTCTGCAAATAAATTCGCAACAACCTTTGGGTTGCTGGATTCAAGGTCAAGAAACCTCATTTTTGATGGATAAGCTAACGTTTTATGCTTTGATTTGATGTAGGACCAGAAGGATTTTATATTATTTAATATGTTATTTTGTATGTCAAAGATGGTTTCTTCCTTGTCGTTATTAGATGTAAATATAGTGTTCCGATTACTATCGGTAAAAAGACCAAAATAACAATCAATATTACTGCTTTCAACGGTGTCACTTGAGTTGATTTGAATAAATGAATTAGTGTAGTTCGGCAAATTGAAGTCACCCAGAATCAAGATCTTACCATTTGGAAAGGGATCAAACACATAACTCACAGACTGTACATAATCGTCGTAGATTGAAATGCCTGCAGCAGGTGGGATGTAGACAGCATTCAGGATGATGGAGACATCACCAATCCGGACCTGCACCCAAACCTGTTCCACATCACCATCAGGAACCTTGAGGATCATGGAATCTAAAGAGCAGTCGACCGCAATAAGCACTCCACCACCTTTCGACATCTTACAGATATCTGGGTTTCTATCTCTTCTAAAAACAACAACATGGTCTTCCTTCGTGAAATTTCTGCTCAACTGTTGACATTCCTGAACAATATCAGAGAACAACGATTTAGGTCTAACCTGGTAATTAATATCAAATCTGTCCTCAGAACTCTCTTTAAACAGCAATCTGGTACCTCTTGAATTATTGCCACCCAGAATTAGGAGTTGCCTTTTCCTCTTGATGACCCTGTCACCAAGGGAAGTATGCCGAGCATCGAAGGGTAAATATGCATCATGACTTCCACCAGTATGTGCTTTCATAATGTTCTCTTGTTCTTGTGATTCGAATAGTTTTAGTTTCAGTTCCTTTAGTTCCGTAGCGTAAGCAGAGTTATCAATTTCCAAGATTTCAGAAAAGGAGAATGTATGTCTTGAGGTATTCCTAAATATGTGCTTTAGTATATTTTTTCAACATTAGTAACCTCATCGAAGCTTATATTATAAAGACTCCCCCCTAAAATTCTGTAATAACCAAACGGCTTTTCTAATTTTTCAGTTGTAAATTTGCCTGGCAATATACGATATTGGAATTTTTTTAAAAGATTAATTAATTATTTCCAGCAATACAATTGTATTCCGTTGAAGTGCATAAGTATCATTTGTTAACCGACCATTGTTATCAAGATTGTGCCATAATAATCCTATGAACTACTTTACCACTTTCTTATTAGTTCATTAATTACCACAAAATAAACCATACGCGTTTATCGGAACCATATAACACCACATAACAAAATAAAATTAGCCACAACAAAACAACAAGCCCGGCAACGCTATCCGAAATATCGCAGCTTTTATTTAGTTTAAAAAGAAATGTTCCATAAAACCGTTATCGCTAACAGTGAAAGCAGTCTTTTGTACCGATACTTGGCACAGTCTTTTTTGCACAAACAAAAATATATCCACAAAAAACTTAGTTTATTCGTTGCTACGTAAAAGTGACAATCGAGAGAGCCGCCATTTTCCTTACTGATTTCAAACCCGTTTCAAAAACTGTTCTTGGTAAAGAGAAAGTTTAATTACGAGGAAAGTATTGGTAAAAGGGCTTTATTTTTGTTTGTACCTAAATAGCCAGAACTTACTTAAACCAAAACTATAATTTTGAAGAGTGAAATATATTACAATTTATATGACGAGGGATGTTTTCATATTCATTTATTCTACATTTTCCTCCATTCTTGATACATTTTTATGTTGTGTTTGTCAAGCTGAAAGTCAGCGTTGTCGTGATTACTTATTTTGCACATGCAGAAATAAGAATTTATGACAATACATCGTCCATTTTAATTTCTAAAAATCATTCAAACTGAACGAAATATATATTTTTTATCTTCACAACTTGTTTTGTCCATGTCTGACATATATACTTACATTCATTCACGTACCATCACTACTTTAATAAAACTACTGCTTGGATATTTCAGTATGTCATTTATTTTGTTTCTATTGGTTGTTAATTTATTTTATTTACATAATCTAGAAAGAAATCAATTATCACATTTATTATTCTTCCCCATAAAAAGAAGGCTTTTAATCTAGCAAATGGATGTTTTCCTACCTTTTAAACATTTAATTATGCCTCGATTTTGTTTTGTCTTATAGTATTGACACAATTTTACCAGTTTATCCCTGTTTTAGTCTTGCTTTTATACAAAATTTTAACTGTTGGATAAGTAGTTTTTTGATACTGATATTTTAAAAATTTTAGTGGGCCACCATTTTGTTTCACTCTAATGGCATTTGGTTTCGCAGTAATGACTTCTAATGACTTTTGTGCAACATTTAAAATCAATCAAATAAGTTATTTTTTCGGGCCGATTTTTTAAATATTTAATTAGGCTGCCATTTTGTTCAGCCATCTTAGATTCATAACAATTTTTTTACTAGTTCCCTATATAACATTTGATTTTTGTGCAGAATTTGAAAACAATCTTTGTTTGATTTTTTTACATTTTATTATACTGCCATTTTGTTTCACCATCTTGGATTTATGCCAACATTTTGCTAGTTTATCCCCATATAACCACTTATACCCACACACAACAAATGTTTGTACACAATTTGAGCTAAATTGGATAAGTCGTTTTTTAGTAATCATTTTTTAAACATTTGATTAAGCCGCCATTTAGTCCGTCATATTAGATTTTTTCAGAAATGTTAGCATGTCATCCCCGTATGACCTTTAATTTTTGTCCAAAATTTGAAGTAAATCGGATAAGTAGGTTTTAAGCTAGGCTGCAAAAAGACAGACAGACGAAATTGAGAAAATATGTTTTTCGGCATCTAGGGACACTGAAACGTAAAGATCCGAAAAAATCTATATTTTTAACTTTTTAATATTGTAGAGTAGAATGTCAAAGAATTTTATGCTGTAATAGTTGCACTAAGGGAGAGTTTACTTACAACAAACTATTTCTCCAGGCATCTCCGATGTTCTTCTGTTCTTGATACCAGATATTCATTGTCCTCCTCGTGAACAAGAAGTACAATGTCATCCGCAAACAGACCCAAAATCCAGGGACGACCACCTCTATGTCTATATATTTCTATATATTAATTAAGTCAAACTTTTTACTTGTGGAAATCTCCTTACACACAATAAAATACCACGTTTTTTAAAGTAGATTATATACTAAAAGTTTTCGATTTTCCGTAATGGTCTACTCTGTACAACCTCTGCGGTGTTTTGCCTCTCCCACAAGTCGACTGAAAGGCTCATTGCAGATTGATTAGAAAAATATGAGTCTTCTACCTCTGTTTGCAAATAAATTATTACCTAGATCAGCACCAGCAGCGATTTAATAAAATTATACTAACGAAGTGAGATAGCATCATCAGGAAATAATATACATTTTTGTTTAGAATACTTTCTGTTGTATTATTCATAACAGTATAAATATTTTATAATATAAATGATGAATTTGTACTTCCACATCCACATGTAAAGAAAAACTGTAAATTTTGGAATAATCCAATAATCTCTCAAGAACTGACCTTATTGCCAGTCATTAGCATTTAAATAAGTATATAGATCCTTACGTAGTGCTTAGTTTAAACCGTCTAGTTTAAAGGGATTTTACTCAGGTTATTTAATTTAATGTTAATTCCGTTCAGTATATATATATATATATATATATATATATATATATATATATATATACTGTTTCAATATAATTATTTTCGCGTGTAGTCTTATTCGAGAAAACGAAAATGCCAAATGTGATTTTGGCGAAACGTCAGCAAAACTGTTCTTTTCAGAACGACAGTAGTGAACGGATGTACACCCGGAATGAAAACACATTGTATTTTTCCATCCGTGAAGGAGTAAAAATCAACACATATATATATATATATATATATATATATATATATATATAGTTTCAATATAATTATTTTTGTACTTATTCAAACTTTCCGTAATGTCGTAATTGTATAATAAAAGAATGATGTACTTCCAGAAAATTGTCTTTTATTAATTTCTCTTTGCAGAGCCTAAATTGTTTTATAAGGGGATGAAAGTCGAATCAATGGATTGATTTAATATATATACATAATTTTATAAAAAAAAACATGAGACTTAAAGGGTTCGGGATATGAGTCTTCTTGCCCTTGAAATAGTGACCAATGATCACCAACACGTAAGGAAAACAATACAATAGTAATCTTATTTGCCTGGCCTAATTTTGCGATAAATACTCTCATATTAGTAAACGGAGAGCGGTAGAAACTAAACTATTATTAAAAACATATCTAACTATAACCTACAAATTGATAAATAATTGGTTTCTATCTGTTATTGTAATAGATTCTCTACATGTCCTTCATTTTACTCTACACTTTTTTTAATTTTTATATATTTTCTTTTGCTTTTCAACCGCTGCTAACTTTGCTCATCTAAAATATGTATTTCGTCTCTAATAATCTCCCTTATTATTTCTATAGTTAAATTTCGTTCAACTTTCGATTGATCACTTAAAAACCTTTAGAAACAATTATCCATAATTGAAAGATCGGGACTATAAGGCGGCCACCTGACAGTACCAAACCTTCTAATCCATGTTGGGAAATGGTAATTTAAAAAGTTAATAGCAGCATTAATGTACCCTACCTATAGATATTGGGGGGAAAATGGTATTATTAATTACACCAAACGTGAACTGGTCTGGCCTGAAATATTTTATTTCACGAATGGTTTTTCCATGTCACAAAAATTACAATTTTTCTGTTTTCAAAGTACCTGCAGTAGTAGAAACTGAATACGTGAGTCATATATAAATAATAAATGTTTTTTCACGTAATTATCACATGTGTCAGATTTAACAAAACTATTCTTTAATATCTATATTCCCATGAAAAGATAATCAAATATTATTCCAAAACTAGCGTCTACAACAAGTATGGAATATTTAGTATTTATCAAGGGCAGAGCTAAAATCCAATCGCGAATTAGCTATTTCATTTTTTACATAATTTTGCGGTAGTACTTTTTTTATTGTAGTTTTGGGGTTATTCAATCTTAAATACCTTTACAAATTTGTTTTACCTGATTACCTGGAAGTTCTCTCGTAATAAATCATGTGGAAAAATGTGTATATGCATTAATTACTAAATGTAGAACTAAACGGTCACACCAAAGACAGATTATACTGCGAATAGATAATTCATTCAATCTGCAATAAAATATCCCCTAAAATATATCGAGAGATTTCCGTATAGCCTAGGGTTGCCAGTTTGTGATACACAGCATTCAATGCTGACTAAATTCACTTGTTACGTTTACCTATTACGGGGCAATCCTATCTGTCTCTTTAGAGTAGAATATAATATATAATTTTGGTATTGTATTTCTAAACAAGCCAAATATTGTTGCGTGCATGCCAATATTACGGAATGAGTGATTGAATTGGCAAATTTACGGAAGTGCCTGATGAACTGTCTGTTTGAAATATAAGTTCTTTTAAAGAAACATTTCTGGTAAATTTTTTTATTATTAAGTTTTTTTGTCGGAGTCAGTTCTTTTATACGAAAAAAATATAGATACGTAAAGAACAAGTCAAAATTGAAAAATATTAAGATCATTTTTGGCCTTCATTTCTTTAAACAGATAATATTCTACCGTATTCTCAAGTGTGAGGCTATCAGTGAACTTCAGCCTCCAGAACCCCTTGTACATCATCACTGAGAACCTTGCACATCCTCGATTATCAGCCAGTCTATTCTTTAAAATAGACGATGAAATCGCCTAGATGACCTCCAAAATACATAAAATATTTTAGGATTCATTAGAGCGACCCAAATTAATTACTTGGTTGAAATTGATACAAAATGATTACTTTTTTAAGAAAGTAACAAGAACACCAACACCAGTAGACAAATTTTAAGCTGTTATATACTGCTAAAAATTAACACGATTTTAAAATTTGCAATTAGTTTTTACAAGTCAGCCTGAATTTTAGGCTAGTATATATAACGTATTTCTTTTATCAGATATTACTTTTTTATCACTTATTAATAATTATCTTTAAGTACTAAAAATTAATCCAATTAATGTTTGACCTTTAATAATAGAATTACTGATAAATATATGTCAATAGTAAGGTATTATACGGGAACGGTTAGAAAATGAATTAATTTGACTCCGCTAAAAATCAGTGGAAGTTTGGATCTTCTCTCATAATTGATTATTGATTTTTTTTCATAAAAATACAACGTAATACATATTTTTAGTTATCCCAAACAATATAGATGTTTTGTCTAACTGTTCACTTTCCTTGATAATAGTAGCTTTATTACAGGGAAATATTTCCATCACTTATCTCTAAGGCTAAAAAGTTATCTAATTAATATTCGACCTTTCCCAATTATTGATAAATATACATCAATAACGAGGTATTCAGTATACAGGAACGTTTTAAAAATGCGTTATTTTAATGGCGCTAAAAACCAGTGGAAGTTTGGAATTTCTCTCATAATTAATCTTAATTATGAGAGTTCAATAATTTTTGTCATACAAATTGAAGCAAACACAATAAATATATTTAGTTATGTCTAGATGTATGCGTTGGCTTAGATCAGTAGCGCAATCAGAGGGGGGGCATCGACAAAAATGTTGAATTCATGACCCCTCCTAACAAGCGCTTTCGTCTATCAAGCCGTCCCCCAAAGCTAAAAATCTGGTTTCGCCACTGGCTTAACTTCACTTTCTTCGATGAAACAATCGTTTTATAATAGAGAAATTTTCGACTTAAAATTAGTCATTTAACATATCCAAGAGAAAAATCGAACTTTTAGGCTCTAGGTTGCAGTAGTGGAATCTACTACTATTCTACTTAAGAGAAATTGCTTACCTACCCTTCCTACCTTCCTAAATCATTAAGACCTACCTACTTAAATCATTAAGAAGAACACCAAAAGAGAAATTATTCTTTCAATAACCCCAGAGAAGTGGGTCGAATATTTCAACTGGCTGCTAACAGAGGATAAAATAGAATTTCGAGTTCAAATATGCAAAAATCAACATCATCCGTTAGAGTCATCATTCAAGAGGTTAGAAATATCTACCTATAAATCCTTAGAAAATGGAAAATCTTCTGGATCCCTCGATATTATTAAAATATGGCAAAGAAAAGCAGGACTGCTTAAATGAAATGAAACTACCAGCCAAATAGAAATTCTTTGCATATGTCCACTATACACAAAAACAAACGGTAAAAAATTATTATTTAATTTATTTAATATTATTATTATTTATTTTTCATAACATTACTTATATAGTCTACAAAAAAATGTCCTTTACTGTTTTCCTGCATAAAAAGAATGTTCTATTCCAGGAAATTGAATTTTAACAAATATTTAAACATTTTATTAGGCCGCCATTTTGTTTTACCAGATAAGATGTTCCATCATAACGGATTTACAAAAAAAGTTTTACCAATTTATCCCTATATCATAGTTTACGTTTGACCAAATTTTGAAGTTTATTCCATAACTAGTTTCTCAATAATGATTTATCCACATTTTGTGACGCAGCCATTTTGTTTCGCATTACTAGATTTTTACCAAAATGTAACTATTTCATCCCCTTATGACCTTTGATATTTGACCAAAATTTAAAGTCAGCCGGATAAGTAGTTTTTGAGTTATGCCTCGTACAGATGGACAGACACACAGTCTAAAGAACATGTGAGAATATGTTTTTCGGGGTCGATAGATCCAAAAATACAAAGATCTGCAAAAATTTCGGAGGGTTTTTGTTTTTCACGATTACAATACTCCCTCGTAAAAGGGAACAAAAGTGAACTGTGATGATTATAGAGGAATTGCAGTATCAAATTCAATACTCAGAGTTTACACCTAATTTCTAAGAAAGGAAATTAAACTGAACCTTTGAAATTTAGAAGCAGAAGAACAAACGGGCGTTACATCCTACATTACCTCGCAATGGCAAAATCAATACTGGGTTGTATTAAGCAACGTATGCCACATTGGAAATCAAGATTCTCTATAACATCGGGGTTCAATATTATTACAGCACCAGTTACTTTCAGATTCAGAGTGTATGTCAGGGAAACTCACTTAGTCTTCCACTCGTATCTGTCTCGTTGCACCCAGTAACGGTATATCTTCGTAAGACTCGTGGTTATGTGTGCGGACCTCCTCGCATTCATAAGATCACACATCTATTTTATAATGATAATCTTATGATCTATGCTTCAGGTGACCGAGATTTACAACCGTTTCTGAAATTAGTACAATAATACACCCGGGACATTGAAATGGAGCATAGCACCCATCCTAGTTTCTCAGTTTCTTACGTTTATCTGTCTCGTCATCAAGGTGGATTAGGCCTTTTGCAATTGCATCGTTATTGGTTCGACTTGTAAGGTTACCAATAGTGCAAATCCTTTGCTTCGGCTTGTATGTTGGGGCCTCTCTCTTTAAGTTAACTGCTACGGTGGCAGAAAAACTTGGCTGTACTTTTTCAACGGACTGAACGACCGAGCCTCGACTGATCATATGCTCAGTTGCTTCTTCAAAATCGCCAACAGATATACATTCAATTGGTGGCCGAATTGAGAGATTAAAGACACGTTTCTTTCACAGCACTGACTTGGTTCATAAACTTCAATCTGCTATCATGCAGGATGCCCAGGGACTTAGCAACTTTTTAAATGTTATCGGTACGCTTACTATCTGTAGTTGCAGCATTCTTGTTTTCCAAAGTAAATAACTACAGATTTATGTAGGTGTAAAATTTAATTTTTGATTTATGTTTTTTTGAACTATCGTAAATTTTATTTAACTCATTATTGATTATGAATTCGCTAATATAATGTTCCTCTGGGCACTTGGTTATTTTCTGCTTATATCTGATGAAAACAATGATCGATGACTTTGATGATATCAGAGGGGTAAATATTAGACAAAAGAAGCATATCGACCCCTGCAGTACATAAGGGATCACCAAACACAAAGGTGATGCCCTTTGATAGAAGTTTTGATTATATTTTTGTTCTTGAAAAGCGACTCCAGTAATTTGCTATTATTTTGCTTCTTATGGGTGTATTAGAGGCATTCGTGTTAGAAGTTATGCAACCTTAATTTCATCTACTTGACGTTTGTTATCGAGCTGTTAAGAAAGTCGAATGAAGGTCATAGAAATGCCAATGCTAAACGCATATTTTCATTATCTAATATTGGAATAATGCTTGTGATGCTTCTTAGCCTATAACAGATTGGCGCAATCTTGAGTAAATTGACATATTTCTAGTTCGTAATATTTTATATCTTATTATATCTTTTATCCAATAAATGTTGCAATATTACCTTCAAAATTCACAATATTCCGCTATGCTATGTATGCTATGCTACGCCTGTATATATAAAAAAAATTAATCATTAATATGTTAGGGCTATTTGGATGCAAATTTTCTATTTATTTCTAAAAAAGTAAATTTTGTAGTAAATTAGATATTTTTGGTTTTCCCTCGTAATATCGCGAAATTTTTGTTTACCGAACAGATTTTTCAAAAATGATAATAATAAATTATTAAGTAACATAGACAACTTAAAATTAAATATTGTATAATTATTTGGACGACTGCTAGGTGGTTCTGTGCTCAACACTTTATAGGATCCTCAAGAAATGGCTCTAAAATGGGGTATAGTCGGTGCGGGGAGGATATCTCACGATTTTGTAACGGCTGTCCAAACTTTTCCCGAAACCAATCATAAGGTGGTTGCTGTGGCAGGCAGAAATACACAAAATGTCGAAAAATTTGCCAGAGATCACCATATACCCAAAAGTTATAACGATTACGAGAAGCTGGCGAAAGATACTGAAGTTCGTAAGTGATTACAATTAATCAATAAAATAAGAAGTAAATAAAAGCTTTTTTAGGTTTCGCTTTATTAAGTTTATATTGCAGGGATAAAGCCGATCTAATTATTTTCGAAATGTTATAATTTGTTGTAATTGAAAAATAATTTAAAGTCCATATTCTATCGTAAAAAGATATAAAAGTTTGGACAGTTTAATACTGGATGCATCAAGAATGTAGTTTATAGGATAAATAAAAAAACAAAAATCTGGATTCTAGTAGACATCCTGCAGCTCTTTTTTCTATCTAAAGAAGTACAATTAATATTAAAAATGTAAGCCATTATAATTGTTATTCGTGACTTTAAATTATTTTCTTTTAATAAATTTAATTCGCGCCTACTGGAATTAATAATACAAATCTCAAAAAGAAACAAAAGATAGATGTAGGGTAATGTTAATATTTTTTACTTACAATTCGACTTAAACTATTTTTAGAAAAAAATATAAAGTATTTTTTGAATGTTTTTTATTCCTCATATAAGCTACATTTTCTATGCAACCCGTATTAATTTGATAAAATGTTAAAACATGTTTCAATAAATAATAGGTTTGTTTACTTCTCGTAAAATTTTTAAATCTAAGCAATTTGTAATTGTTTCTCTTTAAATTATGATATAGGAAACATACACTGAAATGTATTTAGAATAAATCCTAGAATCCGAAAATGTATCAATGTACAGGACATTTCTTTAAAAATATCAAACTTACTGCTTGTTTAGAACAGATCTGGCAACACCGCATATGTCATAATATTTTAAAAGATACGTCATGAGCCTTTATCCCTTTATATCAAATTTTAAAGAAAGCCATTCTCGGCATACGTCGAAAAGCCAATCTACGTGAATCACTCTTTATTTATATTTAAACGTAGCCCTTAACGAATGTACATCCATTTATTTTCCACATTCTAAGAAGGACAGGTTCTCTGATGTTTTGCCAAAATAGCATTTGGAATTTTTGAAGCGTAAAAAAATACAAATATAAAGCCAATAACCAACCACAGTCACGTGTTTGTGTTTACTGGTCCTCCTCGCAGAACGGTCTAACTAGTTAAGAGATCATGAAACTAGCGCTAATAAAATACAAAATCAAACCAGAGTCACCAATAGTAGCAAACAACTGACATTTCGTATTTCCAAGAGAACAACCAAGATCTTGCCGGACCAAACCCCATTTTGACCAAGGAAGGAAAAGCTACCTCATATCCCAAGAGTAATGCAATGTCATAATATTTCGTAATTTATCTGCAAATTTTAAAATATTTTCAGTGTTATCATTGGCTAAGCCAATGGTATTGTAATATTTAATGTGATCTGCTTTAGGTCTTTGGTAGTGGCGAAAACGTATTAGACGTTATAGATTACCGCATACATTTTAAAATATTAGTACTGGTATCCTCTGCTATAGCCACAGCCTAAGGCTTTGCTGCCGCTTTAATATAATTAAAAGGAATAAGATGGGTCTATAGGTGGAGTATTTTTGATCATCAATTGAAACAGGCTGTATGCGAGCAGTATTTTAATTTTTAAGAAAAGTTATCTTGTCCTAGGACATTAGGAATAAAGGAAAAAGACAGAGATTTTTGGACTCCAGCCAGAGGTTGAAGCCGAACCTGTTTAACTCTAAAGATAATATGATACATTTTGTATGGTAAAGGCGATAAAAAGGGTGGATGTGGAAGAGGAATTGAATGAGGTGGTAGGGCTTAGACCGCTCTCGCCTTTCAACTCCTACCAGCCTCGCGTTTCAACCTGCTATACCAAAATATAGATAAAAGATTACTAAAAACATTATTTTATACAACAGTCATGATCTCGTCAGTTGATGATTGTTTGCTATTCTTTATTAGATGTCCTGGATTAGAGATTCTTAAGGGCGACCCCGCAAAAGCTCGCGCCGGCTCTGTGACTTCGAAATTATCCAGAAGTTAGTGAAAACAGTTGACCAAAAAGACTTACTGCTATCTTCGCAAGAAATAATTTTTATTTATATTATTTTTGGCTTCTAAAAAGATGCGATTACAATGACCTCGTGCCTTATTGTTAGCCTGTTGATTTACAGGATGTGTTCAAACAAAACTATTTTCACAAAGTTTTTGTTTTTTAGAGATAGTCTACATCGGCAATTTAAACACTCAACATTTTGGTGTCTCAAAGATGATGATTGAACATGGGAAGAACGTTTTGTGTGAAAAGCCATTCACCATGAACGAAAAACAGACCACAAGCTTGGTAAAAATGGCCAGAGAAAAAAAACTGTTCCTTATGGAAGCAGTGTGGTCCAGATGTTTCCCGGCCTACAAGAAAATGAGGGAAATCATAGAATCTGGTGGGATAGGAGACGTTTTGTTCTGTTCGGTCAATTTTGGGCATGCTTTGCAGCACGTTGAAAGACTAACGTAAGTTTTTCCCCAAAACAATTTTTCATTTACTTTTTCTAATTAAATAAATACTACTGTTTAATACTTGTAATATCTTGTATAAAAACTTCAATTAATTGATTATCATTTAAATTACATGGCCCATGTATATATATATATATATATATATATATATATATATATATATATATATATATACACGTCTGGCCGCCATCTTGAATCTTGACACATTTGTGTAAAACTATCACTAATTGGATGAAACCGTTAATAACGCAAAACTTTAGAGGGTAAAAAATGTCAAAACACAATCTATATATTTTTACTTCCCTCTTAAAAGGGAGATTTTTTCAGATCTTCACGTATCATGGTCTCTAGATACCGAAAAATTTGTTTTCTCAGTCATAGCTAAAAAACTACTTACCCAATTAATTTTGGTCAAAAATATAGGGTCTCATGGAGAGAACCTTTTGATAGAAATTTAACATAGCGAAACAAAATGGTGGCCTAGTGATATGTAAAAATCCACGGGTAAAATTGTGGTCTGAATCCAAAATGGCGAAGCAAAATAGAGACTTACATAGTAAATTATTTAAAAATTCAGCATGAAAAACTTTGTGCGACATTTAATTGTGGTATAGAGATGAAGTGGTAAAATTGTGGTACGAATTCAAGATGACGGAACAAAATAGCGGCATAATAAATAATAAAACCCTAGATGCGAAAAATATGTTTTCACAATTCTGTAGGTCTGTCTGTCAGTTCTCGACGTAACTAAAAATCTATTTACCCGATGACTTCAAATTTTGGTAAAAATTCTATATAGTAGAACAAAATGGCGGTCTAGTAAAATTGTTTTGTAATTTACTAGTTTACTTCAAATTTTGCATAAAAATCAAATATTACATAGAAATAAACTGGCAAAATTTTGGTACGAATCCAAGCTGGCGGCCTAATAAATTATTAAAAAAATCAGCCGGAAAAAACTACTTATTAGATTAATTTCTAATTTTGTATCTACATTAATTGTGATATAGAGATAAGCTCGTAAAATCGTGGTACGAATTCAAAATGGCGGCCAAATAAAATAACCAACATAAAATACTACATAGAAATATAACTTTAAAATATTTTTTAATTTTTAATTTTCAATTATATTGGCCTAAAACCGCACAAATACGAATTAAATTTCTTTTTCAGGGATTATTGAAGATAGTTTCAATGTACGTACTGCTAAAAATTGTTCTAAAACCAAATTCTTTTTTACATTTTAACATGAGATTTGTACTAGTGAGTATTATCACGAGCCTTTGACTACTCTAGAACTACAATTTCCTCCTTTCTCTGGCTTTAACAAAGTAATTTTGGTATATTTTGAGGTATAATCGTCTAACTGGTAGTTTTAGTATTGACAATTTCAAATTATATGTTTTAGTTTTATTCTAGAAGAAAGGGAATATAAGGAATTGACAGGTTCTCCTGAAACACGCTGTACAAACTTAGTAATTGTAGTAATGTCCTTTTTTAGATCAATGGAAATGGGAGGAGGAGCAATTCTGGATTTGGGCATCTATATTCTCCAATTCCAGCAATATATTTTTAGAGGTCTGAAACCGGTCGAAATCGCAGTGAATGGGCACAAAAACAGCGCAGGCTCTGATGAATCTGCAGGTGCCATAATAACTTACCCTGGCGGTAAAATGGCTGTAGTTAGCACATCTGCTCGGATATCCTTGCCCAACGAAGGTTTGGTTGTTGGTACAAAAGGTATAAAAAATTATTCTCTCTTTAGAATAGCCTACTTCAGTCGCCTTTGCTGACAGTTATGCCAGAATCAATAATATAATTATCTTTTGATGATCTAGAATATGTTACTTTTTCAGGTACATTAAGACTTCCATTATTTTGGTGTCCAACTCAATTGATAACTCCTGAGAAGACTTACGAGTGGAAGTTACCAGAGTCTCCAGTTTCATTTTTGCATATTAACAGTGCTGGTCTGTCATATCAAGCCGAGGAGGCTAGACAGTGTATTCAGAAAGGTAACAATTTCCTTCAAATCACTTTAAATTAGATCAACTTTTGATCAAAAGAACATTTAATTTATTCTGAAGTAGGAGAGACGAAAAGTAGCACCTTGGCTTCGTTGGATTCTTGTATATCCTTCTTCGAAACCCTGCCTAACGCATGCTAATAAATAGCTTAGACTACAAAAAATATATGACGATAATGATGATGCCTAGGAATACTGGTTTCAAAATAAATATTTTAAATTTATGGGAGGAGTCCACGCTTTTTGTTTCATATGTTTTAACACCTTCACAAAAATCGGCGAGTAAAGAAACCTTTTTACATAAATGCCAAGTTTATACTATTTTTTCTGAAAATTTTAAATGAAATAAAGGACATGACTACATTTTTAAGCCCTTCTTCTCTCTTGGCATTATCCTACATCCGCCATTGTGAGCAGGGTGATTTGCTTCTACTTGCCCACAGAAATCGTAATACTCTTTTCTGCTAGCAATTAATCAAATGACAAATAAGAAATATATCAAATTTCATCCGTTGGATATTTACCCATTCGTCGTTCATATTTATACCTATGGGCGTAGATATAAATACAAATAATAATTTTAAATTAAATTACAAGTAACTAATAACAGTACTTATCAGTAAAAAAATAGAACAAAAGTAATTTCATAAAAGGGCTGATTTGAAGATTAAAGGGAACAAAACTTTATAAAAAGACAAATACGAACAATATAAAATGACAGTAATAATAACTTCCAAACAAATCATTGACGTTTGACGTCTATATTGATGTCTTTGTGTATAAAGTTCGTTTGGGTAATTTAATCTTTTAGCATTCATATTTCGTTTTTATATATCAATAGTGCTGGTCTGTCATATCAAGCCGAGGAGCCTATATTATAGTGTATTCGGAAACGTAACAATTTCCTTCTAATTACTTTAAATTAGATTAACCCTTAATCAAAGGAACATTAAATTTATTCTGAAGTAGGAGAAACGGAAATTGGCTCGTTATAGACACAGCAACTTAGCTTCGTTGGGTTTTTGTATACCCTTCTTTGAAACACTGCCTAACATATGCTTTTAAATACCTTAGTCACAAAAAAATATATGATGATAATCATGATGCCTAAGAATACTGATCTTAGATTTTTTTATATTAAAAGGTAATTAAGGAAGCAAGAGGTTTCAAAATAAATATTTTAAGTTTATGTGGGAGTCCACGCTTTTTGTTCTATACGTTTTAACACCTTTAACAGCACAACGAGTAAAAAAAACTTTTTATATAAGTGCTTAGTTTATACTATTTTTTCTGAAAATCTTATATGAAATAAAGGACATGACTACGTTTTCAAGCCCTTCTCCTCTCTTGGCATCATCCTACATCCGTCACTGCGAGGAGGGTGAATTTGTTTCTGCTTCCTTATGATGGATTATAGTGGCTAAAATGGCCTTATTCAGTAAACAAATAGCAATAACCACAACTGACTCGGCATTTATTTTTGCCTTCACTGCACAATGGTGGCAATAATTAAAAGTGGAACAGAAATGGTAATACTCTTTTCAGCAAGCAAGTAAACAAATGACAAACAAACCGGTAAATTTATTTTACCCGGAATTTAACCCTCGTTATGAATATTTTCTTTTATTAGGAACAGTAAAATGTTACCCAATTTAATTCCGCACATCATTTAGTATACTGCCTTTTCAAACATTTTTATTGGGCGCCATTTTATCCTATAACATTGGATTCGTACTAATATTTTACCAGTTTCCACCTATGTCATACTTAATATGTAGGCATAATTTAAAATAAAATAAATAAATAAGTAGTTTTTATACATTCTTTAAGACCGCCATGTTGTTCTGTCTTGGTGAATTCGTACCAGTTACTCCCTGTATTACTGTATTACGTTCAATTTTGCTGCAAGTCAATTAAATAAGATTTTAATTTGTACCACAATTTTTATCAGTTTATCTCTACATCGCACATAATGCTTGCCCAACATTTTAAATTAATCTAATAATAATAGTATTTCAAGCTGATTTTTTAAATCGCCATTTCACAGGTTGATCCCATGTAACACTTGATTTTTGTGTAAAATTCGGGTTAATTGGATAATTTGTTTTCTAGTAATATTTTTTTTACATTTCACTAAACCACCATTTTATTGCGCCATATTGAATGTTTACCAAAGTATTGCCAGGACATGCCTACAGCTCTTAATTGTTTACCACAATTTGAAATCTATCGGATAAGTAGTTTTCAGCTACGCCGCGAACTGATAGACAGACCGACAGACCAATGGAATTGAGAAAACATATTTCTTGACATCTAGAGACGCTAAAACGTAAAAATATGTAAAACCTGGATATTTTTTCGCAATTACAAACCTTTCATTCGGCCGCCATTTTGTTCCGTCGTCTTGAATTCGTGCCACAATTTTACCAGATCATCTCTATATCACAATTAATTCTTGCACAAAATTTGAAATCAATCTATTAAGTAGTATTTTCAGGTCAAATTTTTGAATACTTTTTTAGGTTACCATTTTGTTTCGCCATCTTCGATTCGTACGAATATTATATCATAATTGATTTATGTGCAAAATTTGAGGTAAATTGGATAAGCAGCTTTTTAGTAATATTTTTTTAACATTTGACTGGGCCGCAATTTTGTTTCGACATTAAATTTTTGACCAAAATTTGAAGTCAATCGGGTAAGTAGTTTTTCAGTTATACCGTGAACAGACAGACACTCCGACGGAATTGAGAAAACATGTTTTCCGGCATCTAGGGACCCTGAAATGTATAGATCTGAAAAAATCCCGGAGACTGATTTTTTATAAAAAATATATCAATCTACAGTTGATCCGTTGGATTTTACCTATACGTCATCATTCATCATCTGTAAACAATATATTATACTTAGCAAACTTTGTAAACTTAAATTGATTACTCTACAATCCAGCACTGAGATTATGATGTGAAGAAACCAAATTATCTGGATAATAGTTAAATGTCTAATAAAAGTAAGTTTGACTGTTAATCAGGCAACGACGTTGCCGTTTCTAGATCTGTTAAATCTACATAAAAGAACATGTCACAAGGTGTTGCAAGGAAGTAAACAACTTGTTTGTGAATGAAAAGGCTTCTAAAGAGTATTATTCCACCCTAACGAGCTGTATCTGTTCCAGACAAGTATGAAGACAGTCGGAACATTAATTTTTCACCAATATCACAACTCGAGCTTAGAGGAATTTGCCTTATCTAAAGCCTCTAGATAATAATAAAATAATAAAAAACGTTTCTGTCAACTGAATCATCAAGCAGAATCAATAAATTGCAACTGTTTCTCGGAAAACCCTTAAGGGAACAACTTCAGTGCGTTGCTTCAAACTGCTTTGGCAAGGCATGACAGATAAAATAAAGCCAGTTTGTAGTAGTTTGGTCTTTCCGAATTTAAAGAAGAATACCAAAAAAGAGGAATTTGCGAAAACAATAATTTTAATTGTATTCTACTGGTATATGTAAGAAAAGACTATTTTAAAATATATCATTTTCATGTACAAATGGTTTCTAAAAATCTTAATTATTTACTTATAAACCCCCATGCACGTATTTTGTTTCTGATATACATCTTTATACAAAAAAAAAACCCTAATTTGCTTTGATAAAACAAGAAATAAGTACTTCACTGATCGACATTTTCAGTCCAATTGGTAAACAGCGTGGAGTCACTAAAAAAATAATCACTATTTGATGTAGTGGTGCATTATTCTTAGATCTCAGCAGTCCCAGCTTTTTTACGCGTTTACTGATATGGATAAATTATACGGTACCTACCGAGTGTAAGCTGAGATATATTTTCCAAGCAAATTTAACACAGCCGAGGGCGCTTTTTCTTCAATCAAGAGTGTAATATGAGAGTATTAATTGTCGTTCTTGTTCACCTAATACAATTGTTTGTTTATATTCCAAATATTTTGTTTAAGCCATATTTCAGAGTCTAAATTAAATAAATTTGCTATCTCTTCGTCTCTGTTCTCATCTCACGTTTCCTCCATGCTAATTCAACAGTAGGTGTTTCCATTTGTTTGTTCGAACTCATTAGTATAAAAAAAATGAAACTCTGGAAAATTTCGTTTTTTTTCGCTGTATTATATATATATATATATATATATATATATATATATATATATATATATATATATATATATATATATAGGGTGTCGCGATTGGAAAACTCACCATTTAAAAATTATAGGTTTTTCCAATTTCATAAAATTCAAGAATGAAAATCGTCAGTTAAAGATACGCAAAAAAGGAATTAAGAAAAGTTGTTTAATCCTAATTTTTATATTTAAATATAAAATCATAGTAAACTACTCCCAATTTCACTTTTCTAAAGATTTCTTGTTTTTGTGAACTAACTGGACTCATCGGGGTTTACTAGCTGTTACCATTTGGTACCGTCGATCGAACCAAATTCATATTATATTTGGATTAAAATCGACCGGTGCCATGGTATCTCGAGCTTATCAGATCAATTTATTGTATTAGCATCCGACTTACATATACCTGCAATGTTGCAAATCGATGCGACCATTGAAAGTAGTAAAATCGGCTCCCTAGATTTGTTTACATACACAGTTTCTTCTTCTTCAAGTGCCGTACCCATATTCGGGCGTTGGTGATGGTCAGTAAGTGCCTTAAAACCTATCTTATATCAAGATGTATAATATGGTTTCTTTCAATGCACTACATTAGACCATTATACTAGGGAATGTTTTCTAGGTATGGTTTCCCGTTGCCTTCTACGCAGTTGTGTCGTGTAGTGTATGTGTTGGTTGAGTAAGAGGCCTTGTTACTGTTCGCAGTCGACCCCAAGTCTACGAACAGAGTCGTTATTTTACTATCCCAACGACCACCTCGGGAAGGTACCGGACCAGGCATATCGAGCACTCTTTATTTAAAAAATGCCGGCTACGCCAAGTCTCGAACCCGCGCCTTCCGGGTGGAAGCCAGCTCTCTTACCACTGAGCAACCGAGGTGTATACAAACATAGTTAGTTATATACAAATGGTTGAAAAAAGCTGTAAGAATCGTAATATACAATTTATTTTTAATGCCCAAGGCTAATACAAAGTAAAAACTCAATATATGTTCGGTTGTTTTGAAGTTAAAATAATAAAATATTTAAGTAGAGTTACGTAAATGGAGAAATTCGAACTTTAATACATAAGGCTAATAATAAATCGATCAATGGTTGTAAAAACAAATTGTTATAAGGGTATTTAGCTCCCTAGCTAGGTCCTCTATTCCTGAATAGCAAAGCTTTGTAGTGTGGAACGTAAGTATTTTTTTACAAGTTAGTTAAATTTTATTTAAAAGATAAGACCTATTCAAAATCACTAAAAAACGTAGAAATCATCCTAAAAGATAAGATTGGTGAATTTTGCGGCGAATTAGTCAAAATATGAATTATCAAGATGCATCTTTAAGTTGAAATTTCCGACGAGAAACAAATCGTCTGAACAAACCCATCAAGCAGCAGCGGCCAAGGAAATACCATCAGCTTTCGGGAGAAGAGCTACTCACCGCATGCTAGAAGGAAAATTATCCCAACTTCTCTTAAACATCAAAATATCTTTTCCGGATTGTCTAGCTACTCGGTGAGATGACGTAGAAAGGCACACGCACTGCAGACTCGTCAGTCTTTCATTATCAGGTTAACAAATTCCAAGATAACTTACTATACAATTTACGTGATTACTTACTTCAAGGTAATAAAAGATCTTGTTATATGATAAACAAAAATCTTCAGATACCCATAAAAAAATTTCAGTGTAAACTGAATCTTCAAAATAGGTAAAAATATCTTCAACAATACGAAAAAAAAATGATATGGCTTATTTTTCAGCTAGATGAACTTTGATAGCATTTTCCTTCCATACGGAAATAACTAGATCATTCAGAATTGTGAAATCCGATATTTTGTAGTTGTATGACCCAAACCGAACAAATCACAAAAAAATAACTAATTAAAAACTTGCAGTCTGTGCTTCTTCGAGATGTTATTCAAGGAACAGAGAGCGTCTTAACTTCCCAAGCCGATGCTAAAACTATTAAAATATTCCATGCCTTTAAACACATTTTCCTAAATTACTTCAAAGTGTTGCGAAATTTTCGTTCAATTTTTTGATAATAATAGTCAAGGCCAAGGGTTACAAAATTTGTACAATAAGGTAGGTAGACCAATAGGCTACATAATTTTTTTCTTGGGACGGTCAAACCGGTCGTGACCCCAAAAAAATAATCCTGTATAATTTTCTAAAATGTGTTATGACAATATTATAGATATTGATTGCTTAGAACAGAAGCTTTCACGACTTTGGTCAATTAAGAAATCATGGTTCTTGGAATTAGACCGTGTTAAGTTGGAATTACTATCCGACGTCGCCTTCGATTGCACGATCTTCAGGGATCTTTACTCCATCAGATCTGCACTCTGAATGAGCACGAAGAGATTCAGGCGGGCTTTTATACCCGACTTGTGCTCGCCGAACCGTGACCCTGTGTTAAGATCGGTTTCAACGTGTGATGTAGACCGTAACCCGTATCTCTATTGAAATTTTTTAAATGTTTAAGAATTTCAATTCTCTAATTTTTCGTTTATAAAATCTTGGAACCTATGCTAGTACCTTGGTTCCTTTACATTAATAATATGGACAGTGGTATGCTGGTGTCCAGCTACAGCAGACTGAACAATTTGTTTCTTTTTAATACATCGTTCATGTTCCTTAAGTCTAATTGATATTGAGCGTCCCGTTTCTCCGGCATATACTTCTCCACAGGAGCAAGAAATTTTATATACTCCTTCTGTTTAAAAAGGTACAATATCTTTCGGGGATTGCAAGCATTGTCCAATCTTTTTATGTGTATTGAAGATTGTACGTATGTTGGACCGCCGAAGTAATCGTCCTATTTTGTCTGTAGTGCCATGTATGTATGGCATCTCCTCTATCACCTGTGGTTGCGAATATCTTTATGGAAGCCTTTGAAGACATTGCTCTAACATCCAGTCCACTGAAACCAAAACACTGGTTCACATATTATGTAGATGATACTTCTGTTGTTTGGCCTCATGGGCAGGATAATCTCCTCATATTTCTGGACCACCTTAATCAACAACATCATAATATCAAGTTCCCAATGGAAATTGAATCTAATGGTACGATTCCCTTTCTAGATGTTTATCTTCAAAGGAAGAAAAATGATACATTAGGACATTTTGTGTGCAGAAAACCGACGTATATAAATTGATACTTAAATGCAAGTCGGTTATTAACTCGGTACTCAGAACTATTTCGATTTCTGATCAAGCATACTACTGGCGATCCTATAAATGTACAGGAAACCACACAAAAAATTTCAATAGAGATACGGGTTACGGTCTACATCATACATAGAAACTGATCTTAAGACAGGGTCACGGTTCGGCGTGCACAAGTCGGGCATAAAAGTCCGCCTGAATCTCTCCGAGCTCATTCAGTGTTCGGATCTCGTGGACTGAAGATTCCTGAAGATGCCTCGTGCAATAGAAGGCAAAACGTCGGATAGTAATTCCAATTTGAAGAATAAAAAACTACGATTTCTTGATATTAATTACTGCGTATCATGTGCCAAATTTGAAGCAAATATATCTAATAAAGTATACGAGGCAAAATGTATACACCTACGTATATGGAAAAATATTATAAAAATTAAAACAGTTTGTCAACCTAAAAATAAGTATAAGTTATGGTTCTATATGGCTTATCCATTAGTTAAAACACTAGGCGTTTTAAAAATATTTATTTTTTTTAACTCGTCAATATTTTCATTTTCCTTTATTCTAATTTTAGGTTTGCTTGAAAGTCCAGATATTACTCTTGACGAGTCAATTGAAATCGCCCGGCTCATGGATCTTATGAGGAAGCAACTTGGTGTTATTTTCCCCGAAGATAGTCAAGAGTTCTGAGTGTAGAAATAAATTTAAAACTGTTTCGTCCGTTTAGAAGATGAGTATTATAGGTCAAAAATAGTATGCACAAAAAACTACAGAATTGTTAACGTCAGTTCATTTATTATTCAATTCAAGTAGTATAGATCATAACTTTTGGGTTCATATTTGAGATTTGATTGATTATTCCCAAATTAAACAACTTTAGGGTTGTTATATTTTATAGCAAATAATCTTCTTTTTTAAATATCCAAAAATAATTACGGGTTCTGCGAAATAACTGTGAGTAGCCAATAGATAAACGTTGCAGTATTGATTAAGCTGAACTTGCTGTCGAAGAGAAACTTGTGATTGATAATAGAAATTCTGACCGAACCTTAACAGTTAAGAAAACATCTTTAAAGTATAACGCTAGGATAAGCGATATTCCCAAGGAGAATGTACAAGAAGCCTACGTGCCGCTAATCTAATAAGTCATATAATCCGATCGCTACAAAATACAGAATACCAGAAATATTCATAAATCACTCTGAGTGATTTTAAAAATGCTTTATACAACTAATTACTTCCTAAAGATAAGTTTTTTTCTTTATTTTTCTACAAGAATGTTTATATTCTTTCCACTTTGTTATCCATAATTACAATTGTTGCAAAAATATAGTACCCCACGAATTATTTTTATTAGTGGACAAAATTTTCTACTCTACTAAAGTCGGCCATTTTATAAGTAAATTAAAAAAACTTGTTTATACAAGCAACTAACACATGGTTAATAAAAACTAAAGTATGTCAAAATTAACAAAATGTAACATGTATGTAGAGTGTTATTTTTCTATAATATAAAAAGACCAACCAAGCTGTTTCTTTTATTAAATAAGGGCAATTGCTTGCACAGTTAAGCGAATATAATATATTTTATTGCGAAAACTTTGATTTTACCAAGTAAATAGTTTTACAAATCTTTTGTAAAAATAATGTTCTTTTATGAGCTATTTTAGGGGAGTTAGGAATCAATCTGTATATCGAGAAATTAAAAAAGGTATTTCGATTTGTATTTCTCTCCTTTTAAGCAGACGATATTCGGAAAACAATACTCACTTCTTATGATTAAAAAGAAAAATCCATTAAGAAATATGTGTTGAGATTTTTGTTCAATAAATATACAATAATTTTTACAATTCTTGGTTTTTTTTTATTACCAGTTTTATATTAAAGCCGATATTCTCACTGATGAGGAAATTTCTATCGTTGACTCATGTCTATAATTATATTTAGTAAGGGAAGTAGGGATGCCGCCGGATCCACTTTTTGAAAATACCCGGTACTGGAACCTACTGCAACATTTTGGCCGGATCCTGGACCGGAACCGGAACCAATGTCAATATTTTGCCCGGATACCGGACCGGAACCGAATCTTAAACGCATTAGAAAAATTGATGGTTGTGCTTGTTTGTTCCTCTATGGTCATTTTTTTATGCGGCCGCGTTTAGTCTTTCATGGTTTTTTTATTATCGATTTTTATTGTAACTTCAATTGCTTTTTGAAAAACATACTAAAGCCCATGTTATGACAGAATTCCGTAAACTATACAATACTGACATTAACTGTACAGAAATTATTCGGGAGGACGGCGACGTAGAATTAACTGACCAGGACGATGTACCACTGTCAAATTTTATAGCACACGAGGGGCTTCGCCGAAAAAGCGAATGTATGTCTATATGGGATTGCTTAGATACATTTATATGTAGCTCTTTAGATTCAACCAAATTGTCGAAGTAGGCAGAATTTGATAAAGAAATGAACCGGTATCTACAACAAAATCTTCTAAAAAGAGCTCAAAATCTCTTAAATTGGTGAATAAAAAACGCAGAAAATTTTCCATTTTTGTCAAAAGAATTAAAAAAATATTTATCTGCGTCAGCATCAAGTGTCTATAGTGAATGAATTTTTTCACAAGCAGGCGACGTATATGAGAAAAAAAGGAATAGACTTTCTGTGACTAATGGGGAGAAAACTAATTTTTCTTCATCATAATCTGCCGATTATAAATTACAAACACTAATAAAATTTATATGTATAATATTAAATGATAACGTAAATATTTTGCCTTTGGTTACAGAGCTTTGTTTTTATTTTGGTTTCATTTTACTGTTTTGATAAAATAAGCAAAAGTGCTTTCTTACAAACCGGATTTCCCTCACAATAAGATCCGGCCAAACAGGATAGTTGAAAAATAGGCCGGATCCGCCGGATACCGGATCTAGATTCGGTTCCGGAGGCATCACTATTTAGAAGTATTGTAGAAACGTTTAAACAAAGGAAATTTATTTAATAATAATTTTGTAATCTCGCATATAAATCCTCCGTTTCTTATATAAATTTTCCCTGCAAAGGCACCCGTCACTCCAATTTTTCCCTAATAAAAGGACTCAACCAAACCAGCAATACCTAAAACAAAAAAACAGTCGATATTTAAATTTGAAGGTGAAACTACACTATATTTAAAATAGTATTGACTACACTAGTGAAGACATCGTTGCCGTAGCTGTGAAAGAGATTGATGTTTTGAGATATAGATCAAGAATTCTCAAAATGTGGTACGCAAGTAGATTTACCTTTCAGAGAAATAGCCACAACTCTAGTGATACGTGGGAAAAACAGTTTGAGAACCACTGATATTAACAGGTAAGCTCCTTGTAAAGGGCCCGCTCTAAGGAAGGTAACCGAGCAGCTATATTGTTGCAAATTCGGACGCATTATGAAATAGGCGGTAGTTTTCTGTCATTTCTGTCGAGGGAGGCATGTACAATAGTTTGTCAATTTTCCAGCTTCCACTATTATTATAGTCGCGTTGTGCTTATTTTCTGTCCTCTAATGCAGAAGAAACTTTGCCGAATTTTTTACTGGTCTCGATGGCTAAAAGAGATGGCAAAAGAGGCTATAAATCATAGGAATATTGCCAAATTTTAATAAATTTATTTCCGTTTGTTTAAATTAAATTTCGATCTTAAATTCAAAGAACATAACGCCTTATATAGATTTAAAAAACAGAACTCTCATTTCGCCAACCATTTTTTAGAGGTTTCACATAAATTCCCTGACATAAATAAATTAGATGTATTACATTACGAATAAAAAATGCGCAAATTGAACTGTTTACAAGCAATAGAAATTTTTAGACACCATAAATAACCAAATGTTAACCTTTTAAATTAACAAGCACATGCTGGAAATACCACCCTATTAAAGCTTTTTGACCATAAAAATTATACAGTTGGTTTTCCCTAATCATACTTTTAAGAATTTTTGTCTGTATATATACCTAACTTGAATTTAAATGTACTAGTTGTACGAAACTGCAGTCACGCTTAGGTTAGGTTAGGCTAAAAGTGAGTGGATCAAACCGACCCCCCTCCCTGCGGCTCTGTGGTCTATTGTGGCTCACACCTATGTTTACACTTCTCCAAGCAACTCTAAATCTTCAATGAGCCTTATCATTGCATTTGAGGAGGTATTCTTCAAGTCCTCGGGCAGCAGCATATCTCTACCGAATATGGAGAACATGATCCTGGCAGCTGCCGGTATCCACAAAAGGGCGATTTTATTGTCGCTCCCCAGGCAAACAAGTGCCTTTTGGCAGTTCCAAACTGTTTTGGATGTACAATGACTCGCTTCAAGTGCTTTAAGGGCCGCTTGACTATCCGAGAATATTTTTATTGTTTTATGAGCTATTTGTAGGTCCTGCAACATTCTTGCACACAAGTCGATAGCATGAACTTCTGCTTGTAATATTGAGGTGTTATTGCCCAGGCTTACCGACAGAGCAACCTTCGACCTTACCCCATGGATTCCAGCTCCACCGCCTTTATTGATTTTGGAGCCGTCTGTGAATAGGCACAGCTGACCTTTCAGTAGATCAGATTTGTTCTGATCTTACCCCTCTCTCCCTGAGAAAGTCACGGAGCAGCTGTGCACTAACAGTTTTTGGTAGCAAGTCCGATAGCATTCCCAACATGTAAAGGTTTTTCACAACTCTCAGCATGTTGGATGATTCCATGGGACTCGTGCTATCCATGGTGACATGTTGGAGTCTGTATGTTGTCCTCATTGCTTCCTCTTCCACAAATAGGTGGAGTGGTGGAAGTTTCAAAAGGAGTTCCATGGCCGCTGTCGAAGTGGAGCGAATCGCTCTTGTAATTGACAAGCAAGCCTGTCTCTGCAGTCCACTCAGCTTGGTTTGGGCAACACTTTGTTCTCCCTTACTTGACCAGGCTACAGAACCATAGGCTATCATTGGTCTTATGACCATTAGGTACAGCCAGTATAGCTGTTTTAGTCTCATACCCCATAACCTCCCGTAAATTTTACGGCAAGTCCACAGGGATAGTTTAGCTTTCTGTATTATTTTATTCAGATGAACATTCCAGTTCAGCGTGTTATCCAGGATAATTCCCAAATATTTCACATCAGCTGAAAATGGTATCACCTGTCCCTGTAAGGAAGGTGGTCGAAGTCTCTCCAGATTTATTTTCTTTGTGAAGGGGACTAGAACCATTTTATTAAGGTTGATAGACATCTCTTCCTTCTCACACCATGTTAGCGTGGTGTTCAGTACTTCCTGAGAGGTTGCTGACATTTCCTCTTCAGCCTTTCCTTTTACTATGATAACTAGATTATCGGCATATGCCTACAGATCAACCTCCCACAGTCGAACCACAGCCAGCAGATTGTCCACCAGTAGTGACCACAGCAAGGGCGGTAATACTCCTCTCTGTGGACACCCTCTAGCAGCTCTAAAGCTCTGTCTCGTTCTGTAGAGATGTTGTTATTTTTCTGTTTTCAAGGATTGCCTGTATCTAGCCACATATAAGGAGTGCTACTCCTCTTTCAGTAATTCCATCATAGATTGATCCAGAAAGGGCATTGTTAAATGCTCTCTTTGTTTTCCAGAGAGTTGTTTATGCTCTCAACAAGATTGTTGAGAGCCAGTTCTGTTGATTTGCCCGTTTAGTAAGCATACTGATGCTCACTCAGCGGATGTCGCCTAAGAACTACGTCCCTGATGTGCACATCGAGTATTCTGTCCAGACTTTTCAACAAAAGGGGGGTTAGACTTATTAGTCTAAGCAAATAGAGGATTATTTCGACCCACTTTAGGTGTAATTATTACCTTAGTTGCCGACCATCTGGCCAGTATATAGTTCCATGCCTGACTTGCTCTAAATAGTCTTGTTACGAAAGGAAGGAGTGCGTCCAACCCGTTGTGTATCAGAGCGAGAAAGATTCCATCCTCCCCAGGCGATTTGAAGAGCCGAAAAGAGAAAACGGTCCTTCGAACCACCCTTACTATTATTATTTTGTTGGCAGTTAGCCAATCATCTCTGTCAGTTCGTTTGTATTAACCTACGAAATGGTAAGTTGACCGACTATCCATTATCAGGCTACCTCGGAAGTGATTTTGTGCTAAAAGCTTCAAAGTTTCTTTCCTAGAGCCTTTAAAGGTTCCATCTAGCCGTTTTAGCGATCCCAGTTTCTGAACAGGCTCCCTGGACAGAATCTTGTGGACTTTGGCACTGGTGGGTATATCTGATATACCATCACAGAACCGTTTCCACGAATCTGTTTTGGCTTTCCTGATTGCTTTATTGTAATTTGTTAAAGCAGATCTATATTGATCCCATTCACAGGATATTTTAGCGCGATTGAAGAGTCTACGAAATTCTTTTCTTAATTTATTCAGGTTATTGTTCCACCATGATGTATTTCTATTGTCTTTTTTAACCTTTAGTGGACAGTTTTCGTGATATGATGAGATTATGGCGGTTGTGATTTGGGCCGTCACAAACTCTAGTTGTTCACGATTATTGATTGAGGTAGACGCGTGGCAAAGATTGAATTGTAGATACGTTTTAAAGCCGTTCCAATCTGTGCTTCTTAAATTGCGATATTAACCTTAGGCCTGGGGCCTACTATAATATCAAACCGGATGTGTCTATGATCTGAGCACGATGGTTCAGGTGGCACCTTCCAGTCAGAACTTTTATTGCTAATAAAGTTTGTACTAATTGTTAAATCGAGAACCTCTCTCCTAATTCTAGTAACAAAAGTCAGTCACGCTTAGTGCAAAAATAAAATAAGTGACTGTTAACAAAGTAAAACTTGTGTTTTCATTTATTTGTTTTAAGAGTCAGTTGTTCTTTTTAAAAACATCATTTAAAAATTAGTATAAAAATATTAAACACTCGTCTTTGCCATCTTTTGATACCCTGGTAAATAACCTCAGGAGCATTTAGGTTAACAAATAAAGAATTGCCACATACATGCCGTATGTGTACCTACAATTGGCAAACAAATAAAAATATTAATTCGAAAAAAAAATTACATATTTATTATTAAAAAAAAGATATACAAAACTACGTTTTACGGCGGCATGTGGTATAGGAGAGTACTTCAAGCAAGAAATTATGTCAGGCGACATCTCAAGATTATTACAAAATATACCAGAGAGTCCTTTCGATTCTTTATCTAGTACATTGTCCCCTTCGTTATTATTTAAAACGTCATTCAGTTTTTTGGTAGCAAGAATTCCGATGCTATATGTGGCTGAATTATATTTCATTTTAAATTTTCAATCAAAGCTATTGATTTTGTAAAACTCGATTTAAAACACTGCTTTGCAAAAACACCATCATCTATTGATAATTCTGGATGCGGTTTTATTAACATTACTACTTTGTTACACATTTTAAAATGTACAACCCGACAGTACACTTGTCAGGGTAAATAGTTTACATCTAAGTGAATGGCTAAACTCGACTGATATAAAGATATAATATTTTATGTAGTAAACGACGTTATTATAAGACGAAAAATCTTAGACTTCAGAATTACGTCTACCTAATGCGTTAAAATATTTGGGATGGGTTTTACAGAGGGTTTAACTCCATTGCCATATATTTTTAATAGGGAATTCAAATATTTTAGATGCCTATCTAACAAGGGACAGGCAAATATTACATTTGATCCAAAATATACAGCTTTATTCAAAAATTGTTGAAATATAAAAAATAATGCACAAATGTGCGAAATATACATGCATTTTGCATATAATCCTAGCTTTAATTATAACAATGTTACCTAAAATAGAGGTATGAAAAATGAGTTACTGTATTAGCACAGAAATATTAATGTAATAAATTTAATTGTACTATTCAACAATATTACGCTTTTAAAATATATACTTTGGTATTTAAATGTTTAGTGTTAAATAACAATAACAACATATTGGACTTGATAATAGGAAATATTTTTGGTAAAGGACAATGTACCTTATTTGTTTCGATTTGATTTAGCTATTTAAAATAGTTGAACGTTTGCTGCAGATTCTATTTAAAGGTCTTTTTGAGCTGTAGCTTTGTAGCTACAAACCGTTTAGATAATACCCATGAACTTTATTTGAATATTTGACTTACAGTTACAGTTTTAAAGCAGTTTTAAAACATTTCAATAATAAATGGCCACTTCGACATAATCTGTGATAGTGCTGTTACCACTTTGGTATACAGCTGTTTTACTTTAAAATGTAAAATTTTAATTGTCTCTACAATAAAACCGCCATTAAAGATACAAATAAATAGAATTTAAATTGGTATCTGAGTGACCTTTTTAAGGAAACTTTGAACAATATCCAATACGACGCAGGTAGTGATGACAGATGGTGCAATACTATTTACTATTTCTTTACCCCCGGGTATACCACAAAGGTTAAAAGTCTAGGTACCGTGGTTGGCTTAGCTAAAGGAAGTGAAAGTTTCTTCATAAAGGATTTAAAAACACACCTACTAGGTGAAGAAGAAAATACGTTTTCCACTTGGTAATATAAATTTTAGAGTTAGGGAACTCTGAAAATAAAGTAGCTAACAAAGTGAGATTTGTAGTTGGATGGCGAAGGCATAAGTGCGAAACAACGCTTCCCTGAGAAACATGCTTAAGCCATGAATGAATGACAACTTGGTACAGTAGAATCCTTAGTAGTATCGTAAAATAGAGACAGATTGCATGCAATTCACCGATACTCCAGTAAGGCAAACTTCCTTGTGATGTTCCTTTGAATTATGAATGAGACGAAAAGCTCCTGTTTGTTAAGCGTGTTAAGAATTGAAGGAGCCTCTCCTTCATTTCCATGTTTAAGACTAATACTCAAGTCTGGGTCTGATTTGTGATGTGTAAAGAGTATAGAAGTTTCCCAGGCTCGAAAAATAAAACCTAGTTTTTTAGACAAGACCTTGAATCCCATACCGACCCCGTCAATCACACCACTTAAGAGTGCGGCCGTATTTCAAATCTGATTTTCGATAATTGAATGTTACCTTAACATGTGATTTTATAGCTTTAATGCTGGTTTATGGTTTTAATGATGGTTTTATCGACGAATCTGAGCCAACCTGTAACGGTAATGTTACATATCCACCTAACAGTATAGGTTTTGTTAAAAAACTTTAAAAAATCATCAACTGAACGGGGATTTGAACACACATTCATTGCAATGAAAATCGAGAACCTTAGCACTGAGCTAGGAAGCTCACACTGAGGATTCAACAAAATTTATTTATACTCCACCAAAATAAACGAAGAACCAATAGAAAGCATATTAAACAATATATGTTGTGATAGGCGGAATCTGTATGGGAATCAAGATCTTGTATGTCTTAGTATCTACCATGGTAATTCCGCTTTGTCAAAAATACTCATTAGAATTCTTAACATCGCACACATAACAAAAATACTTACACGTAAATAACCCCTACTCGGCGTGGTACATTCGAAAGGCGACCATACTTTTTCGGAGGTACATAATGTAAGCAGATAAAGCCAGGGTACAAAATAGGAAATATTGTAGTAACCACTGGTAAATAATATGATCAAATCATTACTGGAAGCTGCAAAATTTTTTGTATAGATAAAAAAATAATCTTTTCTATCTACTCTTTTGTACAAATTTGTACCATGGTAAAGCTCAAAGTCCTTAAGTAATACCAGAAGGAAAAGAAGGGAACACGCTTAAAATTGGGATATTTTGTTATAATCCATAATTTAGCAATATTTTAACCTTCTGATGTGTTAGGCTAATCCTACTGGCAAAATTATGTCAACAGAATATTACGACTAAATTTACTGGACTAATATATATATATGGACCCCAAACGCTTTCATTTTCATAGAGTGTTAAATGTTAAATAAGTTCGTTTAACTAAAATGAATCATTGCGTCTGCGTCATTGCAGAACATGTTCCCGGCAGGTATCAGGGTATCCTAGTTCAGACGTTAGGGTAAAATGAAATAGAAATATATGTATGTCAATTTCAAAACCCTTCTATCCCTAGAGTTTAGCTAGGGACCTGTATGTTCATAAATAAATGTCTTATTTTGGGAAGTACTATATATTAAATATATTGAAAAACTTATTTTGTGCCATACTAGTTTCCCCATGTATTTTATATAGAATTTGAGCTCATGAGAACTTTTACCAGATCCAGGAAAATAACAAAAGATCAGACATTTATAAAAAACAACCAAATGCCGTATTGACATTTTCCACAAATAATTGCCACAATTTGCTGTTCACCAGTCTCTGCCTTTACAATGTGAGAATAACGGGTACAGATCGACAACTTGGCACATTTTTAGATCATACAAATAATATCAGGCCTACCACTATTTTTACGATGATGATTCATACGGGATAATACATGAACCAAAAGGTGCAACCATTAATATTTGTGTCTATACAGAGGACCTCGACAATGAAAAAAACAACTAGATAGTCTTCTACAAGAATGGTTACTTTGAAACCTGAATCAATAAGGCGCCATTTCGAGGTGCCAAGTTTGAGCCACCTTCTAGTTTTCACTCAATTATCTACCTTAAAGTGTAAACATGTTGCATAAGAATCACAAACTTTTTAGTAATATTTTATCTACTGTAAAAGTACATGAATTTCTTTAACTGAAATGGTTTAAGTAGAGCGTGTCGGTCAATGGCGGTTCGTGGATTTAAGAACGGGTGAAGCGCAGCGTAGCTAGATGCACGACAGGTAAAAATAGCGCTGCAGGCGAAAATTTTTTGGGGTGCCACGCCCAAAATGACTATTTTTTTACCCTTTTTATCAATTATCTATAGCTTTGGAGCGTTTTTTAATATATAGGGAAAATAATAAGAATTTATAACATTTTAAATATATTTTTGTGTTCTGAAAAAACAGTTATGTACCTATATCTTAGAGCTATCTTCGAATGGATTCGATCGATGCAAAACTGCTTCCGCCTCCGATGATCCGAACGCACTAATTTACATTAAGGGGGAACTGCACAAAGTATCATTTGCAAGCCTAGGATTATAAAATAGAAGTAGATTTATCCACTTTCGACCATTTTTTTGTCACTTTTTGACGCAAATGTCGTGGCATATAATTTTTTTCCACAAAATCGCTCTTTACCGCCTTGCATTGATGCATTGTTTACATAACTGCAAAATTTGAAATGGTAAATCGTACTCATGTCTTTGTATTTCAGCAGCCCGTGAACCATTTTGAACCCATTTTTAATCGAAATGTAATTTAAATTGCCTATACATAACCCATTTTTTTAAGGTCGGACGTGCAGGAAGTTTTTTCTAATACGTAGGTACCTTTTCGTCTTAGTTTGAACTTGACTAGTCCTTGTTCTTGATTTTTCACTTTTTGCGTGCAGTTCTCCCTTAATTCTATAACAAGCGAGCAGCAAATTTATGCCTCTCCCATCTCTATTTGGCTTACCGATATTTATCATTGCGTTGCCATAGCAACTGCCGTAAACAAATCTAAGCGCGAAAGCCGGCGTGCGGGGGAGTCTAATGCGGAATTTGTTACTGCGGATTGTGATTCCTCAACGGGTCGCTCTTATGAAAAGATGTTCAGCGCGCTACGTTTTTAAGTCATTATTATTTGTTGAGTATATGACGCACTAGATTTGATAGAAAATAATGGTATAATTAAGTAAATAACGTGAATTTATATAAAACATACTACATTTTTATAATAAAAGTGTAGATTATAAAATTTTAAAAATATTTTTATTTTTAAGTAAATTAAATGCAAAATGTAGGTGAAGCGGCGCTTTACCCGCGTCCCCTGGCGAGCCGCTACTGGTGTCGGTTCTTTTTGTTTATAATATGTCTCATAATTTGTGAGCTAAAGCCGTCCGCCACTTCTTAGTGATGCCCACACCGGTATTAACAAAACGTAGGAAAATGTATAGTGGCAACTACCAGGCTTTTAGAAGAGTTAAAAGCCGTTGGAAGATTTCTCGGTATTACGGACTTCTATAAATACATAACGCTAATGTAACATTACGCCCCATCGTCAGCGCAATAGGTTCGTCATCTTATAAAATAGGTAAATGTTTTAACAATATTTTAAAACCCCTTAAAGGCCTATCTAATTCTTATATCAAAAACTTCAAACATTTCGTAGGAAAGCTTAGAGATTTTACAGCAGATCTCTGTATACATATGTGCATATTAGTGATTAAGTTTCCATAATTCCTAACATTTAAATTTTAGTTCTTAATCACCACCCATAACGAAAACAATCGGTTTTTCAATTTATTAATCATTAAAGCTTTTCCAATATATGTGACGTAAATTTAATTCCGAATAAAACGAATACTGCATTGAAGATATTAGGCATTTGACTAGGTATCATAATAATTCCAGACCTCAACCAGTACTGGATACTCCCATCAATGCAATGCAGTTTTGCTATTTATATAGGGCACCACTAGGAAAAAATTGGAAGAATTATTCAGAGATCTAACATTCCTACAATCTTAAACACACACGAATATAATGGACATGAATTTTAATAGAGATGGGAGATAAATGCTCCATTATGCGTGGTAACGAATCCAGTGAGCCACGCGTGGATAAAGACAAGTCGAGTAAAAATACCTGAACTCTGTTCATCGGATTTCGTTCCATGAAGACTCCTCAAACGTAGGGCTGATTTTCCAAAAAGACCTTAGATGGGTAACTCCTTTGATCAAATTATTATCAATACAAAGGAATTAGCTAATCAAATCTACGTTAAAACTAGTACACGTTACTAAGTCAGATTTATAAAGAAAGATTTTTATTGAAAGTAAATGTCAATCAAAGACTTTACACAAACATTCAAAGTAGATTTATTTTCTTAACAATTGATCAAGTAATCAAATCATGCATTAGAGACCCATTTCAAACTTAAATGTCGGCAAGAATTTTGAATTTATTTATTATATGTCTTAATATATATTTAAATCCACTTCAGTTTAAGGAGATATTGTAAAAAAGCCAGGAGGGTAAAAAATACAGAAAACACAAAAGGGTTTAAACAGCGAAGTCAATAAGGAAAGAAGGCCAAACTAAGGATGAAGCCCGTTTCCAACAATGGCATTATTCGGCTCAAGAAGCACATCGCCCAGCCGTACAAGGACGGGGCTATGCAGACAATCACCAACAGGTCAACTTCTTTCGATGCGACAGAAAATATCCTGCAGGTCCATGCTAAGATATCTTGGGTTCTAACGTAGAAAATGTGTGCAAGCAAAACAAATTGCACCAGACCTATCTGAAGATGCCAGAGATGGACTTCATTGCGGGATTTTTACCGGGATATACTGAAGACCGTTCAATATAATGGCGGTTTATTATAAAGGCTGCAGCACTGGTCACAAATTTCAAAAAATAATAATTTTAATCCAGCTTTAACTTTTATTTTCATAGTAAATTCACCTTTCGACGGATACTACGTCAAGCAGCCGTTTTCGCACTGCGAACAGACGTTTTCGTTGAGGCCCATTCAATAGTAGCTCGCAGCAAGCACATGTGATATGCGTTGTGACCTTGAAGCGACCAATAGGCAACACGCTTTCTACCAAATTCGGATCTGCAAAGAATTTCACCGGCAGTGTTTCATCTAAATATAGGTATGCCGAATTTGTTTGCTACTCGGTTCTAAACATACGTCTAGAAATATGAGGCGGGCTCAGTACAAGGAATGGTGCAAGAAAAATAATTTGTATTTTGACTTATACAAGCGTAGAGAAATGTTTCTACTCTAAAACGGATTGAGATATTTCTAAGGTGTATCTTGTGTCAAGACAGATTTAATGCATAGCATGTTTGTCAGTCAAACAGAAACTTATTCCTGATTTGAATGAGAGAGTGATTGGCAAGTTGGCCGTAATTAAAAATAGGCGCATTGATTTGATTTTTAAAATAAATTAAAAAAAAATTATTCCTTTATCACGGATTTTCTTATGTGGAGTGCAGACAACCACAGTGTTTTTTTTTTTAATTTAATGTTGACTTTGAATACTGGGACGCATATGGTGTATTAAATGATCATCAATAATACCGACAGGTGAGTTATTTAAATTAGTTAATTTATATATTATATTTTATTTTCGAAAAAAATTACAGTCTGCAGTCTGAAAGTCACGAGCCGGCACTGTTTCAGTCCATAACCGAAACTTAATAATAGAACAACTCACAAGTCACAGGACATTTCAAACTATGATACATATGGACACTGGCGAGACTGGCGGAAAACAGGCTGTGCAGGCTTTGTTAGAAAGATGGAGAAAAAGACATAATAAAGCATGTTTAACCCAGTTTGTTGAGAGAAAGCCCGAGGCTGGAAGATGTATGAAAGAATCATTGTCCATATTTTGGAGTCTTCAAATAGATCAAGAATGATTTCATATTCTTTGGAAAATAAAAGAGGCACAATAAATTTAAAAGAAAAATCTTACTTCTGAATGCAAAATAATTTTTTCTTAATTGTCTTACGTTTTGATAAAAATGTGTTCAATTTATGTACTGTATACTTTATTAAATAACGTTTTATTAATGTCGTTTGTTATAAATTGCATTCGTTTAGAAAGCGTATTGTTATCTTGATAGGAACACATGACAGAACAGAGATCATCATTATTTATAATTTAAATTTGGTCAATTTAAATTAATTATAAAAGCAGATAAAAAAATTATTACACAGTTTTCCCCACCAGTATTTTTATGGTGCGAATTTTGTCATGTAGAAACGGTGAAATTAAATCAAACAAAAATTGGCATCGCTTCTGATAACAAGGAGCTAAATTATTTCTGTTTGTTTCTCTAAATTACAGGTAAGTAAAACATGTTTTCTTATTATAAAATAAAGAATTAATAACACAGTAAATATAACACTGATCAATTATTAGGATTAATTAAGCTAGAGCCTAAAAGGCTTTGTATAAAAATTAGCTGCTTGTTATACTGGGTATTACATAATATCGTGCAAAATATACGTGTTTATCTCGGGATAATTTCACTATATTTTTTTCTTATATCCATGTCTAAGGAAAACATTTTAACAAACATTTCTGTTTGTTAAAATTGAACAAAAGTAGAGAAACTTAAAAAAAATACAATAATAAGGATACATTTGTCAATTTATGATCCATTTTGCTCCATTTGTTTCTTTATAGGGTTAATAAAAAATGTTGCGATTGTGCGATTAGCTAAGTGTTTCAATCTGATCCAGAGACCATGTAAAATCAAATTTAGCAATTTTGGTTTAAAATGTTTGAACAACCCTCTATAGCTATAAAAGTATTACATGTTATTCATCTTGATCTACAGAACAACATATCAAAACATTTTTAAAATCCGCCGATGCCACGATGTTTAGAAGAATCCCTTATAAGATGTTACCACAACAAAGAAAAATTAGAATTCGTGGTACAGCTACGTATATTTCATTCATTACAATTTTAATTACTTCTATACTAATAAATAATTAGAAAATGGCGATATTGGCATATGTTAAAAGGGGCCATATGGGAAGAAAAAGAAATTTTAATATTTGTGAGGATTTAATGTTTCCAATAATTTGCACGATGTTTATAACAACCTGTATAATTTTTAGTATATTCATCTTCATTAGTGTTATTAGGTGATCAGTAGTATATTATTTTTTAAATATGCAATTTGGAAGTCTAAAAACTACAATAAAAACACAAAATAAGATAAACTAATATTTACAAGTACAAAAAGAGAGCTAGATTTACAAATATGCACGAATTTAACCAATTCTTAATTTATGTAAAGCTTTAAAGTACCTCTTAGAGTAGTTAATAATTATTTTACGTGTTTCAATATCTATGAATAATCAAATTTTGTTTCCCTACAGTTTGTGACAATGTACAAAATATCGGTGTAGTATTAAAAAATAAAATTTAAACCGTTGCGAGAGTAAATATTTTTAAAAACGTTACAACAATACAATTTGACTAAATGTATTTTGTCAGATCCTTATCGGGAGAGAATGGTTCGTTAGAGCCACGTTAGAAAGCTCGTTAAAAGCTTTTAAATGAAATATTGCAAGAAGAGGTTATTAATTTTCTTAAGCTCAAAAAAACAAAATTACTGTTTTTTTCATAGTAGGCTTTGAACACGCCTGGCCGCCTTAATGAAACAAAAGAAAACTGCTTGTCATTATTCGCTTTTATTGAGTTCCCTTCAAGTTCTTTAATTTATTTGGGTTTTAACATTAATTCTGAAAATTCTAACGAAGAAGTATTAACAGGAATTCACGAGCTATAATACTTGAACATGAAGAACATTTTCCGAAGCGACATCAACCCAACGAACGGCATTTTAGCTTCTTACTTAACGATTTGCTAGCTTATGGTTCTTTTTCAAAACCTAAAATTAGGATCTACTTAAAAAATAATGATGAAAGATATGCAGTTATCATAGAAAATGTCAGATGTGACATTATAGGTACTTTGGAATAAATCCTGAGATTATTAGTTTAACGAATGAATAAAATTTGGATACCTATTTGTTTTTTAAACGGTCATTTGATTAGTCTTTTTATTTTAGAAAAAAAATCTACCTGGAAATAGATATCTGCAGATGTTGCAAAAACAAATTATTCCAAACATTAGAAGCATTATTCTAACTAATAAATTGTGCTACACTTGGTTGCAGCAAGATGGTGCCCACAATATTAAAGAGTTTACAGGGGTTCTTGGAGACAATTTTGGCAAATAAAATTATTTCTAATAATGGTTCCATTGCTTGACCGGCGAGGTCACCACACTTTACACCTCCGGATTTTTATTTGTGGGGATAAGCAAAAAATGAGGTGTATGAATTTTTTCCAACAGAGAATACGAGATATTGTTATAAGAATCAACGGAAACACTTTAAGGAATTACCCCTAAAGTTTTACGGATGTGTGGAAAAAACACTGTTGCTTAATTTAATAATTAGTTTCATGTTAGAAAGAATCCCTTAAGGGGGAACTGCACGCAGTAATATGGATCATTTGCAAGCTTTCCGCCGCTGCAATATTATGTTAAAACTATAAGAGAGATGTATTAGCTTCAATGTGATTTTAATAGGGAAATATGTATAGTTGGGCGCTAAATGCGAATTTTTATGAAATAATCAAATCTAGAGTTATAAAATAAAAGTAGATTTGTCCATTTTCGACCTTTTTTTGACCACTTTTTGACGCACATGCCTTCGTATATAATTTTGTTTACGACAAAATGGCTCTTTACCACCTTACATTGATCCTTTGTCTACGTAACTGCAAAATTTGAAATGGTATTTCTGGTTTTGTATTTCTGCAGCGCGTGAACCCTTTTGAACCCATTTTTAACCGAAATGTAATTTAAATTACCTATACATAACACATTTTTTTGAGGTCGGACGTGCAGGAAGTTTTTTTTAATGCGTAGGTACCTTTTCATCTTACTTTCAACTCGACTAGACCTTGTCGCTGGTTTTTCACTTTTTGCGTGCAGTTCTCCCTTAACTATCTATTGTTGCGTTACGACGGTCAGGCGTAAAAAAAGCCTAGTATAGAAAAAACAGTACTTTTTGTTTTTAGGGCTTAAGGAAAATAATAATCTCGACTTGTATACATCATTTGAAAGCTCTAAAAGAGCTTTTCAAAAAATGCAAACATATGTAATGGTATCCATAAGAAATTTGAAAATTCGTAAATGTATCTCGGAAGCAAGGAGAGCTAGAATTTTCATTTTACCTCCAAATTTTTCTAAGAAAAGTGTCTCAATAATGTTTTATTCCTAAAACCACAACCTTCGTAGTTGGTGAGCTACAGAGAACAATTATAATGCACATTTTTATTTTTTCCTAATTACTTCAAAAGCCGACGAAGATAATTTAAATCTCCAGTCAAAATCATTGTACTGTAATGAAATTCTCAATTTTTTTAATTTAACCATATTTCTAGCTATAAAAGTATTCGAGACAGCAACATGTAAGTCAAATCTTGAACACACTATATTTAAGCTCAGTAAAAACAAAATATAAATATATAGATGTATTGACTTTTAGGATCAAAGATGAGTCAAGATAGCGTAAATGTTCCTGATGAACTAACAGGATTAACACCTAATGATGTAAAAGCAATTCAACGTACTTGGGCTGAAGTAATGAAGAATCCAACTGATAATGGTGTAACATTGCTTGCTTTGTAAGTAAACATTATCTATTTTTTCAATAGAAATTACCCATCGATGATTTGAGATTGCATAACTTTTATCATTATATTTGTGTATATTCCGGATTTTTTTCGATTAGTGCATGCCAATTAAAAGAAAATTTTGGTGTGCGATGATTGATCGATTGTTTTCAAATTTATAGCATACAACAAGATAAGGCAAATATTCGTAAGGCGAAAGTCAGTAACTCGTACCGAACTCTCGTACTACTTTAAGCCATATCTAACACACCAGATCAGATTTTCACGTTTCAGGGACCCTAGATGACGAAAAACATATTTTCTCAATTCCGTCGGTCTGTCTGTCTGTCTATCTGTTCGCGATGTAGCTAAAAAATTACTTACCCGATTGACTTTTGGTCAAAAATTAAGGGTCATATGGGGATGACCTGGTAACATTTTGGTAAAAATCCAATATGGCGAAACAAAATAGCGGCTTAGTGAAATGTTAAAAAAGTAATTATTAAAAAACTACTCATCCAATTTATCTGAGATTTTACAAAAAACATCAAGTATTATATTGAAATAAACTGGTAATATTTTGGTACGAATCCAGGATAGCGGAACAAAATGGCGGCTTAATAAAATATTTAAAAATTCAGCTTGAATAACTACTTAATAAATTGATTTCAAATTGTGTGCGATAGCTAACTGTGGCATAGAGGTCAACTAGTAAAACTGGGGTACTAATTCAAGATGGCGGAACAAAATGGCGACCAAATAACCGTAATCGTGAAAAAATCACCCACTCTTCCAGGTTTTATATATATTTTCACGTTTTAGCGTCCCTAGATGCCAAAAAATATGTTTCATCAATTCTTTCGGCCCGTCTGTCGGTCTGTCTATCTGTCTGTCAGTTCGTGGCATTGAACTAACCCGATTGACTTCAAATTTTTATAAAAAGTTAAGAGTCATATGGTAATGATCTGGTAATGTTTTGGTAAAAATCGAGTATGGCAAAAACAAAATGGCGGACTAGTGAAATGTTAAGAAAAAATATTATAAAAGTGCTACTTGTCGAATTTATTTCAAATTTTGCATAAACATCAACTATTATGGTGGAATCAACTGGTAAAATTTTGGTACGAATCCAAGATGGCGGCACAAAATAAAAAACTAGAAACTACTTAATGATTGCAAATTGTGTGCCATAACTAATTGTGGTATAGTGCTTAACTAGTAAAACTATATTACTAATTCAAGATAGTGGAATAAAATGGCGGCCGAATAAAAATTTTGTAATAATAAAAAGTTCACCCTCAAGATTTTACATATATTCACGTTTTAACGTCCCTAGACGCCAAAAAACATGTTTTGTCGAATCCGTCGGTCCGTCTGTCTGTCAGATCGTGACATAACTTAAATACTACTTAGCCGATTGACTTCAAATTTTGACCAAAAATTAAGGGTCATATGAGGATGACCTGGTAATATTTTGGTAAAAATCCAATATGGCTGAAAAATGTTAAAAAAATTTTGTTAGAGTGATGTATTATTTGGGGTTAAGATCCAGAAAAAACACAAGTCTTTTTTTTTTAATTATCGACGTTTCGGAACTTAATTTGTGCATCCTCAGGGCACATGTATAGATCCTATATCCTGCAGGAAACTCATATTATTAGTCTTTCCCTGATCCGTAGGTCCGCAAATATTTCCTAGATATTAAGTTTCTAAATGGTTTTCGTTAACAAACCTCTTATTGTTATGTTACAGTGGTGTATTAAATGGGGTTAGGGTCCAGTAAAAAAACAAATGTTTATTTTTAAGTAGTCGACGTTTCTCAACTTTATTGTTGCATCCTCAGGACACATATAGTTTCTATATCCTGGATGAACCCCATTTTATCAGTCTTTACTTACTCCGGTCGTCCGCAGATATTTCCCACATATTATGTTGCCATGGTTTTCGTTAACGATCCTCTTGTGGTTATGTTAGAGTGGTGTATTATTTGGGGTTAGGAAATATCTGCAGATCAACGGAGTAGGTAAAGACTGATAATATGGGTTTCATGTAAGATATTAAATCTGTGTCCTGAGGATGCAACAAAAGTTGCGACACGTAGACATTTTAATAAAAGGCTTATGTTTTTTTTACTAGATTCTAACCCCAAATAATACACCACTTTTACATAACAACAAGAAGATTAATAACGAAAACCAGTTAGAAACTTAATATCTGGGAAGTATTTGCTGAGTAGGTAGAGACTGATAATATGGGTTTCAATTTAAGGTGTCGAAACAAAATGGCGGCCAAATAGAATTTTTAAAAAACAATGTAAAAAAATCTTACGATTGAATTTGCAGAAAAATTAGATGTGAAAATGGCATAAACTGGTACGAATTCAATATGACGTAACAAAATGGCGGTATGCGTAAAAACTACTTATTAAATTTATTTTAATATGCCCAAATGTCAAGTGTGGCATAGGTAGAAAGAAAATGGTAAAATATTGGTAGGAATCCAATATGATGGAACAAACAAAAACGAAAAGACAGTATGTGTAACACATATATACTGTGACTATGTACTGAATCAAATTGGGTCACACTTCACTATTCCTAACAAATGGAAAAAAATCATAACGAGGGAAGTTACGGGTAAAGAAATTTACCGATTTTTAATAATTGTTTTACTCTATCAATTCATTGCCTAGTGAACCTTCAAAATTTGATAATATATTCTTTTAACTTTATTGTGATTTCATTTTACGCTTTTATGTATTCCTTTCTAGTTATTATTAATGCAACGGAGAAATTAAGACTTAATATCATCACAATCACCATTTCTGATTTTAAAATTAGCTGCTCTAGAACAATAAAAGACATTTTTTTGATTATAAGTATTTTTGCTATTAATAAATATACGTCTGTTGTTAACTAATGTATTTTTTAGAGAACTGGAGAGATATCCGGAATATATCCCACTGTTTCCCTTCAGGGACGTTCCTCAATCTGAATTCACATCCAACGAAAGGTTCAGGGAACACGCTTTGAGTACCGCCAACGCTTTAGATGATATAGTTAAAATTATCGGCGACAGCAATTTGCTGATTCCGCATCTGACTGAAGTAGGGTACACACATTTGACAAAGAAAGTCACGAGAGATGCATTTCTTGTAAGTAAATTGTGTGAATAAAATAATTATATAAGGTATCTCAACGAAAACCAACTACTTTTAAAGTATCTATCGCCATTTTTACAAAATGCTCTGCGATAGGTTTATTTTCGAGGAGTAAATATTTTACACCCGTTTTATAATTCACCACTACAAACCCCAAGTGGGAGTGAGTTTCACCCATTCAAATATATATAGAAATAGACTCGTGTAGTATCTCACTTTAACCCCACCTAGTTTATTAAAATTTGGTTTGTTAGTTGCCAAGGTATCTTACTTTAAACTAGGTACAGTTATAAAAAAGCTTATAAATTTAAATCCGTTCTGATTTGGTTAATACAATAATAAAGAAATGGTTTAGTCAACACCTAAAAATATTAAAACTATGGAATTATTTTATGAAAACAACAGATCTATTCACACAGCCTCTAAAATGTTCTACGCCACCCCGATAACCATGTGAGAAAAAGCAAATGTAAAGCCAGTCAGACATAAAAAGATGTTCGCTTACATCTCTGCGCATACCATACCATGCCCTCATCAACGCACGTACTTTTTGTCCACACACATTAAAAGAGATGTACTTCGAGTTTTTTTTAGCTTTTATAAAGTCGTCTTGAAACGATGATTAATTTTGTTTGATGGCAGAATCAAACGTGTTTGTGTAATAAAGAAAAAAACAATTTAAATTAATACAAGAGAGAAAACTAAGTAGTTAATGGGTCGAAGAATAACATTCGAAAAAATATCAATCAGATTAAATTTTTTGAAGAACTATGAGTTAATATAGATCAATGGGGAAACTATCTGCACTAAAATCGATGCCTTAATTTGACTAAACTACCTACCTAAGCAACGCCACTGCCTGCCTTAACAAACCTTTATATGCAAATATTTTGTCCACACATTGATCAACTTCACGCGATGTTAGTGAACATAACACATAAAACATAAAAAATATAAAACCGACTAAAGTGGTAGGTTCTTTTTGTAAGTTAAAGACAACAAACTTTTTATTCAGAAAATGCCGACGTTTTGACCTTTAACAAGGCTGGAAAAAATACATATACATATCCTATATTTTTTTTTCAGGCGGCAGCATATAAGGAACCACAATAACAATAGCACAAGAATGATTGTATATGTTTTAAGACGTACTAAAAAACGACTTAATAATTTAGTTTATGTAAAAGAGAAAAAATTATAAAAATAAGTTTGAAACGCTATCACACATTCATCATAAAACCAGTAAAAAACAAAAAAGGAAAAATCAGCCAAAGGCATTTTCTTCTCTCCTTCTGTTCTCTGTTCATTTTCCCTTTATGTAAATTTACACTTACCTATTCCAATAAAACAAAGGAGGTTCTGTCGGGAATGTTGCAAGTTTACACCAGTAGTTCACCATATTATGGCAAAACACATAAAACGATTCAAAGTAAATTTTTCTGTTCTATTTTTTTTGGCGATTTTATGATGAGTGTTTTGTAACTATTTTATTTCATTTTACTATTTATGTTGTGCTGTGATAGTGATTTTTATATTTTTTTTTCTTTAACATAAACTAAACTATATTCATTCATTTTTAGTACGTCTTAAAAACATATATAGATATTTTTGTGTTATTATTATCGTTTCTTATATGCTGTCGCCTGAAGAAAAAACATGATATGTATATGTTTTAATCTCTTTTCCAGTCTTGATAAAAGAAACGTCGTTCTTTTCTGATTAAAAGAAGGATTTATTTCTTTTCCTGAACCGATAAAAACAACCTACCACTTTAAAGAATATAAGGACACTATAATGAGACTTAAAAAAACACTTAAAATCAAAAAAATATGGTTTATTCTTCCTAAAAATTTGATTAACTTATTAAATTAAACCAATATCTCATTACTATTAATAGTGTCTTAATAATCGTAATACCTAAAGTTTAATATTGATTTCATTTTTTGATAAGTTTGAGGCCGACTTTATTAAGTCTAATTTTTAAGAAGAAACAAAACAATATTTTTATTAATGACATAGAATTTTGACGTCATTGATTTTTATACGAATTTTCATTTTCATCTTCAACTTGAAAGTTCTTGACGTCTAAAATGTTGCTAGATATCTATCATATTTATAGAGATTCAGCAATATAAACTGTCAAAACAAAAAATGGTTAGCCCCCAAAAACTATACGAAAAACCATATTTTTAAATACCCCTCTCTTTTCCACTTCACCCCCTTCCAACCTCCAGCGATAATACATTTTAGTATATTATGAATTTCAAATATAAATAGAACTCTAAAATAAACATTAATAGCCTATTCATTAATATGTTATTAAAACAAAAAATACGGAATACAAAAAGTTATCTAAACAAAAAAAAAATACTATAATACATGAGGTTAAATTGAGAATATCCTATTCTTTTGAAGTCGTTTAACCTCCTCCTGTGTCGAGTATAACTAAGTTGAGAGCAGTATCAGATATAACTTGAAATAGCAGTTACAGAATAATAAACTCTTGTTTAAGTTTCGTCCTTATAAAATCCACTATGTACACAAAATAAATGAAGATAACTACGACAGACGCTAGCAATTTTCTGAAATCGTGTTTCCCTAATGAAAAAGGGAATCGTCACAACTGCCGATGCTGGTCAGATAAAAATCCCAACGAATTTCGTGACGTTCATACCCAATATCTCAAAAAGTTAAATTGGGGGCCGAAATAATTCGTGACGATCTCCTTGGCTTTTTCTTTCTACAAGAGAATTTCACTCAAGACGTGTATTTAGATCTATTGAAACACGCAATTAATCGAAAAATAACAGAGCACATGATTTGATTATAATACGGAAGCTGTTGGTGGTCACTTTTTAATCAAATTCGAAAGAGGGGGAGATAATCAATCGACTCTATATATATTTCTATCTATGTGCACCGGTTACTCCGGATTGGTTTGACTAGATTGGATGATTTTTTTCAGGAAGTTTTCAGGGTAGTGCCGGAGTAGTCCCATAGCAAGTATATTGAAAAAATAGTTAAATGGTAGATTGCCACCATTTTGAATTTTTTTCTACCTGAGAAATTGCGCGATAAATTGGTGCGAAATGTGGTGTATGAAGTGTAATTAACTAGAAAAGTAATTTCGGTGTACCCTGAGGTACGTTTTTTCGTCAAGTTATTTCGGTTATTATACATTTTAATGAATGTTAAAAATATTAATTATCTTTATTCTTGGCACAAAACACTTTTTGTGATAGTGAGTGGAGGGTGTAGTGGGGAGAGCGAGACTAAGGAGAAAAATATCGTGTTTCATATGGTTTCGGGGGTTTTTAATGATATAAATTAGCAATGCACATTTGACAATGTGTATTGCTGATTTTCATATATATATGGGTGTAGGGGAGATTGCCAATATAGAGCACTCTAGGACTCGAATAATCCGAGAAGCTATAGAAATAGAATGATTTAAATAAAAGCGTCGAATCATTAAAACTACCAACAATATGGAAGACAAAAATCGACAAATCCAAAATCGCAAAAAATCAAGCGAAATTACCGCAACGTAGCAATATCCGAAAACAAAGATAACGGAAAACAGCCGCTAAGATATAATCTTCGGCCCCTGGAGAAGGTATAAAAGGAAGCTTCATTGTCGCTAACAATTCAGTCTCTATTCGGACGCAAGAAAGAAAGCTTCGAAAATGACAAATATGATTTTGGTGAAACGTCAGCTAAACTGTTTTTTTCAGAATCACAGTAGTGTACGGATCTACACCCGGAATGAAAACACGTCCAAAATTTTAACCTGGGTTTAGGCTTCGAAAACATGAAAGCTGATGTTTATAATAAAACTATGTATAAATAGAACCGGAAAGGTCGAAATAAAAAACATTTATAAAAAATAATACCAACTTTTTAAAATAGGATAGTAAAACAATTATGTTTTAGTCCATCTTACAGGTGTGACTTTATAAAGTCAGTGTCTTTTTGTGATTAATTAAGAATTAGTATGACGCCAACTGCATAAAGTCAAATTTTAAAAATAGATTAAAATATTATTTTTCACTTTTCAGTGCTATTTTTTGAAGTCAGTTTTATGTTTTTATAAAAATATATATAATATTAATAAAGCAGAACCTGTGGTGAGGTTATAGCATTTTGCGATAACTAAAAAATCAAATTTAATAAGCTAGGTTGCTTTGAAATATGGTGTAAAATGAGGTACTACTCGACCCTCATTCCATTTAAAACTATAGGGGTCAGCCTTACTCCCAACTGGGGATTGAGGTAGTGAGGAAGTGGTAAATATTGTTCCCTTGAACATAAATTATTGCTGTATTCAAACTAGTTTAAACAAACCTTTTTGGCTTTTTCGCAACTTAAAAAATATATACGAAAATAGATTAAATGAAAAATATTATAAAATATATTACGCGTCTATAAAGGGTTAAGCTAAATCATAATTTAACTATTTTTTGCTAAAAAATATGTTTTTTGATGTTGTGTGCCTGACGCAATCGTGAACAAATTAGTCTACATGAAACATACAGTATCTTACCCTAAACTAGTAGTGCAACAAGATTTTTTTTTTAAGTTTAAAGATGGATATTTCAATTGCGAAAGGCGATATCGAGATGCGGTTTTTGGTGTTCGTTGAGTATGGGCTTGTACTCGCATGACTGCATTTACACATAACAAATAGTACCTACAGGGCGTGAAATAATACCCCTGCATTATAGCCAAAGCTTGTTAATGCCCAAAATTCCCAAAACATGTTTTTTTTTTTCCTCTGACCTAAATGATCTTTGACCGAATACAAAAAAACAGTTTCTAGCATTTTTTTCATATTTTTGTATCTTTGCAATATACAGCGTGTCTACGAAAGTTTTGACATCTTCATACAAGTAGAGAGTTAACTTAACAACCTTTATACAGCACAAATCTTTATGACCTAACTTATGATCAATAGTTTTACCGTTATTATTAGTATTAGGAAGTGTGGATACAGGGTGTGACAAAAGTTAGCTAGAACTTACCAAACACTAACTTAATCTATTCTCTAGTTTTTACTATAATTCACTTTTGGAATTATGTCAGAAGTAATATAATTACGATGTACCAGCTGGGATAAAATGTTTGTAAACTATGGACTTTTTTAACAACACTGTTTTTTAATTTTTACTTACGTTTTATTAGTCTTGATGGAGGGTACTTGTTTTTAATTCCAAAAAGAGTTATACAGGGTGATATTTAATGGATGCCTATAAATTTGATACACTATATGCTGAGAAAAATGCCTTTAAAATAGCCATAATATATTTTAGAAAAATCTGCAGGGTGTTACTTTTTCCCTGGTCGCAACCTCTTATATAACCTAATTTCAAGATCATAATGCATTAACATTACAATTTTACCATTTTTTCCGTGTTCCATATGCCATACATGAATGGACACTGCTACATAATTGCTAAACGGTACAAAATATCGAAAAACTCTAACCCCCGTATTAAAAAACTTTAGGAGTTAGACCTGTTCTAATTGCCATGACAATTGAAACTGTTAGTTCGCCAGTTGTGTTTTGCGTATGTCAGTAGCATTTTGTATGACATTTACGGCAAATTATTTGATCAGTTGTTGCTTATGTCATTTTAAACCACGGGTGTAAGAGATCAAAAAGTTACAAAACAAAATAAGAAATATAAGTTTGTTGCAAAAATGTCCAGTGGGGACGCGGTAAAAATTTCGGGAGGGGGTAAAATTAGTTGTGATCTGGGAAAGAGTAACACCTTGCAGATTTTTTAAAATGTATTATAGCCATTTCCAAGGTATTGCTTATAGCATACAATGATTCGTGTATCAAATTTGAATGATTTATTTCGAGAAATGTACGAGGTTCATAAAAAGAAAATTAAAAAACTAAAACCCTGTATCTCAAAAGTGAAGGAAGCTTTTAGCTCTAAAATGGGCTAAAAAATTACGCGCTGCATTTTTAGCCATCAATTAAATAACGCCCTGTATAACTAAATAAAGGAACACATTTTCACTTAATTTATTTTACAAACATTATATGACAATTGTTTCGCCAACACTATGGCTTCATCAGATGTTAGGTCTTAAATAAACACCCTGTATAACTTTTTTCGGCAAAAAAAAAGTCCATAGTTCGCAAAGTTTTATCACAGCAGGTATATCGTAATTATCTTACGTCTGATATAAAGTTAGTGTTTACTAAATTCTAGTTAACTTTTGCCATGTATTCATACTTCTTAACACTAATGATCAAAAAATTACGTGATTAAAATTTTGTTTGTACAGGTTGTAAAGTTACCGCCTGACTTACATGAATATGTCAGAATTTTCGTAGAAACGCTGTATATTGCAAACAAACGAAAATATGAAAAGTCGCTAGAAACCGTTTTTTTGTATTTTGTTAAAAATCGTTTAGATCAGAAACAAAAAAAAATAAAAAATAATTTAAGGAATTTTTGGCGTTAACAAACTTTTGCTAAAATGCAAGGATTTCATTGCAAGTCCTGTATGTTCTATATATTATAAGCATATGAAATCTTGGAGAAAAAGCACATACTCAACAAATCGGCCAAACGAACACCAAAAACTCCATCTCGAAATCGCGTTTCGCAATTGAAATATCCAACATTGTGCTTTAATCAAACAAATCTTGATGCACTATTTATGGCCAGCAGTTTATTATTCATTTAATACATATTTTTTTAATACACTTAAAAAGCCAACAAACCCATGAAATGTAGGTACCTAAGTATGCTATCCCAATCGAAATCTAAGATTATGGTACACATCGTTTGATAATGTTTGCAACTATAACTATGATCGGCTTTACAATCTTTACAACATAAATAACTTGGATATATACTTATACATCTTTAATCATATTACGATATTTCTCAGATTATTGTACCGAGACCTCTGCCAACCTACACGGCAATCTTTCCTTGATAAAAGTAAAGTAATAATTAAAAAAACAATTTTTACTTGTTTTAAAATGTAATTTCGATGTTATTTTTACCACTTCCGTTCGTATTTTTACAAGTATCAAGCATCTTTAATATACTATTGCAACCTCTTGACCTCCTACTTATTTTTTCAACTTTGGGAATTACATCTATAAATAGCTTGCCCTCATTATCAAATTTAATTACTATCACATAAAACACTCTAACGATAATATTTACGACAACAAAACGTATTAAACAAAATAGCAATTATTTTACAAACAACATTAGGTAAATTAATTAATTTCTTTTAATGATAGCATATTAACAAGTATAAAAAAAATTCTACACTTTGTAAAATTCATTTGCATATTTTATAACATATTCCAAAAAACATAGCAATACATATTTTACACACGATAGTACGTATCTTACTCCAGGAATGTTTAAATTTACGACGATTGAGCATTTTATTTACTCCTTTTTTACCCTAATAATCTAACAGTATTAACGTTTTTATGTTTAGTTTTACTTTCTATTTTTCTCGACCCATTCATGTCCACTCCTAGACATAGATCTTGGGCTCTTTTCCGAACGACATCAATCCATCTTTTTTATTATGCTCCTCTACATTCTGTTTCTCTTAAAAAATTAGTTCTGTATCCTATTTTAGTGTTGAATGTCCTACCCAGTTCCAATTTAAGTCTTCTATGAAGCTATCATTTGTATTTAAATGTGTTAGTTTCGTCCCATTTCTTTGCATAACTGTACATCCGTATATACTCGTCATCGCCCTTGTCATTGTCGTTGTTTCATATTCGGTCTCTAGTAAAATGCAAGTTTCAAGTACTTGTAAAGTAAAGTTAGAGTAAAGAGCTACGCTAAGGTTGCTTGATTTATTGGTCGACTAAACGGTTGGAAAGCTATATTTTCTGGTTGGCTATGAAAAAAAACTTGAATTTTAAAAGACTGGTTTCTCCATAACTCTCTCGCAATGAGCCCTTCCCTTCATCAAAACAAAAAAAAAGTTGATTATTGCGAATATGTACACTTACGTAAGTTCAATTATCGTTTGCTTCCTATGGAATTTTCTAGCAAGAAAATGTGACTATTCATTTCATCGATTTGAAATTTTGCAAGTGTATGTAATGACAATACAATAATTTTGTACTCGATGTTGATTTTAACCCACTTCTAATTGTCGTATCGTAAATTTTGCAAATTTATGGAATATAGATGAAAATACAATAATTAGGTACCATGGAGATGAACTGATAAGCTGGATGGTATCCTCTAATAAACCTCTTTAGTTTAGGCTCATTTGTTTTTTTTTTGACGATTCCAATAATAAATAATAATGTGTAATCATCTTAATTTAATCAAAAACATATATATATATATATATATATATATATATATATATATATATATATATATATATATATATATATATATATATATAAATATAATATATATATATATATATATATATATATATATATAAATATATATATATATATATATATATATATATATATATATATATATATATTTTTTTTAGTTTTTTATTTTCTTGGGATTTTCTTAGGGTCCTTGTAAAAGTAAGATGTGTTTATGTTCTTATTCACATATTTATTAACGTTTCGGTCTATTTTGACCTTCTTCAGAATACATTGAAGTTAGGAACTAAAACAATTTTAACTGCTAAATCGTGTTCTGTATTGTACAATTTTTTACTTTCACTTACCTAGGAACAATCAATCTAGCAAAATGAATTGCTTCAGTAATAAACTATAATTTTTTGGACAATTTATCATAAAACACAAATTAGTTTTAGTCATTACACGTAAGTACATTTAACACGACACTTACTTACACCAACACTTCAGTCTCTATTGGGACGCAAGAAAGAAAGCTTCGAAAATGCCAAAACTGTTCTTTTCAGAACGACGACAGTAGTGAACGGATGTACACCCGGAATGAAAACACATTGTATTTTTCCATCCGTGAATGAGTAAAAATCAACGCACATATATATAATATATATATATATATATATATATATTAAAATAATACCATAGATGCATATAAATTTGAACAGAGCCTAAAATTACGTTCAATATATGGGGGTCTACGCATTACTTTGAACACAGCAGAAAGAAGAAAGTGTGGTAAAATGTTGTTAAGGTTGTAAATTTAAACAAGATATAATAAAAGGGCTTAATTTGCAAAATCTTAATACTAGGTACCTTCTGCAAATAAAAACAAAACATATTTTTTAACTTGAAAAGTTATTAAGAACTAGTTGACGATAAAGAAAATAAACGATAAACATATTAATAAATTTAAACTTTTGGTTAAATAGTTTTAAGGTCTTCTTTGAACGTAAAACTGCCTCTGTATTCTACTGGATTCCTTAATTTTGATGAAAGATATGTCTTCCGGATTTGGAAAGACGAGTGTTGAGTGGTTCTGGCCTGAACGTCTAAGGCAACTTACCTTAAACCCCCTTCATTATTTTCCAGAAATTTTGATACAAACACTGTTTTAGTTTCTTTTCTTGTTCTTTCATTATAAGTAAATTCTACAAGTACATATTGATGAACAGGAACGGTGTTCATCTGAATTGAGAAATTATTGAAGGAGTTGTCACCGGCAGTCGATTGGAGAACTGCCTACTGAATCAGAGCTAAGCGATAAGGCTGCTCGCCTTTTCCGCTCTAATGTATCAAGATCTTCTTCTCCTGACGAATCCGTATCTATTGTTTTCTGAATCATTGGATTCACTACTACTATCTCTAGACATGCAATTTCTATTGAGTGTTTTTTAGTTTTTCAAGGGCTCTTTATATAATTCTTTGCTTGTTGACCGACCATATTTTTCGAGATCTTAAAAACTAATACTTTTTCCTTTACTATTGACTCTGGAGGAGCAGTTTTATCATTCTCTACAAGCTCCTGACCAATCTAAAACTTCGTTAGGGCTATAAGGAAAAATACCACATTTTATAAATCCTGAGATTAGGCTCTCAGATTTGTTCTATGGTGCAACAGCGTCAAATATTTTTTTATAAAAGCATTTTCGCTTTTATTTTGACAATGTTTGAGATTTTTTTTCTTAGCAACTGTTTCCAAGCATCCAATATAGTTCTCCACTTCTTTTAGGGGGGCATAAAATAAAACAGCGAGTGGCTGTGCAATATGAGTAGGACTTTCAGGTAGTCAGCAATATAAGATAGTGTTTTCTTCTGAGGCCCTTAAGACTTCGGAAAAATGGCTAGAAAGATTATCGTTCATAAGCACTACTCTTCCATTAATATTCCGTTGGCATGGTACGAGGAAATTACAGAACCAATCTGCGTGTTGTATTGAAAAAAATTTATATTTTTTCGTTTAATGTGCAATGAAGATAAATAATATTGTCAAGGGTAGAGCATATATTGCAACAAAATATTTTAAGTAAATTATATTATTGACCGTTTTTGTTACTGACAAAAGCACGTTTTCTATTTTTTAACTATAATTTATTATTTACTTGTATTAATCTGGTAGATAGTGGTTTGTGTTCATATAAATTATGGTTGTAATTTCTTTTTTCAGCATTTCAAGCAAGTTATTATAGATGTCTTCTCATCGTTATTTAAGCCAGAAGAACTAGAATCCTGGGGAAAGGCATTAAGAATTATTTTCTTAGTTATTCTTTCTGGATTGTCTGCCGCAGAGCAATTTAGTACAAAAGCAACTAAAACACCATAGTTCATTTTATCAATTTATATAGATTACCTCAATAATTAAAATGAGTTTTGTAATAAAAATAACACTGTTTTTTTACAATTTTTAATTTAATCACCAAAAAAGAAAATATTGATAGATTACGTGACCTAATATTGGGGATGACTCATTGGATTCGTATACCTGGGTCCCTTGTGTATCCTCCTGGCGAAGTTGTCATCCTAGGCTATCCACTAGCCTACTTTTACAAGGCGACGATTCCTTTACGCTGATGGTGGTAGGCCAGTGCTGTCACAGAGTAGATTAAACAGTAGCACAATCACAAAGCTATTTATTTTGAAACTCTCTGACCTCTCTATTGGCATTAAGTCACATATTATATGTTCAGATAAGATTGATACTAAGATGCAGAGCAGTATAGTAACCCTTCGTACTTTGAGGTCCTCCCTACAAACATTATAAACTAGAAGTGTTGAAAACTTTTAGTATATTGAAAAAAATTTAAAATCAAGTTTAAGATTAGACAGGCCCAGAGTGATTTTCCCAACTAGGGTACTTTGCGGAATCTCTGGCAGGAGACAGGAACTTCGGTATACGTTTTATATTATCTGGAGGATTATCTTGTTTTCGGGTTTGTTAATAGCCTGGGAAGTATTTAACAATATTGTGAAAACATTGCCTTAGCTAACATACTTAAAGTCATGGGGGATATACCCTCATACATCCCGCCGTGGCTATGCCATTGACTCCTAACTTGTTTAAATTGTTCTATAAAAGCATGTAGGATTTGTTGCTATAATTACTAAAACGTTTATTTTAATTATAATTATAATTATGTAAATTTTGTTTAACAAATAATCCATGATTAATAAAATTTATTTTCTTCCTGTAGAATGTGCATTTACTAGGCTGCCTACTTTCTGCATACCTACATAAGTAAATATAGTCTATGATAATATAAATGTATACCTTTTAAAAACAAATTAACATGTCATATTTCTCATAGTATTCGTACATTTTGTTATGTAAACAATTATTGATAAATACTTTTTTTTAACTTAATTTGTGAAGAAGAAACTGATTTATGTTAATTTGATGAATTGGCATCATGACTCACTATAAAAAAATTAAAAGAAATGATTAAAATCATGCCTTAAATCAAGAATAGTAAGAGAACATAAATAAAAACTTTATAAGTTTGAGAAGCTAAAAATATACAGGGTGTCACGTTAAAAAACTGACTAAGCCACTTGATTCTGCAAATGTAAAAGTTTCAGTTTTTACCATCTCGGTAAGTAAAACGATAACCGAGTTGCGATGGGATTTCAAAATTACAATATTTTTAATTTCGTCCTGTACCTCAAAAACGAAGCGGGCTATGAAAATGTTGTTTAAGGCATCCATCCTAGGTATCAGAAAAAGTAACACAGGTTTGCAAAATCCGAAACCCTGTATATTTGCTAATAAGGCAGATAGGCCACAATATGAACGAAAATTGGACACCTTATGCATGCATGCAAAAAAAAGGTATTCATGTTTTTTTCTGCCGTTCTCGTAGTTTTTGCGAAAATTGAGTTTAGAAAAAGAGTTTTTTACGGTTATTTATTTATTTGGAGAATTAGGATACAGACAGATAAAACATATCCAAATAGTATCAAATAAATAATCTTATATGTATACAATCTTAAAGAATCGTATTTTTACAAGATTATCAGCAAAAATACAAAAAAAAATTATAAAAACAATATGTTATGAATTATAATGTTAAATGAATTAAAAAACATTGAAAAAAAGTCGATTTGCATTTTTGTTTACCTAAACACTAAGCCTATTTATTAATGAGTGTGTATCAAAGTTAGTATGCGAATTGCATTGTTGTTAGTATTATTGTTTTCTAGATCTTGTTGGAACGTGCAAAGAAAAGTGGGAAAGTAGATCTGGTGCATCGTATATGTCTTTAAAAATTTTAAATACAGAAATTAAATCGGATTTTTTTTTGGAATTTAAGAGTGGGCAAATTGAAACTTAGATGTTGCAGTAATACTAGCTATTTTATAGATTCCATTAAAACTCCACTTTAAGAATCTAATAAACTAATTTTGTATGCATTTAAGCCCTACAATATAGTTTTGATAAAAAGGAGTCCAAAGTACACAGGCAAAGTTTAACATACTATAGATCAGCCATGTCAAACTCAAAGTCACTGGTGGGCCAAAAGCATGAAGACCATCGACTAGGTGGGCCGCAAAACCTTATCCTAAAGAAGACAAACTACTGAAAATCTTGAGAAAAAGTACTATTATAGGACAAGTCTGTATATTAAATTTCCAATAAAAAGGACATTACCAAAAACTACAAACATTAAATTCTTTTGCCAGATATTTGACATCTTTTGTCTTTAATTAAGTTGTCTATTTATGGCGCGAATTTATCGGCGGAAATAACTTTTAAAACTGCGTCCAATTGTGCGTCCGTCAATCGCGATCTATCATGTCTTGGTATTGAACAGGCAAATACTTATAAAATTCGAATGTACCAACACTATCAAATTTTTGTTTTAAATGGGTCTGACACTGAATCTCAATTACTTCCATTTGCAAGTGAGGGGGAACTTTATCAATATCGATAGTGAAAAGACCAGTAATAAGAGAAAAATTGTTTTCTTGGGTCTTAAAACCCTGAAAACGCTTCCCAAATTCTGCCAGAAGGCTTCTCATTTTCTCTGAATATATTTTGTATGATATTGGGACACTCGTGCTTTCCTGATATGCCTTACAAGTCAGAAAATGTGACAGATTATCCTCTGCTAACTGTTTTTCCCACAACATCATCTTACACTTGAAAGCTTTCACATGATCATGCATATCTGTAATAACTTGACGTGGTTCTTGTAATTTCGTATTTAGGTCCGACAAGTATTTTGTGGTATCTACCATAAATGAAAGATCTTGTAAAAAAGGTACATCGCATAATAAGCTGATATCTTCTCCTTTTGTTTCCATGAGAACGTGTATTTCTTCTTTGAGTTTCCAAAACCGGTCGAGTATCATAGAACACGAAAGCCATTGCACCTCTGCATAATATGGTAAACCAGTGTGCTCACTTTCTAAATCACGTAAAAATGCAGAAAACTGTCGCTGATTAAGGCCTCGTGACCTTATGAAGTTTATAATTTTTTTGCATTGACGTTAAAACACTTTCCAACTCGATCAATTTTGAGCATAAAACTTCTTGGTGAATTATACAATGAATATGATGAAAATCTGGTTTGTCACTGTCCGTTTCTCTAATCTTTTTCTGTAATATTTTAACGATGCCATTTTTTTCTTCAGTCATTGAAGGAGCTCCGTCTGTTGCAACGGAACACAGTTTTGACAAATCTAAATTGTACTTTTGCAGAAGTCCATAAACAGCATTGAAAATATCCTTTCCAGTTGTTGTATCATGCAAGGTACTAATTCCAGTAATTCTTCATACACATTGATATCTGTATCAACCGCACGAAGAAAAACAGCGTGGTGCGTCACACCACACACATCCGTACTTTCGTCACAGGCAATAGAAAATGCAATGAAAGAGAAATTTTGTCTTTATCTGATCACTTATATTGGCAGCCAACTCAGTAACTCTTTCAGCGACAGTATTCCGGGACAAGGATATATTTTGAAATGCCTTCACGCTCCCGGAACTTACAATTTCCGCGGCCTTTACAAGACACTCTTATAAATTCACCTTCAACAAATAGTTTTGAGTGTTTCGCGATCAACTCCGACAGTACGTAGCTCGCTTGAAGGACAGATTTATTTTCTTGCTTTGGACGTGTAAACACAAGCTGCTGACCTTTCAACCGTGATTTTAACTTATTTAACTTTTCGTTTCTGACCATGCCTGTATACTTGTCAAACATAGTTTTATGAATATCATAGCGACGTTTTATATTATATAATTTTGGGACATCAGACTGTACTATTACAAATCAAACAAATAATTTTTTCTGTCACTTCACAGCAAAAAACTCGAATTCCCACTTTTCTTGAAAGATACGAGCTCACCTACAAGTTTCCTCTTACTTCCACTTGGTTTTGAAAGAGACATGTTAAAAACTGTATCCGAAATAAATTATAATAAGTACTGTTAGCTGTTGTAACAATAAGTACGCAACTCAACTCGAAACTCTGCCGCAACTGACTAAACACTGAACGACTGAACTCAATCGAACACGGCTTGTGATTTCTCGAGTTCTTTTCAGAATGTTCAGATAGAGTCATCTGTGTTAGAATTAAAGTCTATATAATACTATTTATATAGACTTTGACAATTTCGAATCAAATATAACTCCAAGATATTAGATCTTATTTACCCTTGACAGGGGATTCTTATTATTTGTATGTATTGTATCACATTAAGATTTGTTTATAAACGAAATACTAATTTTTTAAAAAATAAATAGTAACTGTGCAGACTTTCTAATAAACTTATGTTATGTTATGTAGCCCCGGATGTCTTCCTCCAAACGCATTTTGAACTAGAAATAAAAAATAATTTTTTCTTGAGTTATGGCAAAATTTGTCCGCGCGCTTGCTAAGAAATTCAAGATTTTTCTCTTGGTCAGAAAAGAGCGGAAAGGAAAATCAATGATGAGTTTAAATTAATTTATCTCAGGAAGTATTATGTTACCGAAAAAAATCATTATAACTTTTTGTGGTCCGTAATGATCTGCCCCACATGTTTTAGTAAATTTTGTTCTATCTGGCATATTTTGTAACAAAAACCTCTTTTTTTGATAATTTTTTTGTGACCCAAAGGTAGGTCCTTTGGGTCACAGTCAGTGTGAGCACTCTGCTCATTCTTAAACAGCCCCTCAAGAGGTACCATTTGCACAAAAAGTTAGTGCACATTAGTTTTTTGCAGTTAGCCAACCACTACTGGTAATCAGATGTCGGAGGACTCCACAGAATGGCAACTTTGTAAAGTCTTTTTAACCCTAATTTATCCATAAAATATGCTTAAATAATGCATTTTAAAATGGTGGTCTTCCCTAAACTATAGCAGAGACTAAAAAAAATAATCGTAAAATTTTTGAAAATATAAAAAACTTAAGTAATCTATTCCCAACTTAATCTATAATTAAAATGTTTTGGGGTGTTAATTAATTAATTTTTAATGAAATTAAGATTGTCACGTTTAAAAAACCATGGAACTAAAAAAGTACAATCCCACGCTCCTAGGAACATTTCAGTTAAGAATATGTGAAATGAACTACTTCAAATATGTAAGTTTTCAAGACATTTTACTCTTCATTTTCTTTAGATTCTGTCACATTTACGAATATTTCAAAGTTTGTTAATAATTCAATTAATATTATTGATAATGAAACCCAATGTTAAGGCTAAGCTACCAACGTTTAGGAAAATATATTTCCTTTCTCAAGGCTAGTTATAGTGGTTTTCATCAGTCACAATAAAATGACTGCACTTATGAGACATTACATAGATAGACGGCAGCTTAACGTTGGATTTCATTACTAACTGATGAGAATTGTAATTACATTTACGTAAAACGGGTAGCTTTAATGTACCCATATTTAATGTATGAATTTCAAAAGATGTGTTATTCGACTCCCTTTTTCAGTAATTTTTTTTCTTCAAAACTGCGCCAGCTGTCAGCTTGAAATATTTAGTCCCTGCAAAACACATTCAGCGCCAATGCAATTTCGTAAAATCCACTCACTAGACCGGCTATAAGACACGTTTGGCCAGGAATATAAACAATCATTAATGAATAAATGGGGCGGACAACGCAATGTCCCAGCAAATCAGACGCAGATGACCGTTCTGGCGCTGAAAATGTGTTAACATTTTTATCTTCACTAATTCAAAAAATGGTGTGAACACTATAGAGCTTTTTTGTATTTATTAAATAAACATAATAATTACCCAAATAAATGTGATTATACTTTAATGTGACCTTCGAGGGCGTGGGTTTTGATTAATCAAGATATTTATATTGATCTCAATATTTGTTTTTGAAAAACGAAATACAATTTTCCTCAACTCTGTATACTTTTTAGCAAGCTCGCTGTCCCACAGTGGCGGCTATTCAGATGAAGTAGGTGAAGTGCTACTTCACCAGCAAAAATAAACAAGCAAACATCTAACTATATTTATCATATATCTCTTAAAATTTAATTTTTTACATTCATTTATTCACCTAATTGGCAAAAAATAAAAAAATAACATCTCGAATAAATATTTTATTTGACCGTTGGCGGCATGTCTTTTTAAAACTTTCAATCGAACTTTGTTATAACAACTATAAGAGTGTTTAGTTTACGATTTTCCTACTATGTTGCCATGACAACGCGTACGCGATGACGACGAGCGCATGGAACAATAATGTGAACCAGCGCCATACAACGCATTCGGTGAATTGCTAACGCAGTACACTACGCCCACATGTCGTTCAGTTTGGGGTGGTTGTTTACTTTTATTTTCGCGGATTTCGATGCCACCGATTAGTTCCTTTGCAGTTTACTTGACTGTTTTGTGTTATATTTATTTATGGTGTTGTTACAACTTTATTTGGTGTCGGGTTTATCAATTTATATTATTGATGAATCCGATCACGGATGTGGTTTGCATTTTGTTGGAAACTCCATTTAATCGATGGAAGGAACAAGATCAGAGTTTTAATCGTCATCCTGGTTTCCAGCGTTCAAATGGTTATATAGTAGTCAAATATTACAAAAATTGTTTTACTGGCCTTGTCAAATATTACAAAAATTGTTTTGCTGGCCTTGTTTAATAAATATTCAGTGTGGAATAAGGAAGGATTTACAGGTATGTTAAATATATGAAGGTCTTTACATAACCATGAAGTCTCGGTGGAGCATTTAAAATGCGAATTAATGCTAAAAACATTTGTAAAAAATCAAAGCAATATAGCTGACACTTTTAACGAAAACGTCCGATTAAATAAACTATTTATGTGCTTGGTACCTGACGCAGTTTTGTACCTTGCAAAACAAGAGTTAGTCTTTCACGGCCATGATCAGAGCAGCGAGTCAATAAACAGAGGGAATTTTAAAAAGCTTTTAGGTTTATTAATATCGAGAAGTTCCCAAGAACTAAAAGCTCATCACAAAAAAACTAAAAATGTTTTTACTGGTGAGTCGAAAACTATTCAAAACGAAATAATTAATTATTAATTGAATTTAATTGAATGCATTTCTGATTATTTAAATAATGAACACACAGTTTTTTTCTGTGCAAGTGGATAACACCACTGATATTACGCAAACCTCCCAGTGCTCCATAATTTTAAGATACGTTAATTCAGAAGGTTCAGTAGTCGAGAGATTCTTAGGATTTTATAATGTCAGCTCCGATAGAACGTCGGAGAGTTTATATTCTCTATTGGATCAAATTTTGGACCAATTTGACTATAAACATGAATTAATAGGGCAATGTTACGATGGTGCAAGTGTAATGTCTGGCCATCTAAATGGCCATCAACAAAAAAAAAGAAAAAGCACCGCAGGCTGTATTTGTCCTGATGCAGCAAAGTTTTAAAATATTTCTAAATGTCGAATTTTTTTGCAAGCCTTAGTGGTATTCCCTCATTTTTTCATCACTAATCCAACCGAACGTATGCTCATACATCTGCATCTACGAGACGTATGCCAACAATTACAGAAACTCGTTGGTCTTCAAATTCGAAGAGAGTAAATGTAATTGTTCAAGTTGCGTTCTTCAAAAAAAATCGTTTGACATTCATTTTTGCATATCCAATATAAAACGCTGTCGTGAGGCGCTCTGTAAAAAAAGAAATGAACATTTTTTTAATACCATGTTTGATAAAGCAAATTCTATTACAGAAATAAATCGTTACAAACGTGAGCTCGCTAAGCTTTCACCTGAAGAAATTAGGGCTAAGTATAGAACCCTTTTTTATGAAATATTGGATTTTAATTGAAATGACACTAAGCTTTCAAGCCTCTGAAAAACTTACATTTTACGTTTGGCAGATTCTGCTAAATTTTCCGAATACAGTTTAAATTTTCCGACTGGCCCGTTTGAAAATTTGTTACAGTTATATAGGGAAATATTTTCAAAAAGTCAACGACTTAAAAATAAGCTTGGTCTTATTTTTGCCAATGACAGTAATTGGAATATATTGCTGCAAGAGCAAGTAAAAAAAATTAATGAAAATAAAGATATTTTAACCAATGCATAAAAAGTGTTTTCCCTTATTTTGACAATACCGTCGACAAGTGCTTCAGTGGAAAGAAGTTTTTCTTGCCTCAAACATGTAAAAACTTTTTAAGAAATACAATATCTCAAAAAAGACTTACTTCTCTAGGCAATATTTCATTTCAAAAGGAATGTCTGGAGGAGATTAGGGCAACTCATCCACTTTATGAGGATGTTATAAATAAATGTGCTGCTATGAAGCATAAGAAAA
>JAUTXW010005120.1:0-99668 GCA_030620095.1 Kuschelorhynchus macadamiae
ACACCATACATTCACTGTCCAACGATGTTGATGGTCGACTTCACGCATCCAATGAGGATTATTATCACACCAGTAATGCATGTTGTGCAAGTTTACTCTACCATTGCTGGTAAAGGCAAATGAGGCTTCATCTGTCCATAGTACTTTATCCAAAAACGGCGATCTTCCCTTATCATGTTGAGAAGCCAATGACAATAATTTAAGCGATTGTCGAAATCCAAGTCTAGTGCAGCCTGGTGCAAAACAATATGATATGGATGCATGTTAAAATCCATCAAAATTTTATGAATGGAGCCAATCCGAAAGTCCCAAGTCCCTAGAAATTTCAAGAATACTAGCATGTGGATCAACATTGATATAAGCTAAAACGTTTATGATATTCGTCTCATTTCTGACTCTGCGATGCCTTATTTGAGTCGAAGTTGGTTGAACTCTGCCAGTTTCTCTGAGTCGTCTTGCCAAACGAGTAAACACGTGCCTGGAATGATGCGTCCGATTAGGGTACTGCAAAGCATACTCCCTTGAAGCTCTGGCTGCATTTCGAAAGCACTCAAAATACACACCTAACATATCAAATGCCTCTTCATTTGTAAACGGCATTTTTACCTTAGTAACGGAAACAAGAAGTAAACTTTCTTTCACAAGACAATAAACAAACCAAAATGACAGTTACTGCTTTTATTGCCATGACAACGAGGCGCAATGTGTCCGTTGTTTTTCACGGCCGACCGTGACAGTACAAGGAGGCAAATAAGAAATAAGAACGCAATACCTCATGGTATGACATTGCTTACAATTAGTTCAATTAAGATTTTTTAATCTGGTTATTAAGTAAACCTTTAACATGCTTTAATTAATTCCATAATATCATTTATTTGTCAGATACTAACTTCATAAAACTCGATTTTTTGTTTTTGCTTCTTTTATCACCAGTTATTTAGCAACAACTCCGGGAAACGAATAAAGATTTCGATATGCGGTTTTCGCCAAAATGTAGATTTTATAATTCACTTTTATAATTTATAAGGTAAAGCATACCGATCCATTTGAAATTTTAGAAAAATTTCAAGAAAACTCTAACCACATTGGATAGCGCCATCTGACTTCTTTTTTTAAAACTAATTTATATCACTGCAGAAGTCCATTAAGAGATGTAAAAATTATCTTTCATATGACACCTTGTTCATTAAAATTGGTTAAGAAGTGTACAAGATATAGCGATTTAAATATGACAACACACATTTGTTTCCCCCACCCTTATTATTAACCCAATGAAAATTTGGCTTAAAGCGAATTCATAGAAAATTGACTCAGCTTTCCAATGACGTTATAAAACTTATATCTTAATTTAGTAATTTTGCTCAAATTTTAAATTTGTATTTTCATTTTGACAGTTGCGCCCCCTTACGGCCAATTTGCAAAGTTAAAAATATTTTTGGACGATTCCTCGTTGCCATTTTAGTCATGAATTTTTTTTTCCAATTGGCTGCAGTCAAGGGTTCTTGAGATATAGATAGTGAACGCCCTTAACTGAACACCCGGTATATATATATATATATATAAATATATATTTATATATATATATATATATATATATATATATATATATATATATATATATATATATATATATATATATATATATATATATATATATATATATATATATATATATATATATATATATATATGTATATATATATATATATATATATATATATATATATATATATATATATATATATATATATATATATATATATATATATATATATATATATATATATATATATATATATATATATATATATATATATATATATATATATATATATATATATATATATATATATATATATATATATATATATATATATATATATATATATATATATATATATATATATATATATATATATATATATATATATATATATATATATATATATATATATATATATATATATATATATATATATATATATATATATATATATATATATATATATATATATATATATATATATATATATATATATATATATATATATATATATATATATATATATATATATATATATATATATATATATATACAGGGTGTCCGGGAAAATGTGGGAGATCTCTCGGACTCAGATAGAACATTAAAAAATAAGATGACAAGTTCCCATAAATTTTTTTCCTAGCGGCCCTCCCTAGGGAGATACGGCCCCTAAAAACCCCACTGGAAATCGGTTTTTCTAGAATAACTTTTAAACGACTCAATATAATTTAACGAAAATTTAATATGATAGACAGTAGTAAGGACCTCTCAAAATACTCCCTTAAAACATAATTAGCTTGTTTAGTTTACCAGGGACGGACTAGATTGTACATTTTAACGCTCAAATTTTTAACACCCTGTATGATAAGGAGTTAAAAAAAATAAATTTGGATACCTTGAACATTAAGCTAAAGAAAAGGTACTCTTGTTCATTGTCGATAAAATGAACCGTTTTCGAGAAAAAAAAATAATAAAAGTATTAATGTTTTATTATTGTTTATTTATCAGTATTAAAGAATGCACTTTTTTACAAACGTTACTATGGTACGAAATAAATAATCTCGCATTGACGTGTGCATTTGAAATCTTCTTGACACGTTGATCTTTTTGTACCTACTTCGATATTAATTTATTAAATTTTGAATACCTTGGTAAATTTAATTCGATAATGGGATACACATTTAGTGAGTATGCAGATATGCATCTTATGTACGGACTTGCATCTTGCAATGCTTATGAAGCAAGAAGGTTGTATGGAGAAAGATATCCTAATCGCAATATTCCAAATGAGAAAACATTTCAGCGAATTGACCAACGTCTAAGAGAAACTGGTGGGCAATTCTCAATTAATAAGGTAACATTATTGACGTTCATTAATTATTTTTAGGAAGTTTTGGGAAAAGGAGTACTGATGCTGGTGTGAGGAGAACAGTACGTACGGTGCAATTGGAGGAAGATATTTTGGATACTGTAGCTGATACTCCCTCAATAAGCACTCGAATATTAGCCGCGCAGCTTCATGTGTCAAAAAGTACAGTTGCTGAAGTACTTAAAGAACAGTTGTTATACCCTTATCATCTGCAAAAAGTGCATCAACTACTTCCTGAAGATTTTCCTCGAAGAATCCAGTTCGCAAACTGGTTGTTAGATCAACAACGAACAAACCCAAACTTCATTAGCATTATTCTTTTTACCGATGAAGCAGGATTTACCAAAGATGGTATTGTAAATTTACATAACTCGCATGTATGGGCTGATGAAAACCCTCATGCCACTGTCGTTCATCATCATCAACATCAGTTTCAATCCATTAATGTTTGGGCAGGAATAATCGGCAATTTTTTCATTGGACCATGCGTATTACCGGCACGATTGAATGGTGAACTTTATTTAGAGTTCCTTCAGAACGCTTTTCTAGATTCAATAGAGCATTTGCCACTTGAAACCCGCCAAAGGATGCATTTTATGCATGATGGAGCCCCACCCGATTTTAGCGTTGCTGTACGGGACCACCTAAATAACGTCTATGGAAACCGTTGGATAGGCAGAGGAGGTCCCATTGCCTGGCCTCCACGGTCTCCCGACCTAACGCCAATGGATTTCTACCTGTGGGGTCATCTCAAAACCTTGGTGTATTCCTCTCCGGTTGCTACTAGGGAGGAACTTTTACAGAGAATCACGTTTCATTGCGATATGATAAGGAACAATGCTGGGTTGTTGCGGCGAGTACAGCAGTCCTCTATTCGTCGTGCCCGCGAGTGCATCACAAATCACGGAGCACATGTTGAACCCACTTATGAAGTTTTTAATTGACTTTTTTCTATTTAGCGTATTAGGTTGTTCAGGATCAAACATATTTAATACTCCCAAAGTTGTATTCTTTTATTATTTTTTTTTCTCGAAAACGGTTCATTTTATCGACAATGAACAAGAGCACCTTTTCTTTAGCTTAATGTTCAAGGTATCCAAATTTATTTTTTTTAACTCCTTATCATACAGGGTGTTAAAAATTTGAGCGTTAAAATGTACAATCTAGTCCGTCCCTGGTAAACTAAACAAGCTAATTATGTTTTAAGGGAAGCATTTTGAGAGGTCCTTACTGTTTATCGTATTAAATTTTCGTTAAATTATATTGAGTCGTTTAAAAGTTATTCTAGAAAAACCGATTTCCAGTGGGGTCCTTTAGGGGGCCGTATCTCCGTAGGGAGGGCCGCTAGGAAAAAAATTTATGGGAACTTGTCATCTTATTTTTTAATGTTCTATCTGAGTCCGAGAGATCTCCCACATTTTCCCGGACACCCTGTATATATATATATATATATATATATATATATATATATATATATATATATATATATATATATATATATATATATATATATATATATATATATATATATATATATATAATATATATATATATATATATATATATATATATATATATATATATATATATATATATATATATATATATATATATATATATATATATATATATATATATATATATATATATATATATATATATATATATATATATATATATATATATATATATATATATATATATATATATATATATATATATATATATATATATATATATATATATATATATATATATATATATATATATATATATATATATATATATATATATATATATATATATATATATATATATATATATATATATATATATATATATATATATATATATATATATATATATATATATATATATATATATATATATATATATATATATATATATATATATATATATATATATATATATATGTATATATATATATATGTATATATATATGTATATATATATATGTATATTTATATATATATATTTATATACATATATATATATATATATATATATATATATATATATATATATATATATATATATATATATATATATATATATATATATATATATATATATATACTACAGACAGACGAAATTGAGAAAACATGTTCTGTTATAAAAAGATCGTGATTCTTGTTGTTCGTTGTAGTCGTTGCTGCACGGATGCCAATATTGGTTCATTGGTCCATTGCGTATGAAATTTTGCCTAATTTTTCTCCGTATATTCTATTAGGGATGTCCAAATATATATATATATATATATATATATATATATATATATATATATATATATATATATATATATATATATATATATATATATATATATATATATATATATATATATATATATATATACATATATATATATGTATATATATATATATATATATATATATATATATATATATGTATATATATATATATATATATATATATATATATATATATATATATATATGTATATATATATATATATATATATATATATATATATATATATATATATATATATATATATATATATATATATATATATATATATATATATATATATATATATATATAAAGCCTGTATTTTTCACATGCATGGCCCCTAATTCTAGACTGAAATTTGAAGAAATCGGATAAGTAGTTTTTTAGCTATGCCGCGCACAGACAGACTGACGGACAGACATACCTACAGACAGACGAAATTGAGAAAACATGTTTTCCGGCATCTAGGGACCCTTAAACGTAAAGATCTGAAAAAATCTCACGAGGGAAGTAATAACTAATTATCTTATGTTATGTTATAAAAAAATCGTGATTCTTGTTCGTTGTAGTCGTTGCTGCACGGATGCCAATATTGGTTCATTGGTCAAAATTTTAAACTAAGTTTAGGCCTCGAAAACTTTAAAGCTGACCTCTACAATAACACTGTATACATAAAACTAAAAAGGATGAAATGAATTTTTTTATAAAAATTTAAAACAGACTCGAAAAACAGCATTAAAAGGTGTAGATTAGATTTAGGGAAATACATAAATGTCTCTTTGTGATTAAGTAATTTAGCATTTATTAATTTCAGGCCGACTTCATGAATTTACATTTTCAAGCTGGAATAAAATATTTTTATTTTTCAGTTTTTTTCAAGACACAGGCGGTTTAGTTTGTTCATAAAATGTTTTATTACGACAAAGTCAAAATGAATAACATTTCGTTTTATAATTTTTTGTATGCCTATAATTTTTTTGATAATTTGCACCATTTAGAAATTATTTTGAAAAACTATGAGCTACAAAGTGGATAGTGGTACCAAAATGTTGGTCTATTGTTACGTAGCAAACTACACTGAAATATTTTTGCTTATATTTTTTTATGTCGCTGTCTCAAGTTACGATTAATTGTATGTAATGTTAATGTAACTTGAGACAGGCATAAACATTGCATTTTGTATCAATTTAGGTTTATGTATTTCTTACTTGAGACACAAATATTATTTTAAAAAATACGAAAATTTGTTGCAAACTTTAGATTTTGATCCCAATACCTTTAAGAGGGAGAGAAACATATGTTGTGTAAAATATATATGTGAACGTTTTACTGTTTTTAGGATCAACTCAATAACCTAGATTATATAATGCTAACAATATTATAACGTCTATAACTAAAGCACAAATCATATTTAAATGAAAAAATAACATATCAATAAAATTCAAACATTTGAAAACGTATATCGTCCTCTGAAGATCGAGATGAGTTTAATAACTTTTACAATGTTCTTCTCCTTTATGGCTATTTCTTCTATAGTAGTAGGATATATAAAAGTATTTTTCAAACCTCCATAATTTCTCATAAAATGCACAGAAAAATTATCTTCAGCTGTGTGCACAATGGTGGCAATAAACACTTTGCTTGATTCCTTTTTAATTCCTTCGTCGTATTTCAGTTTTACTTTTACAGAGGCTCCAATGTTTTTGTGAAAGTTTTACTAATTTTTCGGTCTCGTGGTTTGCTTCTTCTGTCGTTTCCTGATCGCTTGAATTTATACAGGATATCAAATCCGAAAAATTTTCTTCTTCTCCCTAGGTTGAGTCATGAATATTTTTCCTTAAGACCCACGTTTTGTTATATAAATATTTTTTTATCTCGCTGTCTCAACTTACGATTAATTGTAACTAACTTGAGACAGACATAAAAATTGTATTTTGTATCATTTTAGGATCATGTATTTCTTAGTTGAGAGACAAAAATTATTTTTAAAAATACGAAAATGTGTTGCAAACTTTAGATTTTGATCCCTACCTTTAAGAGAGAGAGAAACACATTTTTTGTAGAATATACATGTGAACGTTTTATTGTTTTTAGGGTCAATAACCTAGAATATGTAATGCTAACAATATTATAACGTCAATAACTAAAAGCACAAATCATATTTAAATGAAAAATTTACTTATGAATAAAATTTAAACGTTTGAAAACGTATATCATCCCCTGAAGACCGATATGGGTTTAATATCTTTTACAATTTCTCATAAATGCACAATGAAATTCTCTTCAGCCATCTGCACAATGGTGCCAATAAATACTTTGCTTGATTCTTTTTAGTTCCTTCGTCATATTTTAGTTTTACTTTTACAAAGGGTACAATTTTTTGTGAAAGTTTATACTATGTTTTACTAATTTTTCGGTCTCGTGGTTTATTCTTCTGTCGTTTCCTGATCATTTGAATTTATGCAGGATATTAAATCCGAAAAATCTTCCTCTTTATCGGAGGTTGAGTCATGAATCGAAAAATTTTCATCACCGCTACTACCGTCTGAAACATTTTTTCATTTTTTTGCCTGTTTTTGGATGGATTCTTTACCTATTTTATAGTTTTGTTTTGAAGGGCCAGGATTGGAGCAACTATCAGTATTTTGGTTTAAAATTTCTTGAATATCTTCGTCAAGGTTTAAATTGTCAGCTTGATTATTATTTAGACTGTTTTGAGAAGCCCTAGTAGCATTTTATTCGAGAAATCAACTCCTTGTACTAGATCAGGTAAATTTTGCCAGGTACTGTGATTAATTTTCTCGGATCTTTTTTGCGGTAGATGCTGAATAATTCGTGGGAATTTAGGGGGAAAATTCCACTGGCAGCAAACTCTGCTTTTACGTTAGAAGCAGATTTTTCCCATAGATTATCTAAAATTCTTTTTAGCAATCGAGGGAAATGATCTTTATGGGTAACATCTCGATACTTAATTATCCATTCAGATAGAACTTTTCTCCAAAGATTGTAATGGACTGAAATAAACCAAAAAACCAAATCTAGACGGTGCCATAGATGTGTGCTATTCGGGGGTAACAATTTTTAATAGGCCGATCCGAACGTGACTGGCCCTCCGATTGTATCCTTAGGATGGTATCTCAAAGTCCTTAGATAAGGCAAAGCTATCGTCGTAAACCAATCCTCGAAAAGGGAACCCTCAAACCACCCTGATTTCGAACGGTTATAACGTGCTCCAACAGGTGCGCCCTCTGTCCAAGACTGATATAAATTTGTTTTTGATTTATATACTACATATTCTGGTAAACTGTAGCCACTTGCAGTTTATCCGAACATTACTAAAAACTTGAGTTTTAAAAGCGTCTCTAATCTATCTCAACTTCAAACTTGCCAGGAACATCCTGCATACTTGTCTCGTCACAGTTAATTAGGCCTTCTGGGGGATATCTTTTATAGACCGTTGTAGTTTTTTAAAATATATGTGATCAACTCCGGAGTTATAGCTGCTCTACATGTTTTAATATTATGGCAAAGGCGTATCTTTAAATTATCTTTTTGTTTTTTAAAAATGAGGTTCAAAACGAGGTTCTGTAGTCTTTTTCCTATTTAAACTTTTTTTTTTACTATTTCTCTGATATTAGTAGAACTTAGAGGAAATCCCTACTCCGCTGCCAGACCCAAACATTCGGCCAAATTTCCTTCATCTTTTGATGAAATTACGGGGTGATGACCATATTTCAGTGTATGTATTTCATTTATTCGCCTATTAAGAGTACGTCTGGAAATTATACATTTTCTTCCGCTTGTCTGAGACTTATCTTCGCTTTTTGAATTTCTTTAACTGCTCGAGTAACCACTTCTTCGGAATAATTATGGTAGCTTCATTTCCTTTTGAGTATATTCATCTCCCCTTGCAAAAAAGATGACATATTACCTCACTTGGGACATACGCCTAACTTGAGACAACTGTCTCAAGTTAAAGGCTGACTAATGTTTGTTTACATGTAAAAATATTTATAAAAAATACATAAAATAAACAAAAAAAATAACAGCTCATTATACATTAGAGAGTCAACAGACAAAATTTAGTTTAAAATATAGGCAATGAAATTAGAAAGGGCAACTCACCTTTTTTTATGTCATTTTTTGGCAATAATTTACAATTATTTGTCGAGGTCTGGAACTTGTAACTTGCAGGCGCAGGCAACACTCATTCGCAAAATGCTAGGGTAAACTAATCACATCCACATTGGACATCGACTTACGCACAGGCGTGGATGGATCGAGGTGGTGTGGGGGAAATTACAAGCGTTGATGCCAAAAGTTGGATTTCGTCCCATTTTAGGGTTATGTCTCAAGTAAGGAGGTTTGACTGTACCTAACTTATAAGTAATAATTCATTAAATTTACCATTCCTATTTGCATTATGATATACCAAAATATCAAAAAAATTATATGAGATTAAAACAGAATAAAGAATTCAACTTTGTTGTAAAGGTAAAGGGGTCGCACCCTTAAAAAAATCCATTTAAACTGAATAAAATTGTCAATCATGAGTTAAAGTTGACAAATATTTTAGCTATCAACGAAAAAGATGCTTAAATTAGTGGATTCAAGAAACATCATATTTAAAAAATGAATGACCAGGTGTTATTAAAATGTAGTTAAAAAGCAAAAATAATCATGTCTCTTAGCCTCATTTTATACGTTGAATAGTTGACTGAAAACAAAAATGGTGGTGTAATATTTATCGTATTTCGCAGTATGCTCCCACACTTCTATTTCTATTCATATCAAATGCTGCTCATCATAATAAGTGGATTACTAGCTTTTTTAGGCTAAATATAGAGTCAAATATTTTGAAAACCAAAAGAGGTATCTATATATGCCTCTTAACATTTAATAGAAAACTTCTTTGTGAATAAACTAGTGTTTTAGTTTTAATAATTGGTGGATTTTTTATACAAGTTTCTACAGAAATAATTTAAATTTTTCTTTTAATATGCTTTTAAGAAAATTAACTAACTTAAATTCAGTTAAATTGGATAAAATTGTCAAACATGGGTTAAAGTTGACAAATATTTTAAACATCATTGAAAAATGCGTTTAAATTAGTGAATTCAAGAAATATAATATTTAAAAAATTAATGCCCAGGTTTTATTAAAATGTAGTTAAAAGGCAAAAAAATCTTTTCTCTCACCCTCATTTTATACGTAAAAAAATCCATTTAAACTGAATAAAATTGTCAATCATGAGTTAAAGTTGACAAATATTTTAGCTATCAACGAAAAAGATGCTTAAATTAGTGGATTCAAGAAACATCATATTTAAAAAATGAATGACCAGGTGTTATTAAAATGTAGTTAAAAAGCAAAAATAATCATGTCTCTTAGCCTCATTTTATACGTTGAATAGTTGACTGAAAACAAAAATGGTGGTGTAATATTTATCGTATTTCGCAGTATGCTCCCACACTTTTATTTCTATTCATATAAAATGCTGCTCATCATAATAAGTGGATTACTAGCTTTTTTAGGCTAAATATAGAGTCAAATATTTTGAAAACCAAAAGAGGTATCTATATATGCCTCTTAACATTTAATAGAAAACTTCTTTGTGAATAAACTAGTGTTTTAGTTTTAATAATTGGTGGATTTTTTATACAAGTTTCTACAGAAATAATTTAAATTTTTCTTTTAATATGCTTTTAAGAAAATTAACTAACTTAAATTCAGTTAAATTGGATAAAATTGTCAAACATGGGTTAAAGTTGACAAATATTTTAAACATCATTGAAAAATGCGTTTAAATTAGTGAATTCAAGAAATATAATATTTAAAAAATTAATGGCCAGGTTTTATTAAAATGCAGTTAAAAGGCAAAAAAATCTTTTCTCTCACCCTCATTTTATACGTAGTAGAAAGTAGACTAAAAAAGATAATTAACTCGCACGATTGGAATTCTATAACGTGTTCAACAGTTCGCTTAAATAAATTGCGTTTGGTGTGAGTAATGTATCAAGCCCGGTTAGTGATTTAAGCAAGCTAAAAATCCAGAAAGCATTCGTAATCAGCAATCGGTCGAATCAGAATAGTGGTGGCGATATAGTCTCGTCGGCAACTACACCAGTAACTCCTACTGTTATTCATGATGTAATAAGTCAAGTGGCTAATTTATTAAAGAAAAACGATGCATCAAGCAAGGATATTGTTTAAATAATTAAGCAGATTTTTGGCATTTGGCTGGATCAAAACAGTAGTTCAGTCGTCCCTTTCAGAATTTGGTGGGCTTTATAATGAAAACAAAAAATGAAATTACCGACCTTGGTAGCTCCGTTTACGAGCTTCAACAGAACATAGATTAGTTTTCCATTAATCCTGATAAAGCTGACTCTGCAACAATATATGTAACCGTAGAAATGTATTTTTAGACTTATGTTTATCCAATTGTAATAATAGTAACTTTATTTATGCTCCTGCTAATTTATTCCGAAACAGTGTGCATTACACAGCCTATAGCTTCAGTATCATTGACGAAAATAAAGCCCTCTAGTACGAGGAAATCTGAGTTCTATTATGGTTTTGGGAATGCTGATTATCTTAGTACTAATAACTTTTTAGCCTCAATATATTGGAATGATATGTTGGTGAACACTGATGTTTGTTTAACAGTTGATAGAATATATGACTTACTAGAAGTTGTATAAATATGTTTGTTCCTTCCAACCGTATCTAAGACTGAAACTTTCCTAAATGGTTTAGCCCTTATCAGAAAAATAACAGATGGAGAGAATGTTGCTCATAAAAAAAGCTTGTCAATTAAAAAATTGTGTGATTCTTGATGCTTTTTCATTCTCTTTGTAAACAGACGTTTTAGCGTTGCAATACACATCGTTATGCATATGAGTGACAATTTTGTTTCTGGAAGTACGTAAATGATAATAGAAAGTCAATTTTTTTTCCAAATCTAAGATATTTCGGAGAGGCAATCGCAGTTTGACATTGCAAATTTGTTTGCTAAACATTTTTTTGAATTTACGACAGTACTGACTGCCCCATTTTAGGCTAGGTATAACTTTACAAAACACAAAAATATCTTGATTTTTGAAATTTCATTCATGGAGGTCTTTCTTCAAGGACCTCTTATATTCCAAACCGTTTAAAAGTTGGTCCAGATCGCATTCCCAACTTTTTCTTTAAGAAATGTATATTTGCAACTACTAAACCTCTTATTTTTATTTATAACTTGAGTATTTTTCCTGATAAGTAGAAAATTAATTTCGTTCTACCTACGTTTAAATCGGGTGACACTCACATACAAAAGTGCACAGGGGTATGTAAACATACTTGTGAAAGCTTTTTGATTGTATGGTTTATGACCAATTAGGTTGGCTGTGCAGGGAAATAATTGATTGTAACCAATTTGGTTTCTGTAGGGGAAGTTAGAGGTAGCTAATAATTTCGGATGCTATGAGGTTTCTTTGAGGCCTTGAAGACTAAATTGTAGGTTTATTCTGTTTATATTGATTTTTTCAAGGCCTTCGATAGAGTAAACTTTGACTTATTATTAGATAAACTTAAGGTTACTGGCTTCTCTGGTTCATTACTTAGATGGCTTGATAGTTTTTTAGGGGAAGGACTCAAATTGTCAAAACCATATTTCTGACTCTTTTGTAGTTTATGCGGGTATGCCGCAAGACATATATTGTGCTCCTTTACTGTTCATATTCACTTCAGGTCAGTTTTTTTTGCAGACGATCTGAAATTTTACAGAAGAATTAAGAGTTAGGATTATTGTATTCAATCTGATTTGAATGAGCTGTGGGATTAGACTCAGGTCAATCATTTATTTCTGAATATTAATAAGCCGATTATAATAAGTTTTTTTAAGTGTACTAAGAAGTTTGAAACTGGATATACTTTTAACAATAAATCCTTAAAGTATTTAAGGTCTGTGAAGGATCTAGGTGTGTGGTTTATGGAGGGTGTTAATATTAATGGGCCCATAAGAAAAATTGGCTTTCACTTGCCAAGTCAGGTTACAGTGGACTGGTCACCTCAATACAAAACTTACTCATATATGTTGTAATAAAATCAAATTCATTTATTTGCTTGTTATAGCTTATAAACAGAACATTGGATTTAAGAATTATCACAGAAGGGATATGTTAAATAGATCTTGTGCTACTGGAGATTGAACATCTTGTTAATGTCCTTTGTTATGTATTCAAATTGTTATTACAATGATACATTTTGACATCTTTAACGGCACACTGCCTGGTTTCAGAACTAGTGGTCTGTCTTGCATTTATTGTTTGGTTATCAATTTAATATTTTGTTCTTCTGTTGTTTTTACTTGTAATATTTTATAGTTAGTTTTTAATTTTCTGTTTCTTAGATGTTTGCCATTTTATGTCGTATTTTCATTGTAAAAATGAGGTAATCTTGTCAATTTTGTAAATAAATAAATAAAAGGTAGTTCAGTTCTACAAAGGAAATATTAAATTGCACTCTCAAAAGGGTTTTGCAACAAGGTTCGCCATATGCTTAGATGCCTTTATTTTATTTAATATATAACACAAAAGATAATTTTCACATTTATAAAAAATCGGTAAATTTTCGGTATCCGAAACTTCACCGGTTATTTGGAATAGTGAAGTGTGATCCAATTTAGTTCGGTTCGTACTCATTTAGTAATACTTTTAAAATATTTTTGTTGGGAGCCAATTTGCTCCGCCATATTGTATTCGTACCAATATTTTAGCAGTTTCTACCTGTGTCACACTTGATGGTCATGGACTGTAAAAATTGAATATGACCATTTTTTTACGTTTTATTTTATTTGGCCGCCATTTCCTTTTGGCATATCGAATTCTACCAAAATTTTACCATTTTATCTCATTGTTACACTTCCTAGCACAAAACATGAAATGAATTTAATAAGTAGTTTTTCAGGCTCATTTTTTAAACGTTTTATTAGGCCGCCATTTTGTTTTGCTAACTTGGATTCGTACCAAAATGTTACCAGGTTATTTTAATGTAACACTTTATTTTTGTGTAAAATTTGAGGTAAATCGGATAATCAGTATTTTAGTAATAGTTTTTTAACTTCTCACTACGCCGCCATTTTATTTGACCATTTAAGATTTTCACCAAAATATTACGAAGTGATCTCCATATGATCCTTAATTTTTGACCAAAATTTGAAGTCAATCGGGTAAGACGGACAGACCGACAGAATCGATAAAACATGTTTTTCTGCATCTAGGGCCCATGAGACGTAAAGACCTTACGAGGGAAGTGAAAATTGCTTTTCATAAAATATAGTAATAAAAATAAAAAATCAAAAAGGCATAAATATATACGATAAAACTAATTACTACCAAGCTAACCATCAAAACTTGTGTCCATAAAAACTGACATACATTCAAATTGATTTTCAAATAATATGGTAAATTAAATAAATTTCCCAATAATTCAAATGTTATTAAAGTATATTACATTACAAACACATGCGGTCTATATTCATAATTATTGTATGTTATTAAATGACTTTTCATTTAGACAATTTGCAAAAAGACTCATCGAATAAATATTAAAATAGCGTTTTATATTTTCCCCGTCCATATGTTAGCAGAAAAGGTTATTTTAGCAGCTGAGAGTCCTAAGGATATAAGGATTTTTATTAAAAAAAATAACTTTTGTATTTGATAGTAATGTAACGTACTTCGTTTCTTTAAACATTCTTGAATCAAGTTAAAGCTAGCGTCACTTTAAGTAACTTTTTACTCAATTCTCTCTCTTTAGTTGCCCTTTTCATCTTAGCGTAAGTTACTGACCTCTGCTTGAGTGGCCTAGTCACAGCTAATCAGTGACGGCTCGTACTCTAAAATTTAGGGTCGGCCGAGACTCAAGGCCAATCAAAAGCGGTTTTACAGGAAGGGGTAATGAGGTAATTAACCCCCTCCCCCCGCCAAAGACCGGTCAAACATACTGTGTAATTTACATATTTTTACGTGAAAATTACGATTACAAACTTGGCTACGAACCACTATAGCACATGAGCGACCTGTTGGATTGGGTCTGTCGCATATCCATAGATAGAGTATTGATGTAAATATAAACAATGTAATTAATAAATTTACTGCAGGACAAAAATTGGAAGTTATTCTATAACTATTTATTAAAGGCTTTTTCACTTATGCTACAAGTATGATAAAAAATATAGGTATTTATGTTGTTCTCAAACCATTTATAATAAAATATATCAACGATGCGACCGGCCGATTTCTAAAACAAATTGCAAATGATATTTTAAAATATTCACTTGCACTTATTTCGTCACCACATTTAAACATGGAACATGAACCTACCTATTTTGCTATGTGTCCAGGAAATAATAAACTACATTTTGATTTTGTGCGTTTTTAGGATGTTTACAAAACTATTCTTGAAAAATATTTACTTTTTTAAAGAGAGAATTTTTCCTGTATATTTTCTGGTACGGCCCGGCCGACCCTGCCGCCCCTGACGAGCCGTCACTGCAGCTAATAGGGTTCACAGTCCCAGTCTTCACTCTTATCCAGCTAAATTATTGTCTTCCTTTATTATACCATAAAGTAATCCTACTAACCAACACTTCTTAGTCCAAACTCTTCTACATAAATTAGTGTAGATATTATTACACCATAATTGTTTATGTTTCACACACTATTTAGTTTAAAAAGGAGCTATTTTAAATTCCTCTAGTTAAAAGAAAAAAAAATCTTTGAACTTCCTTTACCCGGAACTTCCCTCGTTGTGAATTTTTCTTTTTATTTACCATAGTGAAATGTGATCCAATTTAATTCCGCATATAATTATTTGGTAAAACATATATACTGTCTTTCTAAATATTTTTATTGGGCACCAATTTGTTCCACCATATTGGGTTCATACCAATATTTTACCAGTTTCGACGTAAAGATCTGAAAAACGTAAAGATCTGAAAAAAAATCGGATGATGATTTCTTCACGATTACAATACTTCCCCTTTTACATGCGAAATAAAAACAATTAAGTTAAGATAGTAAGCCTATAATTGCTATAAACAATCAATTGCATGAAACATTAGTTATTACTTTTTATTTGAAAAATCCATTATACTTCATATACAGGGTGTTTCATTAATATTGCGAAAAAATAAGAAAACAGTTCTTATAAACTCGAGTCGGAGATACAGGGTGTTAAAATTTTGAATATTTTTTAGTTTTTTTAACTACCTCGTACATTTCTAAAGATATTTTATTCATAGGACCCCACACAATCCTTACGGAAAATGGATTTCACTCAATTTTCCTGAAAATTTTATATGTTGTAGTTTTCAAACTCCTGATCAAAAGTTTTCATAGGCACAGCTCAATCCTGCGGCTAGTTTGCGATATACAGGGCGTCAAAGTTGGAATTTTGCCTGTTCCTTATTTTATGCATTTGTTTTTATTTTTTTGTTCTTAAATTCTTAATTGGCATTCGCATAAGTCAGTAACTTAAAATATCTGAGATTAGAAGTTACTGTATGTATTAGTAAAAATAAACTCACTAAAAATCCAATTTTTACAAAAAGTTCTAAGCTAAAACAAACAGTCAGATTTGGCTATTTTTTTAATATATTGATTCAAATTAAATAAGGATTAAAGAATTGTATCGAAAAGATTTGTAAATAGCTGACTTTACCATGGTCATGAATTTTAATACACGTTTTGTATCCTATTCATCATCTGAAAATCTAGACCTCTTACTGCAAGGATATTAAAGTAGGTAGCCGGTAAAAGTGACACATCAAAAAAAATTAAACTATTTAGTAATAGTATATTATAATATATATTATAGGAAGTTCCATAAATATTTGTCTTACTTTGTTGTAATAACTGTGAGATATTATCGAAAATACTGAATATAATATCCAAATAAAAAAACAAATTGTAAAAATAGGTCAACAATCTTCTCGTCTTAAACTTAAATTGATAAAACGTGTTATATAAAAAATATATTCTTTCGGGTGGAAAATATTTTCAATGGGAAATTCTAATACTTTTAGATTTTCAAAATGTTTGTAATGTTTTAATGTAACATAAGAATATAATAGATAATATTTTTAAAATTAGTTACTGTACGCGACCTTGGACGTATAGTGAACACATCAAGATTTTAATTTTTATACAAAAGTCAATTAAGTTAAATCATTCTGGTTTTACAGTTAAGAAAATAACAATATAAAGCCAACGAAGCTCTATAGTATTTATAATAAGACTTCTAGGTACTATAGAGCATTAGAAAATATACGAATCGCTTTGTATAACAATGAGTTATTAGTAAAGTTTTATAGTAATATTTAAAAAGGCATAATTATATATTAATGTATATTATAAGTAAGTGAAACCTAACGTTACATTAGTCGCATAATGTGTCTATAGTTTTATGGCCCACGTTGTATATTTTTATTTACAATCGTTATATTTACTGACAAGGTTCGTTCTATAATTAATTGGTGTCACTTTTACTGGCTACATAAATATCCCTGCAATATGCTGATAATTCAAAACGTGTATTAAAATTCATGGCCACGGTAATGTCAGCTATTTACAAATCTTTTCGTTACAATTCTTTAATCTTTATTTAATTTTAATACACATATTAAAAAATTAACCAAATCTGATTGATTCTTTTAGCTTAATTGGACTTTTTGTAAAAACTGGAATTTTTACAAATGTTGTTGAATGTTTCAGGTGCGGGCGAATATGTAACAAAAATCATCGCAATATGGAAAACATGTTGTGTAAAACACCCTGAATGAGTTTATTTTTACTAATACATGTAGTAACTTCTAATCTCAGATATTCTAAGCGACTGACTTACTTGAACGTAGGGTTACCAGACGTCCTCTTTTTCCCCGACATGTCCTCCTTTTAGGCATGCGTCAGGGGGTCCGGCCTCTTTTATACAATTTAATCGAATTGCCCTCTTTTCGACCACAGCCTTTAAACTACATTAAAAATATACATAAATATTATTAATAAATAATGTATTTTATTTTTTTTATTTCGAACTCCGCCGCTGTTGTTATTTAACTAAACCACGGCCCTGCATATTCAATAGTACGACTGAAGTCACTCGAAAATCGCCAAGATCACTTAGTTCAGTTGTCGTTTTTTTTCTATCGTCTGATATCGAAAAGAGACAATACAAAGTCAGTCAATTCGGACCTTAATCGATCGTGAAGTGAGGTTCCAATATTATGAAAAGACAGCCTTATGTCTCTTGATTCTTGGAAGATAAGGTGCATTGTGTGTTGTCTTTTAGCTAACAGCAATTCAAATTTTTGATTTTATTTTAACTGTTTTTTCACCTGTTTTTCTGTAAATTTTGCCGATCAACACAAAAAGTAAGTTCATTTTTATACAGTTTTGCAGCAATGATAGTGAAATGCATTTTTTAACTTGTAGATTGATATATTTATGAAATGCCAAAGAGAAAATGTAAGTTTACCCCTGCTTTGCAAGAGCAATTTAAAATGATAAAAAAGAGAACACTAGCATATGAAGTACTATGTTCACTATGCAGTATAACTTTTTCGATAGCCAATAAAGGAAAATGTGATATAGAACAACATTTGTCGTCAAATAAGCATCAGCAAAAAATACGCAGTGCCAGATCAGCGTCACAAAAACTAACGACCTTTTTCGTGAAACAAAAGAGGAGCAAGTGGCAAAAAGAATCGCTTATTTTTCATACAGTTAAACATCATTTTAGTTTTAAATCAGCGGATTATAATACTAAACTTATTCAAAAAATTATACCTGATTCCGAATTGGCACAGAAAATATCCTGTGTGCGTACTAAAACAGAAGCGATTGTAGTTTCAGTCTTGGCGCCACACGGAGTAAACTTGGGAATTGCAGAGTCCAAAAAAAAAAATTTATAGGAATAACCACGGCATTTTAAAAATGTTTACGGTATTAATTCAGTATTTTGACAAAATTAAAGGTATTGCTGTTAAAATGATTGAGCTGCAAAATCTAAGTGACGAAAAGTCTGAAACTATTGTACAATATTTAAATAATGTGTTAACAAATTTTGATTTAAAAAATAATTTTATTGCGACTTGTGGAGATAACTGCTACACTAATTTTGGTGGAATAAATAGAGCAGGAAAAAATAATGTTTACGCTAATATGAAAGAAACTGTTAAAAATACCTTAATTGGAATCAAATGTCCAAATCATATTTTGAACAACTGTGTTTACAACGGAATGGATTCACTTCTTATAGATATCGAATCAGTCGTACTAAAAATTTATAATCATTTTTCTATTTACACAGTGACAACGGAGAAACTGAAATCGTTCTGTGATTTTGGGAATCTTGAATATAAAAAGCTACTTTTCCGTAGTAAAACTAGAAAAAGAAGATAATTCATTGTTGGAAATCTTAGAAATATGGCAAAAAACTGAAAAATCGTTATTAGAGCGGCTCAATGAAAATTTTTTACCGCTGAGAGTTAAGCAAATATTTCGAAAACTGAGTGACGAAGGTCACATGGTGGAGGTAACCGTTTTAGAAAAAAAAATTTTGTTTATTTACGAAAAATCTCTGAAATATTTAAGATCGTGGACCATCTCTTTCAAAGATTTTAAATTACTTGTATGGATGAATCTAAAAACTGAACCAGATGGAAAAGTATCGATAACTCTCTACCGTTTTTTCAAAATAAAAATACTGAAGTAAATGATTGAAAATTATATAACGAATTTAGCAATTTAAAGAAATTTGTTTCATCTTCACTAAACGATGAATCTTTTCATAAATTACTCTCTTTTCAAAAATGGGTGAAGTATTTTTCTACTGTTTCTAATGAAGCAGATTGCGGGTTTCTCAAGCTTTGTCATTTTTTTTGCCATTCCATCCCATAACGCGAATGCTGAGAGGGTTTTTTCTTTAATGGGTGCCCAATGGACCGATGAAAGGAATCGACTTTCCGTGTCGGCTATTAAGTCGATATTGGGAACGCAGTTTGATTTAAAAGAATTTAGCTGCTCCTAATTTTATGATTACTTAATAACACAAAGAAATTTGCTTAAAAAAATAAGTGGATCGGCTAAATATGAACCAGTTCCAACTGGTTCAATTGCACCCTCTACTTCGATTTAAGACTGTGTTTTAAGACTATTAATATATTTATTTTAATCGGTTAATTCAAAAAATTTTAATCTTTTTGTAATGAGTGCATCATTTTAAAGTTGTACTTTTATTATTTGTTTTTTGATACAAATGTATTATTTTATTTACTTTTATTTTTGTTAAAAAACATTCTGCTATATACCTTATTATAGAGACTTTCTTTACCTTTACCAAAATTCCCTAATAATTTAATTAAACAAAACTTCCTACAAAATGGTGAATGCGCAGTAAAAATTATTAGTTATTGTCCTCTTTTTCGAGAAAAGAAATCTGGTAACCCTACTTGAATGCGTATTATATATTTAGAAACAAAAAAATGCATTTAATGAGAAACAGGCAAAATTCCAGCTTTGTAAATCGAAACTTGTTTTTGCATACAGGGCAGGATTAAGTTGTGCCTATGAAAGCTTTTGATCAGGATGTCGAGAACTGCAAGATAGCAATTTTTCAGGAAAATTGACTGAAAGCCATTTCTCATAAGTATTGTGCGGGGTCATTTGGTACACGTTAAACCAAAATCAATTCCTATCAAATAACTGTAATAAATTGTAGGAAGTTCATTTTTATACAGTTTTGCAGCAATGATAGTGAAATGCATTTTTTAACTTGTAGATTGATATATTTATGAAATGCCAAAGAGAAAATGTAAGTTTACCCCTGCTTTGCAAGAGCAATTTAAAATGATAAAAAAGAGAACACTAGCATATGAAGTGCTATGTTCACTATGCAGTATAACTTTTTCGATAGCCAATAAAGGAAAATGTGATATAGAACAACATTTGTCGTCAAATAAGCATCAGCAAAAAATATGCAGTGCCAGACAGGGATGGGCGGTGTCGACAATGTTATGTAGACAATTCAATTGTCTACATGTCGACTATCGTGTCGATGTAGACAACTTTTTGAGAAGTTTCCCGTGTCGACAATGTCGACTATGTCGAAAAAAAATGTTTATTCCTAATTTGAAAATATATTATATAAAATAACGATAAAAATGATCAAAAGACAAAATACAAAAATAAAGACAAAATACACTTATTAATAACTCAAATAATTTCATGGGTCTTCCATGTCTTCCTCCCATTCCTCCCATGTAATATCATGTTGCGGAAGTTCTGATCTTAATGTGAAATAAATGTGAACGAGTTTCTTCGAATTCTCGAACGTAAGCCTATTTCTTAAGAGGGAATGAATGTGTCCCCAGTTGGAAAACAGTCTTTCAATTTGAGCTGATGAAGCTGGCATCTTGAGTAGCTTAAGTGCTAAACTACTTAGGATGGGACATTCCATTTTGGCCATTCTCCAGAAAACCAGGGGCTTTTTTATTCCTTTTTCGTTCAGAACTTTAAATATACCTATTAGCATAAAAAAAATATAAATAAAATTCATTAATTCTTTCAAAATACAGTACCTTGTTTAATGTTGAATTGATCCCATTCCTCTATTCCTTGGCAGTCGAGGTTTTTAAACAAAAATGAATTGACTTTACTTTTCTGATTACCAGATAGTTTTGATGTGTCATATGAGGGGTGAAAATAATAAGCTGTTAATGCATAAATATTCAAAGCCATTTCTTGCCTGTTTGTTAACTTTTCATTAAATTCCTGTGGCAATTTTAAATCTAACCAAAGACTGGCCGCATCTGCAATAGAGGTATTCGAATTTTGTGAAATGTTAATTAATTCACAAATTGGGTCTTGTATTTCTTCTAAGTTTGTTCGAACTTCCTCAATAAAATCTTCGCTGAAAACTAATTCAGTGACTTTCGGTTTTACCTTTTTTTTAGTCGAAGCAATAATTTGTTTCATATGGTTTACGTTTTCTAACAAACTTTTGAAAGAAATACGGTAAGAACACCATCGCGTTTCTGCAGGAAGCTTAATTCGATGACCACCTTTCGCAGTTATCATTTTTTCTAAATCTGGATGTTTGAATTCTTTCAGTACAAGAACGACGTTTTCTACTAATTTTTTATTTAACACATCTTTAGCTAAAAGGTTAGCCGTGTGGCTACTACAGGTGCTGTGCCACATTGTATGCTGCAAAAGAGACCCCATCTTACGCATTGCACTGGCGTTATCGGAAACGATTCCATATACATCTACATTATATTTTTGTTTGGCGATTGCTCTCGATTCCGTAATTATTTCCGCAAGCTTTTCTCCTGTTTCAGACTCTAAAGTACAATCCCATGCACCAATAAAAGCATTTGATCCATCTGTACTATGCAGCATTGTTACAACTAATTTAGAATTTGTAGATGAATTTGTCCATCCATCACACAAAATTACTGACTCTTCCCTTACTAGGCGACTAGCTGTGTTAATACAATCAGTATAACATTCATTTAATAGAGTTGTACCTAATTTTTTTCAAATTGCACAAAAACAGGAATTTTTTCTGCATATGCTGGACGAATGGTGTCGGTACACTACTTGGTGTTCCGGGAGTATCAGCTTCAATGATACTAATACACTCTGTGATCGATGTTGTCGGTGTATCGACAATTTGCCTAGATTCAACATCGGAATTTTGATTTTTACTAGTTATTGTTTCTACTGGTGGCGCTACTGGTGCCAGAATATTATCTTCTAACACTTCATAAAAAATAACATCATTTTCAAAAGCTAAACCAGAATTATCAGCCTCGCCATCGCTCTCTTTTTGGTTTATCGAGTTAACTTTTTTGACATTTGTATTATTGGGTAATTCCTCGACGAATTCTTGATTCTGCGATTCAGACAGGCTTTCTTTCAGCACACAAATATTCCTAAAAAACAATTACTCAATAGCAATATTTTCAAAACTAATTGGACGTTAAATATATAAACTATTAAATAATAGTGATTACGTTCGTATTCATAGATTTTAATTAATTTATAAAGTTTATTTGTAACCAGCGGATACCCTTCCCTGCGCCCCTCATTAAGGTGTATATAAAAAGTCGAGCGAAAGCAAATTAATCGGACAATTTTGAAAATTTCTTTTGACAGCTAAAAAACAAAATTTTTAAATAATTTCCCATGGGCATCCTGCATATCGATTTTGGTTAGAATCAGACATCTTTGAAAAATTTGTTTGACAGATGACATTTTTGACAGCTAAAAAACAAAGTTTTTAAATAATTTCCCATGGGCATTCAGTATATCGATTTTGGTTGGAATCGGACAAATTTGAAAAATTTTTTTGACAGATGATATTTTTGACAACTGAAAATCAAAAATTTTAAATAATTTTCCATGGGCATCCTGTATATCGATTTTGGTTAGAATCGGACAACTTTGAAAATTTTTTTTGACAGATGACATTTTTGACAGTTAAAAAACAAAATTTTTAAATAATTTCCCATGGGCATTCTGTATATCGATTTTGGTTGGAATTGGACAACTATGAAAAATTTGTTTAACAGATGACATTTTTGACAGCTAAAAACCAAAATTTTTAAATAATTTCCCATAGGCATTCTGTATATCGATTTTGGTTGGAATCGGACAAATTCGAAAATTTTTTTTGACAGATGACATTTTTGACAGCTAAAAATCAAAATTTTTAAATAATTTTCCATGTGCATCCTGTATATCGATTTTGGTTAGAATCGGACAACTTTGAAACATTTTTTTGACAGATGACATTTTTGACAGCTAAAAATCAAAATCTTTAAATAATTTTCCATGTGCATCCTGTATATCGATTTTGGTTAGAATCGGACAACTTTGAAACATTTTTTTGACAGATGACATTTTTGACAGCTAAAAAACAAAATTTCTGAATAATTTCCCATGGGCATCCTGCATATCGATTTTGGTTAGAATCAGACAATTTTGAAAAATTTGTTTGACAGATGACATTTTTGACAGCCAAAAACAAAATTTTTAAATAATTACCCATGGGCATTCTGTATATCGATTTTGGTTGGAATTGGACAAATTTGAAATTTTTTTTTGACAGATGACATTTTTGACAGCTGAAAATCAAAATTTTTAAATAATTTTCCATGGGCATCCTGTATATCGATTTTGGTTAGAATTGGACAACTATGAAAAATTTTTTTGACAGATGACATTCTTGACAGCTGAAAAACAATTTTTTTTTAATAATTTCCCATGGGCATCCAGTATATCGATTTTGGTTAGAATCGGAAAACTTTGAAAAATTTTTTTGACAGATGACATTTTTGACAGCTGGAAAACAACATTTTTTAAATAATTTCTCATAGGCATCCTGTATATCGATTTCGGTTAGAATCGGACAACTTTGAAAATGTTTTTTGACAGATGACATTTTTGTCAGCTGGAATTTCGGGATAAAAAGTCGCCTATGCCCGTCTCCCAGTTTCTCTCTACCCGTATATTAAATTTCACACAAATCGGTCAAGTAGTTTTTGAATTATTATGAAATAACAAACAGACAGACAAACTTTCGCATTTATAATATTAGTAGGATTTAATAATATAAAAAAAAACAAAAATTAATAATTAAAAATATTTGTAAAATATTATTTAATACATTTTCATAGTTAAATAATATAAATTAATAATACAACTATTTATTAATAAGCCTCCTTGCAATGTTGCCAAAACAGAATACGTATTAGCGAGGATAATAGCGTTAATAGGCTCTTGCTCTTAACTCTCTCATTTTTTTTAGACAACCAACAATTCACACAAACGTCAAACGTCAGAGTTTTGTTTATAAAAATAAAATTTAATTTATTTAAAGAATAAACACTAAAACGAAAAAAGAAGTAGTGATGCGAGGTCTCAATAACTAGACGATCATTTCAAAAAAAAAAAATCATGTAAATCGGTGCAGTAGAACTCGCTCGCGAAGTTGCTGAAAAATATGGCATAATCTAATTGCGATTAGAGTATATTATTAATTTTTACTTTCTACCTAAGAATTTCTTATTCTTACATATGTTTTTGAAGTCTGGCTGCAGCCGTATTTTTGATGTTTATGTTGCACACGAGGCATTTTGCAGCGTGCCTTCCATCTATTTTAACTAATTGAAACTTCAGTTTTTCGAAATTGCTATTCACCTTACGTCCACTCATATTTTTATAAGAATAATGTTTCACTTTCGCAAACCAACAAAAATTGTGAGCAGTGACTGCAGTGAGCAGTGAGCAACTAAGCACGTAGGGAATGTTGATATACCAAAACCTAACCTCACAATTTCGCTTTTTCGTACATTGTCGACATAATAGTTGACATAGTTTACATACTTTACACATTGTTGACATTATCTACACACAAGATGTCGACAATCAAAGTCGACGTGTCGACGCCCATCCCTGGTGCCAGATCAGCGTCACAAAAACTAACGACCTTTTTCGTGAAACAAAAGAGGAGCAAGTGGCAAAAAGAATCGCTTACTTTTCATACAGTTAAACATCATTTTAGTTTTAAATCAGCGGATTATAATACTAAACTTATTCAAAAAATTATACCTGATTCCGAATTGGCAAAGAAAATATCCTGTGTGCGTACTAAAACAGAAGCGATTGTAGTTTCAGTCTTGGCGCCACACGGAGTAAACTTGGGAATTGCAGAGTCCAAAAAAAAAAATGTATAGGAATAACCACGGCATTTTAAAAATGTTTACGGTATTAATTCAGTATTTTGACAAAATTAAAGGTATTGCTGTTAAAATGATTGAGCTGCAAAATCTAAGTGACGAAAAGTCTGAAACTATTGTACAATATTTAAATAATGTGTTAACAAATTTTGATTTAAAAAATAATTTTATTGCGACTTGTGGAGATAACTGCTACACTAATTTTGGTGGAATAAATAGAGCAGGAAGAAATAATGTTTACGCTAATATGAAAGAAACTGTTAAAAATACCTTAATTGGAATCAAATGTCCAAATCATATTTTGAACAACTGTGTTTACAACGGAATGGATTCACTTCTTAAAGATATCGAATCAGTCGTACTAAAAATTTATAATCATTTTTCTATTTACACAGTGACAACGGAGAAACTGAAATCGTTCTGTGATTTTGGGAATCTTGAATATAAAAAGCTTTTTTTCCGTAGTAAAACTAGAAAAAGAAGATAATTCATTGTTGGAAATCTTAGAAATATGGCAAAAAACTGAAAAATCGTTATTAGAGCGGCTCAATGAAAATTTTTTACCGCTGAGAGTTAAGCAAATATTTCGAAAACTGAGTGACGAAGGTCACATGGTGGAGGTAACCGTTTTAGAAAAAAAAATTTTGTTTATTTACGAAAAATCTCTGAAATATTTAACCATCTCCATCTCTTTCAAAGATTTTAAATTACTTGTATGGATGAATCTAAAAACTGAACCAGATGGAAAAGTATCGATAATTCTCTACCGTTTTTTCAAAATAAAAATACTGAAGTAAATGATTGAAAATTATATAACGAATTTAGCAATTTAAAGAAATTTGTTTCATCTTCACTAAACGATGAATCTTTTCATAGATTACTCTCTTTTCAAAAATGGGTGAAGTATTTTTCTACTGTTTCTAATGAAGCAGATTGCGGGTTTCTCAAGCTTTGTCATTTTTTTTGCCATTCCATCCCATAACGCAAATGCTGAGAGGGTTTTTTCTTTAATGGGTGCCCAATGGACCGATGAAAGGAATCGACTTTCCGTGTCGGCTATTAAGTCGATATTGGGAACGCAGCTTAATTTAAAAGAATTTAGCTGCTCCTAATTTTATGATTACTTAATAACACAAAGAAATTTGCTTAAAAAAATAAGTGGATCGGCTAAATATGAACCAGTTCCAACTGGTTCAATTGCACCCTCTACTTCGATTTAAGACTGTGTTTTAAGACTATTAATATATTTATTTTAATCGGTGCATTCAAAAAATTTTAATCTTTTTGTAATGAGTGCTAATAGAAGCTCATTTTAAAGTTGTAGTTTGCGTTTTTTTTATTATTTTTGTTGAACTTTTATTATTTGTTCACAATGTTATGATACAAATGTAGCTTAGTTTCGTATGTAATTTTGTTATGTTTGACATTTTTATACTTTACTTTTGTTAAAAAACATTCTGCTATATACCTTATTATAGAGACTTTCTTTACCTTTACCAAAATTCCCTAATAATTTAATTAAACAAAACTTCCTACAAAATGGTGAATGCGCAATAAAAATTATTAGTTATTGTCCTCTTTTTCGAGAAAAGAAATCTAGTAACCCTACTTGAACTCGTATTATATATTTAGAAACAAAAAAATGCATTTAATGAGAAACAGGCAAAATTCCAGCTTTGTAAATCGAAACTTGTTTTTGCATACAGGGCAGGATTAAGTTGTGCCTATGAAAGCTTTTGATCAGGATGTCGAGAACTGCAGGATAGCAATTTTTCAGGAAAATTGACTGAAAGCCATTTCTCATAAGTATTGTGCGGGGTCATTTGGTACACGTTAAACCAAAATCAATTCCTATCAAATAACTGTAATAAAATGTAGGAAATTAAACAGGGTGTACATTTTTTTCAGTTCTCCATCCCTATATACGGCAAAATATTCCGTAGCGACCCTGACATAGTTTAATCCTACTATTTTCCTGCTTTATTTTACAAATTTTATATCTCTTCTAATTGTTTGATATTTTGCACAATTTTGGAGTAATTGGGAAAAATATGTTTAAAAACACTGACATTTTTAATGTTTTTTTTAGCTTATAGTTTAAATCACAAAACCTGATACTAAAATCACTGAAAATGTTCATGTTTTTAAACACATTTTTCTAAATGACTTCAAACCGGTGCAAAATATTAAAAGAGTCCAACAAATTTAAAGTTTGTTAAATAAAGCGAGAAATGTGATAGTAAGATCAAACTAGTTCGTGTCGTTAGAGAAAAAATTTTTGGGCGGTAAAAGATGTCGTGATCCGAAAAAAGTTACATCCTCTATAAGTTTCTGAAATTAATTATGGTTACTTTACATACCAAATTTGTTTAGAAATATACGAGGCAGATAAAAATTACTACAAAATATTTAAAATTTCAGCACCCTGTATTTCCGGAACGATGGATTTCCGGGCACAAGTTTATAAGAATTGTTTTCCTATTTTTACGCAAAAAAACTCATCCTTACTTTTTTCGCAATAATAATGAAACACCCTGTGTAATATACAGGGTGTCCCGAAATTAAGGGTCAATGTTTTTACTATATGTATGTATATATATATATATATATATATATATATATATATATATATATATATATATATATATATATATATATATATATATATATATATATATATATATATATATATATATATATATATATATGTAATATATGTTATAAAAGAAGACTAAAGCGGCAAAAATATATTGAAAATTGCTTCGTTGGGGGGCTACAGCTTCGAGAATGCCCTCTGGAGATGGATTTTCCTAAATATTTTTGAAATGGTTAAATATTAGATTATGATATGTGGGTATTTTGGTAGCTGTTATACGCTAGAATCCAGAAATCAAAAATATCAATAGTAAAATTAGGGGCGTCCCGAATGGGAGGAGGACAGGGAAAAGCTTCTCTCTATATAACTTTTTTCTGCGTCGATTTTTCCAATTAACATTTCCAAATTATAAAAATTTAGGTTTTTCTGGAAAAGAAAGGTACTCTTGGTTTAATTCGTTAGGATACACCGTTTTCGAGAAAAATTGGTTTTAAAATTGTCTTACAATATAAATTAAACGTATTTTGGTTTAAGCATATAATTAAATAATTTCGTTTCTACTTCCAACTGAAAATTCTGCGACATTGTGTATAATCCCATGAAAGAGAATCAATCAATCAATCAATTTGTCTCCTAACGAATCAGTTTTTCTCCGAACGAGTTAAGCCAAGATTACCTTTTTTTTCTTGAAAAAAGAAAAGTTATTACAATTTGGAATTGTAATTGAAACGTTTCGAAAATATTTAGGAAAAAACCTCTGCAGGCTGTAGCCCCCTAACGAAACAATTGTAGCTATATGTTTACATGACATTTTAGTCTTCTTTTATGACACAGATTACTCTGTAAAAATATTGATTCTTAATTTTGGGACATCTTTTATATTGTTCAATGCACTGGATTTATTATAGGTAAATTATGAACGTTCTATCTATTATCTGTAATAATTATTGTAACTAGAGCAGCAGTTCCAGAAAATAATTTTAACAATATCTGCTTTCAACAGAACTGTAGCCTTGTCGATATTACCAGAGAAGTACAAACATTTTTAAGAACAAATTTCGACTGCTACAAATTGTCCTTCTCTAGATTTGGCATCACCACACGGTCGCGCGTCGCTTCCAGTGGAGTAATAAGATTATCGGGCGCATTTATCATCTGTCCAGAAATATAATTGAAGAAAAACGTATATTGGTTTTATAGAAAACATACGCAATGAAACAAAAAAAATAGTGCCTCGGTAACTAGACGATCAATTCATTAAAAAAAAAATCATGTTAATTGGTGCAGCACAACTCTCTTACGAACTTGCTGAAAAATCTGGCTTGGTGTTTTAAATATCATCAAATGGTCAGATTCTTTGGCCAGCTAGGTCTCTCGATACTACACCCTTGGACTTTAATGTATTGGGTAATCGAGGGCATGCTAAAAATGAGGAATATGAGGTTGATCCTGCGTAGAATAGAAAAGTATTAGAACTAGGAGTGTGGGAAGTACAATTAATCGCAATAGGTTTTGACAAGAACTGTCTTAAATAAATGTCAACAATCTATATACAAAAATGGTCGACATTTCCAACTGTCACCGGTAAATGTAGTTGTAGGTTGTTTATCATGTTTTAGCTCCATATAGCGATATTATTTTTGAAAAGTGCAAATAAAATTCTTATTAATTCAATAACATATATTTATTTAAAATTACTGGTGAATAATTTATAATTGTATTATTGTCTTCATAATATCAGAGTTATTCTTTTTTGGTAATACCTATTTCCTTGATAAAATATCATACCAAAACATACATACATATATTAGTTGTAACCACATCTTAAGTAGGGTAGAAACTAGTATTTTAATTTTAAGGCATTTTGTTCTCTTTTAAAACAGTTTTATAAAATATACTACAGTTTATTTTAAAGTATTTTAATGAGAAAATAAATAGTAGAAAGAAGAAATGAGTCTCAGTGTTTCATTAGGCGGTAACAGTTGATATAAATACCTTTAATTCATTTAAATTAAAACATTGTTTCATTTCCATAAGTGTAATTTGTTTTTGAACTAGTAAAACATAATATTTCAAGTATTCGTTATAGATTTGTGCTATTCATTACAACAGAAAAAGTTTTTTTGAATAAGTGTGTATTTATTAGATCATAGAAATATTAAACTCCCTCACTAAATTTCATACGTTCAGAAACTTTTCTTGAACAAAGATTTATTTTCGTACTTGAAATGAAATTTTCCTTGCTGTGTATATTTAATGACACTTTTAAGGGTTCAAAATAGGAGAGACAACTGGTAAAATGTATGACGTCGACCGCCAATTATAAGTTTAGTAAGTTCGTGACTTGTTACTTTAAAACTAAGGGCACTTCCAGGAGTTAATAGTAAAAAGATAAGAGAGTAAAAATAAAAAGTTATTAGAGCTTAACTCTACGACTTTGCAAATAAATAGCTTTAAGGTTTTTTTTACTATTACCTGCTTCTAAAAAAGATACACTTCCTGGATTATTTTCAAAAATGATAGGCATTATAATAACAAAATACTAATGAAATTTAATAACATTTTTATTATGGTACCTAAAAAATAGAAATGATATTTTGGCCAGATTATTTATAATTATAATGTATAAATACATTTTGCATCTAAAGTAAATATCACGTACAGACAAAACGACAGAAAGACGGAAATTGGAGAACATTTTTTAGGATCTGGGAACCTTAAAACATAAAGATCTGTAAAAACCTAGAACGGTGATTTTTTCTTGATTATATTACAGCTTAGTCGACATTTTGAGATACGCAAATGCACTTTAAACATATCAGTGGGGATGTACTCTCGTCTCGTTTCGTCTCGACATCATTCAGTCCCGACATTCGCGACTAGACGAGACAAGAATTTAGTAAAAAAACCCTCACCTTATAGATATGAATATTAATTAATAGATTAGATATTATAGATAAGATCATTCATTTTCTTTTATTTTTGGCTCATTAATGTTTCCGTGTATAGGGTGTCTCAAAAACATAAAGAAGAAACATAAATGGCATTGCTTGTATATTTTTTAATTATTCTTAAATTTGGAGCTGGTGAAATTTAAAAGTCAAATAATACTCCATCCAGGTATGTAGCCAGAAATTCGGTTCCAACCAGAAATTAATTTTTCCCAATAAACTGCTCGTCATAAAAAACGTAACACCTAGTTTTTTGGGCAATATTTGAAAAATCTTTTGTAACTTAATTTAATTTAAATGATAATTTAATAAATGATTTAAACAAAATAACGAAACCATATTGTCACGTTAAAGCAACAAAGAGAATTAATATTTTGTTGGCCCACCGCCTACACGTAGAACGTCTGCTACCCTATTTGGCATGCTGTTTACCAAGTCTGCAATAAAATCTTGAGGAATAGCCTCCCATTCTAACCGCACTGCATTTGCCAAATCATTCAAATAGTTTATTACATACTCACCTGCATTTTTCTTCAGTTTCATCCTACTCCATACATGCTCTATAATATTCATATCAGGAGATCTAGCAGGCCATTCCATTCGTTCAATGTTGTTCTCCCTCAAAAATTCTTGAACGACTCTTGCTCTGTGCGGACGAGCATTATCGTCTATCAGTATAAAGTAATTCCCGAAATTTTGAGCGAAAGGAACAACAATCTCATTTAAGCACCTTTCTCTATATCTCTCAGCATTCATACTTTCTCCTATCAACACTACTAAATCAGTCTTACCATTCTGCATCACACCGCCCCATACAGTAATTCCACCACCTACAAATGCTACCCTAGCTTCCATATTTTCTTCTACGTACCGACTATTCCTTTCTCTCCATACCAAAATGCGTCCATCATTTTCATGCATATTAAACCTACATTCATCAGTAAACATGCACCTATTCCATTCGGCTATTCCCCAATTCGCATGTTCACGTGCCCATCTCCTTCTGGCAGCCCGGTGAACAGCAAGCAAAAGAGGGCAGGCAGCCCTTCGTCTAGCATGTAGGCCATATTCGTGCTATCTTCTACGAACTGTTGCTGATGAAACTTCCACGCCGGTGGCTTCTCGAAGTCCCCTGTTGATCTTGATTGCATTGAGGGTAGGACAACGGCGCACAGACATCCTTATAAGGCGGTTCTGACGTAGGTTCGTTACCCTGCCGCGACCACTGCGTCCAATGTTGCGGTAAGCAGAGGTCCCGTGTATTGTGTGTCGTTCAATTGGGCTGTATATGGATGTTGGTGTTGAACCCATGATGTCACCAATGCCCCGAAAAGACATTCCACGCTGATGCAGTCTAAAACATTCAATAAATATGAATGTTTTAGGAATTTTTACATTTTTTTGAAAAAAAGTGAATAAAATACACTTACCTTATAATGTTTGTCAATTCACGATCCCCAAAACCAACCATTGTTGGATAAATTTTGTTATAAAGATTTGAATAACTTTTTATGTTTGGTGAACGTGTAGCGTTTATTGACAGTACAAAACAAACCAAAAATGCGTATCCATAGCCTATTATATGGCAATTTCTATGAAATTATCGTTACTCTGCAGTTTAGTGTTAAAAATTTACAAACTACAAAATCTATTGATACGTTGACTTTACAGAGTTTTAAGACAGATCATGTGCTATAAGTTTACGTATACAAGGTGATTCGTTAAAGTAGAGAACTTGAATTACCGCATGCGCAAAAGATTTTTTGTAAATTTTTAAGAATAAACTGTAGAATAACAACAATTTTATAAAAATTGCCATATAATCGTAGTAGGCTAAGATATCCACAAAATCTCGAAAACGTCCCGAGGTATTGACCTACTGTTAATATGAAAAATGATTGCGACTCTCTAACTCAACTCTCCTATAAATGGGGATAACATGAAATTTAGGAAAAAAAACGTCTCTTTATTTAACACCCTGTATTATATGCTATATCACAAATAGCGTATTCCCAAAATTAGTCATGCCAACGAATCAACTTTTCAGATTTTGCAAAGTTTTTCAAAATCAATTAAGTACTTTTCGAAATATGGCCTTTCAAATATTGCCCAAAAAACTAGGTGTTACGTTTTTTATGACGAGCAATTTAGTTAAATCTCAGGAAAATTAGGAAGAGGCATACCTATATCAAAATATTTTTAGAGTTTCGGAGGGCCCAGACGCCCAGGACCCCCCCCTGGCTACGTGCATGACTCCATCAAATGTTAATAGTTTTTCACAGCCTTTTTTTGATACCCCTTCTGTACTCTTAATGGTCTAAAATTCCCTTGATTTAATCCTAGAAATGTTGGTTTTTAATTTTCTTCTCTTATAGCAGAAATTCAGAAAGTAGTAGCTCCTTAAAACGAAGTAGTATTTAAAAAAAAATGCCATGACTCTTTTGTCTAAATAAAATTAATTTTTTAATTAAAAATAAAAAAATATGAAATTTGGGTATTTCCTATTTAAAATTATTAAAAATACTTATGAAATTGCAAAAAAAATCTAGCTGAATTACAAAAGAAAATCTAGCACATTACTAGTGTTTTCTGCGAGTACATTACGCAACTATAAGCAAAATTTCAGAAACAATTTGAAATTTGTATTTTAAGTCTATATTAAATTAAAATATTTCCGCAAAACCTATTACATATTAACATTGTATGAATTAAAATGTATTATTTGGTATAATAATAATTTGAGACAATCTGCTTACATGCCCAGGGTCATGATAACTCACTAAAGTAGAACGCAAAAACCTCTAGATAGCCACAATAGATGAAAATAAACGAATCGAATTTGATGCTTGGATATCTTAAATCACTAGATTAAAAAAAATATACAAATCTAAAGCCTACCTTTCAATAGCGTTAAACCCTAAATAGTAACCCGCCAATGAACTAAATAGTATTTTTAATTAATTGTGACCCCCTTATGCCATTTTATTTAATGATTTTTTTTTCACACTTTCAATAAAAAGATATTTTATGTATGGAAATGAATGAAATCTTGTATACTTTATATAACGAATTAAAAAGAAATATATAATTTTTGCTTTACTGGTCAAACAATCATAATTCAATCGAAAAACTTTTCAAAAGAAAAATCTATATTTAACTGACTATTTATTCTTTTCACAACTTTCGAGATCATACAAAAACCTAATATCAGGTAACAATAGAAACTAATAAACGTTTAGGCTGTTTCCTGCAAAAGGGCCATTTATTGCGTTATTGTATTTGTCAGGCAATTGAAGGTATCGGCACAAAAATAGATAAATTATTCTTGTAGTATCAGTAAAAATCTACTTTTTGGTATCAGCCTATATTGGTCAAGATTACCGATACCCTGGGAGAAAAGTTGGGGTCAGTTTATAAATGCCATTTTTTTAAATATTGAAATATTTATTATTTAGCATGAAAATGCAGCCCTCATAGCAAACACCATACTTTTACAACAGGTAGCCCTGGAAGAGTTAATACTTTTAGCAAAAATAAATGTCAAAAAGTTATTTTATTAATGTATTAGCAATGTATTTAATAACATGTTGAATTACACACTCAGCAAGATGTTTGATAGAAAGTCTACAGTCAACACTGTTATAATGTCATAAAAAATTATGATTATTTTATAAAGGCTGAAATTGTATGTAGTGATAAATTACGTATTGTGACTATTAAAACTTATCAAACAAAGGGTTAGATGACTTTTTAAACAAAAGGTTAGAAGGCATTTTTAAGGGACTAGCATATAGGCAGGTGCGATAAAATAGCAATTTGTAAACGCGCGCCGTTTTCTGATACAGGGTGAGTGTTTATAGCTAAAATTTTCTCTTCAGTAAGCATACATATTTAACCTTTAACCGGATTGGTTAATATACTCAAAGTCGAGACAAGGCCGTGGTATCGTCTCATCTTCACCAAAATTTCGAGATGAGGCGAGATTAGCAATAGTTAAGACGAGATGAGATGGAAGCCTTAATCTCGTCTCGTCTCGGGACATCTCTACTATCGGAGGGTGATTTTTTTTAACGAAAACAAAATTTGAACACGTCACATTTATGTATTTATTTATTTAACATTTTGTATATAAAACATTTTTCCACTGTATAAAGTGATAAATACGTCATTATTATCACAAGTATTTTCATTGAAGTAACCGGAACTTGGTGTCGCCACATTCTGTTTAAGCTGAGACTACGTAGTCATTACCAAAATGGGGAACCATTTTAGGGTAACTATTTCGTGAATAACATGTAACTGTGACTTTGACTATTACGTAGATAGTACGGAATTGTGTAGTTCCATTTAAGTAGCCGAATAGTAATAAGTCACCCTATTCGTCACTTCCTTATTTCTGTCTTTATTTAATCCGTTTTAAAAATATGTATGGTTCGTTTTAATACAAACAAAACAGTTATGGCGACTACAAACACTCAAATTGGGAATATGGTGTAGAGCGTATAGAATACGTTATTGGCATTTGAGGTAGGATACATGCGTTTCACTTAGTTTTCTGGCTATGCTAAGGACCTAAAATTAAAACTCAGGCAATTTCTCTGGTGAATATGCTGTTGATAGTCGTAAAAAAATTACGCGGCTTTAAAATTGGTTAATTTTCAATACGTTTTGGTCAAATATAGAGGCCAATTTAAATCCCAAAAATGTAATTTTGGCCTTTGGTTTAAACAGTAATTATCATTAAATATCTTATTATAAAGAGAGATTCTTCTTTTAACGTAATGTTTAATTTGTATGCATTTTTAATCTTTATACTCACAAAAACATACATTATAGCTAAATATTTATAGAGAGGATGAAAATAAACAATGGCCTTCTATTGAACTTTCACTTTTAGGTTGGCTGCATTTCTTTACTGAGAAAATCACTTAACATCAAGTGTCTGCGACTGCTCCCATACGCTTTTATAGCTTTGGATTCTTTAAATACGCAACTGCCACTTATACCCAATTATACTGAAGTCTTGCACACTAAGGTGGTACGAATAAAGTTATCTACAAAGTTCCCATTAAACCTATACTGTATAATATTACCAAGCGGGTAAGATTTGCGAAAAATCCGCCGGTTCTTTAAAATTTAATGCGTTGGTGTCGTAGCATGCGGAGAGTTGCGGTACTTAAGTCACTACTACAGTTCTGCCATCTATCATAACCATAACCCTTTGTTTTGTTTTTATTTTTTGTTTCCTTAAAATACCGCTTCAGGTTGTTTTCTTCAGGTATGAGATAACTAAAATGTGATATTTTTAATTTTCTCTAAAATGTGGATGAATGACGAAAGCTACTTTTTTTTCTTATGGGATGTGACGCCATTGTCATTTAACTTGTTACTCGTAGACATTAAGATAAGTCATTCACAGATAATTGAAATTGACAAATTTGGATTCGGAGTGTCGAAAATTACTTTTTTTTCTTATGGTACGTGAAGCCACTGTGAACCATTTTAGACGTAGACGATAACACAACAAATACACAACTAATTAATAGCTGTAGACCGAATTACAATGACTTTATAAGGACACTGGCGACAATAGAAGCTCACCCGCCAAATTGATGCAAAATTTCTAAAGGTTTAAATGGGGGCACCTATATTATCGTTAGTTTTTCGCAAAATATGACGAAATTATTCTACTTTTTAGTTGTAAATGTAGGGTTATGTTAATGTTTTACTTTAATAATCTATTCGAACTATCTAGTACAAAATTACTTTTTCATTTAGATTTTTAAGAAATAAGAATGTTTGTCCAAGCGATTAATGAGAGTTGTCTGCCAAGTGAATTTAGTAATGTAATATGTACTGAAGAAGGCCTACAAAATAATGTTTCTTTTATGCTGATCCTAGATAGCTTCTATCTCAAATTGAGGTGCTGAATGAAGTAAAACATACACTAAGACATGAAATAATATTGTCTCTTACAGCGAAATAAAACCAAAATATAATAATGTGCAATATTTAATAACTTTTGTTGGAGTAAACTTTCACATTTCATCACAAATACTTTATAATTACAAGCAAAAAACAGGTGAACCAGGCTTAAATACATTTCTCCAATGACCAATGGCTGAGAACTTCTTGTTTGAATCAATATTAATTTTAATAATACGTAGGCGAAAAGTAAACAAAACGATTTTAGCAGCAATATGGCCGAACAAATCAAAAATTGGTTACTCTATTGTTGCCACTGTCCTTACAAAATCACTGACCGAATCTCGTACCAGCAGCGCCCCCTATCTCCGGAACCTCAAATACAAGAGGTAATAGTTTACTTGTAGTAAATAATTACTGTAATTCTTACTTCTAAGTTGCAACAGAAGAATAACGACTGGTAATAGTCAGTTTAGAGAAGCAGTAGACGATAACTTTTTCTACTCTGCAACGACTGGTTTTACTTTATAGTAATACGTTATAGGAGTACATTTGAACGTAACGTAGTCTCTGCAAAGTTCAAAAAGGTACTGATACTTAAAAGTTGTAATTTAGTAGACAAATTGGAAACAGTAACTTTGAATAATTACTATTATGTCACGGAAAAGAAATGACGACTTTGAAGTCAATTCCTTAAGTAGTTGCTTGGCAGTAGTTATTACATAATTACCTTACATGGAAAATTACTATAAAGTATTATTCCCAGTAACAAATACACTTTATACTTAAAAACGTGCAACCCAAAGTGTTTGTTGATATATATAGTAGGATTATTAATAATAAATACGTAAAAACTCTTAGAGTAGTAGTGGAAACAGTTGTAGCTACTTTAGTGCTAGCTGGGTAGCTCCCTGAAAACGGATTTTTTAATGCGTCTAGGTTTTTAATAAAATCGTGAAACACGTCAATATTCTTTTATTGACTTGTAAATAAATACTTTTTCCCACTATATAGGAATCCCTAAGGTATAAAACAGCTTATTAAAAATTAATTTTTTTATTTCCGTAATGCTTAAAAAAAACGGGAAAACAAAGCAAATTTAATTTAATTTTTCGATAAAAAAAGCAATTTTTTTCATTTATACCCTAAGTGAGGAAAACAAAGTGAAAATTTGATTTTTTAACGGTGGAAGACCTTTTGTACACAGAGTGATCATACTAGGGGGCAAACCAACTTTTTAAAGACGAAAATATTTCTTATTTCCGAAATATACATATTTTTAGAAAACGGCAAAAAACGTTAAATTTACATTACTTTTTTATATGTAACCTCAACCTAAAAACCACTGACGTACATTTATATACGGGAAAGTACTGTGTTTGCCAAAACACGTTTCTTTTAATTTATCACAACGAATTATTGTTTACTCCTTACTAGATATAATATTTTGCAGTTGAAAGAGAGAAGATCGTTTTCCCTCTTTACAAACCAGTCAATTAAAAATTACTACCTTGTCTTTCAACTTTATTAACCTTTAATGCGCCAAATTAAAATGTAAGAGATAAGGTCCTGTTTTCGGTGTCATTTTCACAGACGAATACTTCAGTAAGTTCGGCATTTACCAGAATGTTTAAGTTTACAAATTCCCCTTCTGATAGCCTAGCCTGTTTTTCTGATTAGTTTAATATGTAAAAAAAGAAAACACAAGGGAATAAAGAATTTATGTTGAAATTCTTTTAAAGGTTTTTTTTTGGCAGAGAACATTTTCTTGAAAAGTAATTATCTTTGCATTTTTATTGTATGGAAAAGATAATTTTAAACCTGATTAGATATCTATTATTAAGTAACTAGTACATACTAACATAGAACGGAAGTTTTCACGGCTTTGGCAACTAAGAAATCATAGTTTTTGAGATTAGACCAATAAGGCAATACGACGCGAATTAGATACAAATACCCGTAACCTACTAGAATTAGCTTCTAGACTAGAAAGAACCATATTTACAACTTTGGACAACATCACCAGTACATAGGTAGAAAAAAATCCATCAAGAAGTTAGATTTAAGCAACAAAAGAAGTTTGAAGCATTCCTGTAAAAAAAGATCTAGTGAAACTTCCGCAGAATACAGTTATCAACTTGTCATCAAAGCCGTTAACGGAAGCAGAACATTCCATGCTTCCCAAAGGCCAAAATTTGGCAATAGCATCGAATAGCATTCTCGTAGAAGCCATAGTATTCTCCGTTAAAGCAGCAATCACAAAATTACCAGTAGAGCAAGCTAATGAAATCAGATATGAGACAGTGAAGATCATTAAGAATTTAAAACCATCGAAATCTCTGCACATTTTATAAAAAAACTTAAAGCAATCCAATTGGATCCAGAAGGTATTGTGAGTTTCGATGTAAAATCATTATACACAAATGTTCCTGTCAACGACTCAATTTCCATCATATAAGACATATTGGATCATAATAACCTTGAAAAGAACTTAATAGATCTAGTGGAAGGCTTGTCTTGCGTCTACGTATTTTACGAAACTTTTTATGAACAAACTTCAGGGACAGCTTTATGAAAGCTTAGCTTCAAGGGCTCTAACATCCGCCCCACTAAAACCAAAACCAACCCCTCATTGTCAGGAAAATCTCCTCATATTTCTGGACCACCTAAATCAACAACATCATAATCTCAAGTTCATAATAGAAATGGAATCTAATGGAACGATTCCCTTTCTAGATGTATATCTTCAAATTAAGGAAAATGGTACACTAGGACATTTTGTGAACAGAAAACCAACGCATACAAATATATACTTAAATGCAAATGCCCATCACGATCCAGCACAAAAGAAATCGGTTATTAACTCACTAGTATTGAGAGCTATTTCGATTTCTGATCAATATTCTCTAACATCGGAAACATCGAAACTGATCGAAGCTCTCAGGGGAAATGGCTATTGCACTAAAGATATTACGTGTTCAATTAAAATATATTGTAATCCAATTCCGCCAAAGGAGAATGATAAGGAGCCACCGTTAGGTAGTGTTGTTCTTCTCTACATGTATGGCACTACAGATAAAATAGGACGATTACTTCGGCGGTCCAACTTACGTACAATCTTTAATACACAGAAGATTATTTGACAATGCTTGCGATTCCCGAAAGATATTGTACTTTTCCAAACAAAAGGAGTATATAAAATTCCTTGCTCCTGTGGAGAAGACTAGACTTAAGGAACACGAACGTTGTATTAACAATAAACAAATTGTTTAACTTGCAGTAGCTGAATACCAGTATATTGCTGGCCATATTATAAATGTAAAGGAAACCAAAGTTCTAGCATCGGTTCCAGGATTTTTTAAAGGAAAAATTAGAGAATTTATTAGAATTTTTAAACACGCACAAAATTTCAATAGAGACACGGGTTACGACCTACATCACAAGTGGATGGTAACACAGGATCAAGGTTCGGCGAGCACAAGTCGGGTAAAAAAGCCTGACTGAATCTCTTCGAGCTCATTCAGTGTTCAGATCTCGTGGAGTAAAGGTCGCTAAAGATGCCTCGTGCAGTCGAAGGCGAAACGTCGGATAATAATTGACACGGTCTAATCCCAAGAACCATAATTTCTTTTCTTCATTCTTTATTCTTCTAGTACACACTTTCTAGACCTTCATGACGTTTTCTGTTTAGATATCGATTTGGAATACAAATAAATTCCGCAATGCTTAATTAAGGGATACAAACTTAGACAAGTTGGTACGCCGGGTAGTTAAAACACTTTTTAATCATTTAAAACTATATTGGAATTGAACTATTAAGTTCGTCTTAATATAAATAAGTGTTTTCTAAAAACTGTCTTTCCTGAAAGTTACACATAACTGGCGCAGTCGTTGTCGGATCCTCCATGTTTCCAGATTTTCTCCATCTAGGCGCCTTGCTTTCGATTATAACAAGTACTCTACAACGAGCATCTTTGTACGTTAACTTGTTTTCCTAAAGTGCTTTGAGATTTTGTGAATTTACTTACTTAATGCTTTTGTAAATTTTTCATGCGTTATTTACTCAGTTCTTTTGTAAATTTTTGTATGCAAAATTAATCAAGTTTTTTTAAAAGTTCTTGTGCAACTTTACACGAAATGCATAACCAATCTCGACTTAATCTCAGAGCTAAACGAGCATCTTCTAAATTGAAGTCTAACAGATATTTTTCCTAATTAAAAAAAAAAACGGTAAATATCCGTTACCCAGAACTTCCTTCGTTATGAATATTTCTTTTTATTAGAGTAGTTTAACCCAATTTAGTTCAGTACATAGTTATTTAGTAACATATATGACTACTGTCATTTCAAACATTTTTCTTGAGCGCCATTTTGTTTCATCATAATGGATTCTTAGCAATATTTTACCAGTTCCTATCTATGCTATACTGGATTTTTAGGCATAATTTAAAATACATTCATGTAGTTTCACTCACATTGATACACATTGCCATTTTGTTACTTCATGATAAATTCATACCAGTTTATCCTTTTATCAAATTTAATTTTTCTGGAAAATTTCAAAGTGAATTGAGTAATGTTTTTTACGTTGATTTTTAAAAAGTTTATTTGGCTGCCCCTTTGTTTCGCCATCTTATTTACTAGTTTATCTCTATATCACACTTACTGCTTCAACAAAATTTGAAATTAATCCAATAAGTAGTTGTGCTGATTTTTTAAATATTTTATTAGGCCGCCATTGTGTTTTGCTATCTTGGATTTATACCACAATGTAATCAGTTCATTCCCATGTAACACTTGATTTTTGTGCAAAATTTGAGGTAAATTAGATAATAATTTTTTTAATGTTCCCGACATCTTGTTCCGGAATACTGGATTTTCACTAAAATATTACAAGTTCATCTGCATATAACCCTGAATTTTTGTCTAAATTGTAAAATCAGTCTGAAAGTAGTTTTTAAGGTGTGCAGTGAGCTGACAGGCAGACCCATGGAATTGATAAAACAGAACATTTTATTTGGCCGTCATTTTGCTCCGCCATCTTGGATTCGTACCAAAGTTTTAACAGTTGATTTCTACATAATAGACATTTTAGAAAAATTGGGTAAGTAGTTTTTAATTAATAATTTTTTTAACATTTCACTAGGCCCCCCACCATTTTGTTTCGCCATGTTAGATTTTTGCCAAAATGTTACCAGTTCATTCCCATATGACCCTTAATTTCTGACCAAAAGTTGAAGTCAATCAAGTAAGTAGTTTTTTAGCTATGTCGCGAACAGGCAGACCGACATACAGACCGATGGATTTGAGAAAACATGATTTTCGATATCTAGAGACCCTGAAACATGAAGATCAAAAAATAATTTCGGAGAGTGATTTTTTTACGATTACCCTTCTACGAGGGAAGTAAAAAATGGCTGAAAACCTAAGACCAACCGCTTAACTTTTAAAGGTATGCACTAGCATCCCTAACCATTTAGAATATCTTATTTACGCAATCGACGAATTTTATACGTTATTATATCCGTGACGAAACCGCATAGACATTTTCTATGGACTTTGATCAAAACTAAATTAATTGATGTAGGCGGAGAGTTTTTTATGAGTAGACCTGACCTGATATCGAGGATTGACATTAAAAACGCCCTAAGACAAGAATTCAAGGACCCAATATCAAAAACTGGGATTCTTAAAATTAAGATATTATGATCCACCCAGGTTAGCGGATTTTCCTTAAAAAGTTCTGTAAAAAACCTGTTAAAAAATTAATTGTTCTGTTAGGAATACAATCCCAGATTTCTTTATTTTCTAATTCATAAATATCAATTAATTTTATTCGCTTATCACATTTTTCTAATGGGTGTCCTTTTTTAACAGCTTTAACCATATTATTTTTAACATCTGCTCAAATCTCATCATCAAGGAAGGAAAAGCACAACCCTCAGGAGTTAGATACCATAGGTGATTTTTAATTTTTGAAACAGCTGCTTAAGATATAGCATATACATAGCTGATACTTTTATTTTTCTTTGCTGTGATTTTAAATCGTCTCTGAACAGAAATATTTTCGTGCTATAAAGTGCTTTTATCAACCGGGCGCGCGAATCAGAAAGTTTACATTAGCTTTCCCTAAGAACGACTGTGTCAAATATAAAAATTCTCTATACTCATCGCGAGGTTGTTGACTATTAGACATTATTTCACCAAAATTAGACTGCCAACCATATTAAAATCTTCACGTTGTAATAATGAATTTATATATTCACCATTTAAACCACAATTATACTGATTAATTTTAGACCACGCTTCTTGAAAACGTTTGAATAATGAGACGTTGGGGCCACTAGAAGAAGGCATTTTTACATCAAAACGAAGATAAAGCAAATCATGTTCCAACATTTGTTCAAGCAATATACTGGCACCATTTAGATGACCTAAGTTAGAAGCAGTCGTGTCGCTACATAAGGTTAATAAAATTGGTATTCCTAGAAATTGTTCTGTATCACCACTTGTAACTATAACGGAAAATCTATCGTATTTCTAGAAGTCTATTAATTCAGCAAATATTTTCCTATCACAGTGAGCTACGGGGGCTATTAAATCATGTCCTTTAAAACGTTGTTTCACCTTTTCTGTTCTTTCTTTGCACAATTTTTGTTTGCAACGTTGTATAGTTGTTCGACTTAGAGATAAAGAAAGAACAGCCTGACCTAATGCTTCAGCGGCAGCAGTTAAAAGATGAACTGCATCTCGGTCGCGTATCTTGCATTTGTCAAATGCGGCAACTATTTTTGACGTAATTAGGTTTTTTGTTCCTACTCTCCGTTTTTTTTTTGTTCTGAGAGTCTAAGTTTGTCGAGATCTATTTCTTCTTCATAGGGAGACCTTGCATGTGAGTTGCTACTTGATGACTCAACAGCATCTAATTCGTTCACATTTTCGACAACTTCAAAGCTCTTTTCTAGACGTTCCTGAGTTTACGTTCTCCGGATATTTTTCTTTTGCAGTTAGATTTTTTTCAATACCATACATAAATCCTGGACTACCTTTTTTTCTTTGATTAAGCAGAAAGTCTGTATTTTCTTCTATCTTGATCGCTATAAGAGCATTCGTATGGGCAATATCAAACAAATCATCTAACTCATTAACAAACTTTTTTGTAGAATTCTCCATTCTTCGTACAAATGCTCTAACTTTTTTACACAATGTTGCATATCTTGTGTCAGAATACGAGCCTTATTTCAAAAAACAATTGCTTCGTTAAACACTAATTTAGCACTTTCGTGAAGATTTAAATTTACTTCTCGTAACTTAAAAAAAGCACACTTAAAACTTGTTTGTTGGAAGGAAGTTTATTTTCAATAATCTGCGACGAATAACTGCCAAGCAGATACACCAAAGTTTATTTTCTTAAACGCCGAGAAGCAGACATAGCTGAAGACACGAGAACACAAAAAATGGTAAATATTACTCTACAGACTTATATAAGAAACTAAACTAAATAAAATAGATCACACATGTTCAAATTAAACTTATACACGCCTGGTAGACCAATTTAATATACGACGGAAAGAGAACGAGAACACTTGATTTTTGTGCAAATTTTGGGATCTATTCGATAACCAGTTCTTAATAATATTTTTTTAAACATTTTCTGAGGCCGCCATTTTGTTCCACCATATTGAGTTTCACCACTACAGGCAGACCGGCGGACCGACAGAAATGATACAACATGTTTTTCGGAATCTAGTGAACCTAAAACGCAATTACCTTTATACTTCCACTGAAATGTTTACGGAAAAGGTCGTGATGAAAAAAAACAGTTTCTTTTTTATGAAAATGTTCCTAGATTGACTCCAATAAATGATCAACTATGATTTAAAAGAATAGTAAAAATTCGCCGTACATTTCTTTATATTTAAAATAAAGGATAGGTTCTTCCAGTTTTATTCTTTTTTTGACTAGATTCTCGTGGTACATCACTACCTATTTTTATTGGGCGGGTATAAATTCTTACAGATAATTGCAATTTGATGGTTTTGGATATCTTTTAGTGCAAACATGTTGAATCCTGAAATAATTTTTCTACAAGACTGTACACAAAATGCATATCTGCCGTTCTGGCACTGGTGTTATCGGTCGCAAATAGTAATACCGGCGAAGTACAGCTTAGCTTCAAAACAATGAATTGTTGACACAATGAGCGACTAAAATCACGAAATTCATAAAACGAGCCAATTTTTTAACAAAGCCTTTTTAGCTAACAATTGAATAATGACTGGTAAAAGCAGTAAATTAGTTTAATCGCTAATCTGAACAACCCATTGTATCAATAAAAATCAGGAAGTATGAGAGTTGGGAGGAAAATAATGAAATCGTTTAAAAACTGTGACATAAAAATGTTTTTTAAAAACGTTGAAAACTGTCTAGAGGTGTGGTCTTCATAAGTTTATGCCTTACTTGTAAAGTTATATAAAAAAGTTTAGTCAGTTCTTTCGTTTCTAAATTTAATTTTTGCATGCGTACAGATCACACCATGAAGTTGTAACACCCTCTAGATGGAACAACGCTACCATAGCAATTGTACGCAAAAAGGTGACAATACAAAACTGAATAAATACAGACCCATAAGCGCCTTGTCTCAGCTTTACACAATTTTCTTGAAGGTCATAGCAAAACGTTCATCACCAACCTCGAGAACTAGCTGGGTTTAGAGCTAGGTGTAGAATTGATGACCACCTACAAGTAACAAAAACATTAGGAGAGGGAAAGTATAAGGAGACCACTAATAGGATGACATCAAACGTTTTCGGGCAACTCGATGTTGATATTTCAGATAGATAATCATGGACAGATCCAAGGGAGGCCTACGTTCAGCAGTGGACAAATCATCTGAAGATAACTACGGAGTATTTAGTTTTCCCTGGGCAGGCAGCAACTTCTTTAATTCAAGAGGCATCTTTTGGGGAAAGAGCGAGGAGGAGTTTTCCCCCATCCCCCAAAAGAACGCAAAAATGGTTAAATTCTTTATAGCAGAAAAACAGACGTTTGCTATTTTTGGCACTTATTTCTTATTATTCATCATTTGCCCCACCCCCCCAAACTTTTTTTCTGGCTACGCCAATAAATATGACGTGCCACCTAACTTTTCGAGAAAAGTAAGAGAATTGTTGCATCATTATGTTCCCTTCGAAGTGCAGTACAATGGCCTGATCGTTTGCCATATTTATCACAATGGACTATCGGGTTTGGTGTATAATTATTATTAAAAACAGAAAGTTTACTCAATCCCAATTGTCATTGTTGAGCATCTTACTGTGAAAACTCATGCATTCTTCTTTAGAACTAGTTCATCACTATCTCCAATCCTTCAACCCTCATATTCCCTTTCTAGCCGAAATCAAAATTAATCGTAAAAATGCAACCAGTCACCTGTTGTTTGTTTGCTAGGTTCGTAGGAATATATCCTGTACAAGACCTCCTAAACTAGCCCTTAGAGCTTTCACTAATGGAATTTGTTGTATCTACCGATCTCCCTCAGACAATTCCTTCAACGAGTTCGGCGACTTGCTTTCTGCTAAAAGCGATCCCTAAAGTAGACCATCAGAGAGCCCCCTTATTTCACACCCATCGTCACATAGCCAAAACCAGTTGGACCTCTTTCTCACCATTCACACAGAGCCTTATCAGTTTTTTATTTCCGCTCCCCTGGGTCCCTCTAAAAACGGTCTGAAAACAGTTTCCAGCCTCATACAAAAGGAAGTTGATTTGGATGCATTAACTTTCTAACGGATTTCTACTCTTCCTTCCTTCGGAATGATGTTATTTTCTCTTCCAGCAATCATTCCGAAATTTGTTCACAAATCTCGGATGTGATCCAGTTAGGTATATATACCTTTATACCACATTCTATTATGACTTCACATCCAACAATAAATCTTAATTTTAACCCTGCGATAATGCCAGAAAAAATCCATAATCATAACAATTCTCTTAAGATCCTACTTCAGAACATCAACAAGCTAAAAACGAGGCTCGAAATCATTACAATCGCATTATTTTCGGTGCCAAAACTATTTTTAAGAAAGGCATAAAAGGTAAAGTTCTTTCTTGCCAAAATGGTAGCAAATCCTTCTGGTCCCTTGCTAAAAACATTAATCAAAACTTCTGCACAAGCTCTTTCCACCCTTAACTTCTGGTGATGAAATCGTTTGCATGCCTAAAATAAAATCTGAGCTCTCTTCTTCACTTCTCTCTTGCATCAATACAGACTTTTGCCATATAATATGCACGAAATTACCTTCAGAGGTGAAAAGGTACGACGTATTCTCAAAACATTTAATACCAAAAAGTTCTCCGGCCTTAATGGTATTCCTCCCATAGTCCGAAAAAAGTGAGTTTCTGAACTGGCAACTGTCCTTACCAGGTTATTCCAAGTGTCTCATGACAAAGCCATTTTTTCGCTATAAGCTGAAAATATGCTCGTGTAAACCCGGTTCCCACAAAGAGATTCAAAACTCTTCCCGCTAACTATAGCCGCATATCCCTACTCCCAATTCTGAGTAAGGCAATGGAGAAATATATCAGTACTGACCTTTAAAATTACCCTGAAGGTATAAACTTACTGGCAAATATGGCTTCTGTCACCAAAGATCCAGGTCAGATCTTCTTACCTTCGTAACCCCCCAACTCGAACAAGTCCACAGAATGTCACGGAGAAGCTCAAACTATTGCCCTCAACATATCCAAAGCATTTGATCAGGTTTCTTGTAATCTGGTAACATTTTGATAAAAATCCAATATGGCATAACAAAATAGCAGCCTAGTAAAATGTTAAAAAAAATATTAGTAAAAAACTACTTATCAAATTTTGTACAAAAATCAAGTATGAATGAACTGGTAATATTTTAGTACCAAACCAAGATGGTGGAATAAAATGGCGGCTCGGTCTATCTGTACGTCTGCCTTTTCGCGGTATAGCTAAAAATTACTTATCCGAATGAATTCAAACTTTGGTCAAAAATTAAGGGTTATATGGGATGACCTGGTAACATTTTTGTAAATATTTAATATGGCAAAACAAAATGGCGGCCTAATTGTTATGTTAAAATTGTTACTATAGAACTACTTTATCTCAAATTTTGCATAAAAATTAGTTATTACGTAGGAATCAACTGGTAAACTTTTAGTTCGAATATACGATGGCGGAATAAAATGGCGGCTTAATAAAATAGTTAAAAATTCAAGCTGAAAAAACTATTTAATGAATTGATGTCGAATTGTGTTCCATAACTTAATGTGACATAGAGATGGACTAGTAAATTTGTGGCACTAATTCAACATGGCGGAACAAAATGACGGTCAAACAAATTGTGTGTAATCATGATAAAAATCACCCTCTCAGTATTTACATATCTTCACGTTTTAGCGATCCTAGATGTCAAAAAATACGTTTTATCAATTCCGTCGGTCCGCTTGTAACAGGTTGACTTCAAATTTTAGTCAAAAATTGAGGATCATATGGTAATATCTTGTTAATATTTTGATAAAAATTCAATTTGCCGGAAAAAGTCGACGGCCTCGTGAAACGTCAAAAAAATTATTATTAAAAAATCTAGTTATCCAATTTACCTCAAATTTTGCACAGAAACCAAGTATTACATAGGAATGAATTGGTAACATTTTGATTTGATTCTAAGATAGCAAAACAAAATGGCAGCCCAATAAATATTTAAAAAATCAGCTTCACAAAACTAATTAATTATTAGAAAATTTTCAAATTTTGTGCAAGATGAACTGATAATGTTGTGGTACGAACTGAACAAAATGGCGGCCAAATAAATTTTTTAATAAACCAACGTAAAAAAATCTTATTCGATTGACTTTAAAGTTTGCAGAAAAATTAAATGTGATGTAGGGATAAACTGGTATCAATTAAATGACGTAACAAAATGGCCGTGTGTGTCAATGTAAAAACTACTTATTTAATACTTATTGAAATAGTTTATTTTAAATTATGCCCAAAAATTAAATGTGGCATAGAAAAAGACTGGTTAGTATGAATCCAGTGGGATGATGGAACAGAATGTTTGAAAAGGCCTTATAAATGTGATTAGCCCCTAAACTTCTTCCGTGTATACGCCACTGGCTAGAATGAGGTTTTATTGTTGAAAAATGTAAACTCCGTGAATATACTTTAAATGTAAATACCGCTTTATGCATGACCCTATGTGGAGGAAGCTCCCTTTATTTTTTTTTTACTTTGTACTTTAAATTTAAATATGAAATGCAGACCATAATCAAATAGTAAAAATAAAAATGACCGTGGTAAAACTTGTAGCATCGAATGTATTGGATTTATGGACAGTCAGTACAAGGTATAATATAATAAATTTCACAGCGGCTTTGCAAACGACTCGCCTCATTCTGACCAAAGGCAAACATATATATAACAAACGTACACTAATTGAAATTTGAAATTAAAGTATTAAAAATTTGCAACTTTGTCAACAGATAAAAATTGTGTGCATATTGGGTTAAATAATAGATATAATAGTAAAATTAGTTTTGCACGAAATAATAATAGAACATACACATTATATAACATGTATGCATGGTGGTGGTGAAGTTTTTTGTCCCATTAAATGGCGGTAAATCTTTAATTGACTGAAAACTGAATTTTGATAAGGAAACCATTTTTTAAGATACACACTTTCAACAAGGGCCTATTTTTGTTTATATTTAGGTTTAGGCCCTTATTTAATCGTGCCCCCCTAAGAAAATTGTGTTTAAGCTAAAGTATTTGAAAAATTACTTACATTACCAACATTGTTTACAGATATCAAGGGGTTTACAGTTTGTAATGCAAATAATTAAAAACATAATTCAGATATTCCTTTTTTCTACACCAAAATTTTGAAAAAATAAATAAACTAAGTTGAATAATGTTCTGATTTCTAAGTGTTATTGGCTGTTTTCAACCCCTTATTCCCTACGTATCGAAAAAATATTTTACATACATAATCCTTGAGGCAGTTTAATCACCTTTTCAAAGATGTGGTACGAGAATTAAAATTTCGAGAAAATAAACAAAACATGATGTAGCGTGTTCTGATTCCTACATGTTATTGGCTGTTTTGACCAACTTATCCCCTAACAATTGGAAACATATTTTACACATATACTCTTCAGGGCCAACCTAATATTCTCCTGGAAGATGAATGTGGTACCCTACCCAAAATTTTGAGAAAAGTAATAAAATAAATTAGGACACGTTCTGATTCCTAAGTGTTATTGGCTGTTTTTACCCCCTTATCCCTTACCAATTGAAAAATTATTCTACACACATTATCTCTGGCATAAATTGAATCGCCTCCTAAAAGACGAGTGTGGTATCTTTTTCAAAATTTCGAGAAAATAAATAAAATATGATAAAGCACGTTTTCTGTTCCTAAGTGTGATTGGCTGTTCTCTCCCCCTTATGCTTTAACAATTATGAAAATAATTTACATACATACACTTGAGGATCAATCTAATTACCTCCGGAAAGATGAATGTGGTACCCTCCCCAAAATTTTGAGAAAATAAATAAAATATGTTGTGGCGCATTCTAATTACACAGGATTATTGGCTGTTTTGCACCTTTTTATCTTCCAATCGCCACCTAGAAGATGATTGTGGTATCGCACCCCAAATTTTTATAAAATAAAAAATAGGTCCGACATGTTCTGTGTGATCGTTTTTATCCTTTTAATGTCAATTTAACTCCCCTAGCATATACACATTGCTCTAGATGTTAATTTTGCATAACACACATCGGAAATATTGCGAATTTCCTTTGTTGCGGATTGCCCTTCACTACAATTCGTCGCCGAAAACCGTTGCTTCTCCGAAAACTTCTCGAACATCGATTTTGTTTGTTTAATAAATTTTTATATATTCATTATACATTTATTTACATGGTTTATAAAAAGTCTATAACTTTTGTTTTGCCTTATAGAATTCGCACTACAATTTTACCAGTTTATCCCTCCTTAACTCCTTCACAGTTGATTTTCGTGTATAATTTCAAGTCAGTTAAATGAGTAGGTAAGGATCAATCCTTAACAATTAGAGCAATAAATATTTGGCAAAACAAAATAAATGGCTAACAATAATAAAAATAATAATAAACATGTTTATTATTCCAAATCATATTCATGGTTACAAGTTACAATAAAGTAAGCTTATAAAATAGTAATTGGAATAATTGGCACTAATCGGCTTCCTCCACAATGGAAGGTGCTGCTGAGGCCAGTAGAGATTAAATATATAACTGTAAATTAGTAATTACATGAAAATGAGAAGTTAGAATAAGAGCTCGATCTAGAGATTGAAATTAAATGTTAGAGATCTAGGATTGAAATAAAAACAAAGGTAAAGAAACGATAAGGAAAAAATATATAAAAAAAGAAGGAAGAAAGAAAGAAGAAAAAAAGAATATGAAGGTTATATATAAAAGAAATCTAATATATAGAGAAAACCATTTCTGCTTAGAAAGAATGCGCCAATAAAAAAAATAAAAACAAAAAATATATAATATATATAATGTACTTAAATACGAAGCTATAATAAAAACTAGAAATGTCTAGGGACCATCATTTGAAAGTAGCCTAAGCTTAAAATTTCTTTTAATTGATGCTATTGTCATTGAAAAGTCAGTTATCCTTTGAAAGTAGCCTGAGCTTAAAATTTCTTTTAATTGATGCTATTGTTATTGAAAAGTCAGCTATTTGATACCTGTTTATTAAAGAAGCAATCTGATAAGAAAAACTTTTCTTAAAATATTCTTTATGTAGAATTCGTCGATCCTGCATGTTAAACCATCCTAATTCCCTCAATTTATGGGAAACCCTGTTTCTGCGTCTGATACCATAAATTAAACGAATGCAGTAGTTTTGGATTTTTTGTATTCTGCGAATTTCCACGGAGTCCAGAAATGGACCATACACACAATCGGCAAAATTAAAATGGGATAATATTAGTGCGTCACACAGGGTAGCTTTAGTATTTTTTGATAAAATATGTCTATGAGAATACAAAAGTTATAACATGGTGAAGGATCTGTTAGGACATACAATTACATGTTCTTTAAATTTTAATTTTGTGTCTATAATGAGACCTACATTTTTTGCTGAATCTTTTAATAATATGTTTTCATTTTCTAGCTTTAAGCTAATATTTTCGACAAACCGCTCTCGATGATTCTCATTACAAAACAGCAAAGCCACACTTTTACTCGGATTTAGTTTTATTAAATGGTCGTTAGAGATTTGTGATATTTTTTTCAAATCAGAATTTAATTCGTGATTGATAAGATCCACATCATTAGGGTTAAAGGATACATACAGTTGGGTATCATCTGTGTATAAATGATAATTAGCAAGTATTTAATAAAATTTGGCGTAAAAATACTATACAGTAGAGGTCCCAAAATTCTTCCTTGGGGCATTCCGACGGTGCCTTTGAGAATACTGGAGCACAAATCATCAACAACAACCCTCTGAGCCCTATCTGTTCAAAAATGAGGCAACAAGTGATGATGCCATCCCAGTAAATCCTATGTACTTTAGAATATCAATCAATATCAAAAGCTTTGGTGTAGTCAAGAAGAACTAACAAAGTAGCCTGATTCTTATCTTTTGAACTCACCACGTGGTCCACTATATCACACTGTATCCCGCCCTAAAACCAGACTGCTTTTTTAGAAGAATATTATGATTTGAAAAATAAGTTGCGAACTGGAATTCCATGACTTTTTCAAGGATCTTTGAAAGGGTTGGAAGTATCGATATCGACCGTAGATGACCTAATTCGGAGGAATTTTTTATTTTAGATAATGGAATAACGTTAGCAAGTTTCCAACATTTTGGAAAGTATGATTTCTTTATGCAGGAATTTATTGTATGCGTTAAAAACGGTATTATGAATAGACAGCAGAGAACGATTAATGTAGTATTTAGGTTATCCACCCCAAATGCCCTTGATTTAATATTTAAAATAATATTAAATACAATATTATTGGAGACAGTAGTAAATGTAAATATGTGATTTGAAAGATAATTATTTTCATAAAAATCTAGTAATTCTTGTTCAGAAACAGTGATATTATTTGATATTTGAGTGAAGTAATTGTTCATTTGATTTACATCTTTTAAGTGGTCTGGAATAATATTTTTATTTTTTTGTTTAATATATTCAACTTCTTTAACTCCTCCCACTGTTCTTTAGGGCTACAGTTTTGAAACTTCTGGTTCAGGTATGCCTTCTTTTCAGATCTTATCGCAGATGTTGTAAGATTTCTAATCTGTTTATGATAATACCAATGATCAGGGAACTTTTTACGCCGAATCCAAGGACTATATGGTCTTACTCTGCTCTTGCTCGTTCTAGCTGGAGCCTGCTTATCGAAAAGACTCAGAATTGTATCCGTGAGAAACGAAACTTTTTCATCAATACTCTCCATCTGATAAATATTAACCCAAGGAGCACCCTCCAAGTCATTTTGAAACTCCTCCAGATTATTGCTACGTAAAGCTCTATACCTATATTGATTAACAGAGAGTATCTTTATAATTTAACGAAATATAATTAAGCCAATGATCAGACGCGCCTACATCCCTCGTCCCAACATCCTGAACATTCCCCGCATTACAACATATTAGGTAAATCAGCATAGAAAAAGTATTTGATAGTCTAGTAGGCTCAGAGATTACTTGCTCTAAATTAAATAGTATTTAGTTGTTTTACATGTTGAGCATCCGGAGCTAGGATATTGATGTTGAAGTCCCCAAGACAGACAATTCTATCACACTGTGCAAAGAAATCGATTAGAATATCTTCGTGGCATGACAAAAACTCATTGCAGTTTGCACTTGAAGGTATGTAGACGTCGCCAATAATAACAGTTTCATTATGATACTAAATTTGTATCCCCATAATATGCTCTATAATGTGCCTACATTCACCAAACAATTTAGTGAAGTGTATATCATTTTTTATATATACATATATATATATATATATATATATATATATATATATATATATATATATATATATATATATATTCTCACTCCCCCACCACGTGTACACCTATCCTGTCGAAGAAAAATATTATTTATATAAACAGCCAAATCCGAAACATCCACAGTCAGCCGACTCTCAGATATATCCATAATAGAATACTTAAATTTTATTAGATGATCCCCAAATAAATCGAAATTATTTGTGAGTGACCTGTGAGTGAAATGGGCCCAAAGCAACATAATTGAAAAAGAAATATACTAACGCAGACAGAAAAAGAAAGAATAGAAGAAAGAAATGAAAAAATGGAAATAGAAAGTATAAGATAAGGAGTAAAAGATGCAAGTTTAATAGTAAAGGAGAATGTCTTAACTTATCTTTAACGGGAAAAAATACAAAAAAAGAAAACAGCCGCAGCTATACAAACCCTAATATAACAGAGTAATACCAATACTACAATATATACATACAATTAACTGTGCTAATATTTTAAGAAACAATACTAATTACAGATCAACAAATATTAATCCGGTAAAGTTTGTTTATTTCTACATTTTCTTTGCCTTGAGAAGTTCCGAAAATAAAATACAAAACAGGAGAAAATATATGTTCTTAGTAGAGCATTGTAAAGAAAACAAAATGGATGCCAAATGCGCTATTTCACCCAAAAGTAGGAAGCGAGGGTTATATAAAAAATGAGAGCAAAAAAAAACCAAAAAAAACTAACAACATAAGCACAAAATGGGTACCTAGTTAAAAAAAAGAAGGTAAAATGCCAATTAGGCTAGTTATTAAGCCTTGTTGTACTTACTAATTGACAAAATTTTTTGCCACAAAAGAAAATTACCATTATGTTTAAAAGATAAAAGGCATTTACATATATTTTAACAATCAACAATGAAACTATAGATAATATGCTCAAAGAAGAAACATACAGATTACCTAAACTTCCATCAAAGCACCAAAATTAACCACACTTCTATCAAATCAGAGCTCAAGACGGCATTTAAAACCAGACTTACAAAGCTACTAAAAACAAAACTGAATTCCAGAAATCTAACGAAAGCTCTTAACACCTTCGCCATACCTATTCTTACCTATTACTCGTTTGGTATCATTAAATGGTCACATACAGACATAGAAAACGTTCGCATTCTCATACGCTCTGAATTCACTAAACACAGGAAGTTACAACCCAACGCATGCAAGGAAAGACTTACCATCGAGAGAAAAGGAGGGAGGGGAATTATAGATATACAATCGCTAAATAAAAAACAAATTGACGAATTCAGAAAATTCTTCCACAACAAACAAACTAACCTCCACAAGGCAATAGTGAAAGTAAACAAGAATTATATACCTCTCGACCTGTCTGAAACGAGCCACGCAGCAGACGCACACAGACACATATAATCACGACTAGAAAAGATGAACACCTGGTCTAAGAAAAACACTTCACGGAAGACACAGATACCACATAAAGCAAGACCATATACATAAAAAGCTTTTATATACGTGGTTGCAAGAAGGGCAGCTCTTCCCCGAAACAAAAGGCTTCCTGCTTGCCATCCAGGACAAAGTCATCGCAACCAGAAACGACCGAAAGCACATCATCAAGGACACAACCATTAAAGACGAGAGGCGTAGGAGATGTCACCAGCAGAGAGAAACGATCGATCACATAACGAGTGGATGTAGAATAATGGCCGGAACTGAATACACCGCAAGACACAACTCAGCAGCGAAGGTCGTTCATCAAGCATTAGCCACAACATACAAACTAACGGAGAACACAAACCCTTACTACCATTATACACCAACATCCATATTTGAAAACGAAGACTACAAGCTCTACTGGAACATTGACATCCACACAGATAAAATAATCCCCCCAAACAGACCCCATATTACCTTTCAATCCAAAAAAGAGAAAATCACTTATTTAATTGACATGGCTGTCCCCAACGACCAGAACATCCAAGCGAAATACAGTGAGAAGATCGCCAAATACACCGGCTTGGCAATGGAAGTAAAAAGGCTGTAGAAACAAGAAAGAGTCATCATGGTGCCTCTCGTTATATCAGGAACAGGTCTCACCCCAACAACGTTTACACCGCATTTGGCTCAATTAGGACTTAATACAGACATTCACAGGAACATCCAAAAATCGTTTATTTTGAAAACATGTAGCATCGTTAGATCATTTCTTAACACACAATAGTTGTTTTTTTTCCATTTCCTTTTTTTATTTTTATTTTACTTGGTATAATCCCGTCAGTATAAAATACAACCACAGGAACATTGTCATAAAAATAATAATAATAATAAAAATAAAAAAAAACAAGTTCAAATAGAATATTGCAAACAGAAAAATGTGTGAATACATACAGTTTTAGTCCTTGAGTTTGTTTAAATCTTCGGTATTACACACTCGATGCACAACATCGTGAACTTTCACATAAAATATTCCGTTTAAACACCACGCATTTTTGTTTGAGGATTTAGCGATGCCTTCCGACAACAGGGATAACCTATGTTTTGTAAGATCTTCTCGCACTTGTACACCCGTAGACCGTAGGTTTTTACGATATTTAAAACGGCAATCCCATCAACGTCGTTAAAGAAACGCCCGAGAACTTATAGGACGGAGTTGTGGATGCCACTCTATGACACTTTTTTATTTGTGAATTGTTTATGTTTACGTTCATTTGTTTTATTATTTAATATTTTTGAACTCATGTCCTCATTATTTTCAGCTGGAATACCGAAAATTTTAATATTGCTGTTTCTAGATAACTGTTTTTGATTGTCCAAGGCCCCACTAAGTCCGCCGTTGGCGGTTTTAAGTTGTAGTATATCTTGTAACTTTGAGATGCACTGATCTTGCTCCTTAAACTTAAACTTAAACCTTTTCTGCAACAGTTTGCAGAAATCGGTCTATGAAGATACCCTTAATTTTTTCTATATCGTTATCAGACAGTACCATGTTTGTTCCTCAACTGTCAAAATTTGGTAAAACGAATAATGGATTAATATCTTGATCAAAATAACAGAAAATAGCAGCAGAGACTCCTTGCTACCCAGTAAAGCACTTTTACACAAAAAGACACTTTTAACTTTTAAAAAACTCACAGAAATCACATTAAAAATTATCGCTGCAGCGAAACACGTGTTACATACTTCACGCCATCTATCTATCTATGATAGTAATAACGCATTAATTGTTTAAAGTTATTGTAATTAATTGTAATTGGTAATGCTATCTTAAAGTAATTAGAAAGAATGAAGTATCCAAGTCTTGTGAAACGCCAGCTGAACTTGACCAGGCATAATCAAATTACAACAAAAATAGCTTCGGTGCTTGGTGCTTTATATAGGTAAAGATACTATTCGGAAAAACAGTTATTTTACAGTATAAATAACGCATGTTTCCTATCTGTATTTCGGTATCTAATAACTTTGTGGGAAACCGCCCCAATTTCACATATAGATAAATTGTAAAGGTTACAAAACAAGGCTGTAAAATGGTTGTTTAACTTTCCGTATCGAACTCCTACAAATGTTGTATATGAGGTTACAGATTTTCGGAATCTAAATATACTGGTATTCTATGAGCAATGTTAACTTAGTATTAGCAAATAAACAGAAATGCAATAGAGTATTAATATTGGCAAATCATACCAATATATTACCGGGGGCATTAATGAGGTCTTATTTACCTAATATTAGAACTAACAAAGCATTGTATAATCCAATAAATAAGTGTACACAGTGATTTAACAGACTTCCTCCTGAAATAAAAGATTTTCCTGTATACGATCAGTTTATTAATAACTTATTTTGTTCTTTATGGAACAACTATTACATACATTTTGATACCAGTAATTTATATTGATTTGGAATGTGTAATGTTTTCTGTGTTCCTCAAAAGCTTTAACTTAGTTTATGTATGCGTATTGAAAAAATAAATAAATAAGCAGTGTGGCCGAAATTAGACGTAAAGCGTGCACATGTCCTCAAATTAAGAAGAAGGTTTACTATAGACATGAGTCCGAAAACGTTTCGTTTTTAAAATACGGCCCTGTAAAAATTCCGTTAAAACAGTTATTTTTGTGACATTTGAAAATAACCCCTTATTATTAAGTAATTAATTTTGGGGTGTGATATGTCATATTTTAGGAGAAAACAATGCTGACCAAAAGTAGGAAGGGAGTGAACAGGAACTTAAAATGTCATTTTAATCATAAAAAAATGTGTTTTCTTTTCAATAAATTTGATCAACTACTACCCAAAAAAGGTAGTCTGGGTGTAATAAGCTACCGTTTTGCAAATATTTTAATATTTGAATTGCAATATTATTATATTCGTTTATAATTTTGCTGCATTTTCTTTCTCGCGTCCGAATATTGATCCGTTATGTGGATGACATATTTATTATTTGGCAACATGGTCATAAAGAGCGCGAAAATTTTCTGACTTCACGTAAATTCCCAAAATACAATTTACTCTAGGATTAGAGGAAAACAACTTCCATTTTCAGATGTTCTGGTCTCAAAATTGCATAAAGGACATTTTAAATACACTACGTTTATAGAAAACCGACAATACCGACAGATATTTAAGTGCAAGATCACATCATCAACCAGCACAAATTCAAGCTGTATCCAATACTCTAATATCTAGATCCGTCCGACTAACTGAAACACAGACGAGACAAAACGAACTTCATTTAATATCTGATGCATTAAAGAAAACTAGCTACACAAATCGCATCATAGAATATAAGCTATTAATGCACAGGGTTCCCGCAAAACGAATACCAAAAATTGTAAATCGCAAAGGCAACAAGTAGACTTGTCATATGTAAAAGGCACAACAGACAAAATCGAAAGGATTCCTAGAAAACACAACATACAAATAATACACAAGCCACAGACAACCATAGGTAAACTACTTGGAAACCCAAATACAAAATCAAATTGCATAACCACGAAGTATACAGCATTTCATGCCAGGACTGTGAAAAGTTGTACGTTGGGCAAACAAACAGGCAAATGTTAACAAGGGTGGAAGAACATAAACTCAGCATAAGAAACAAACAGACACACTCGGCTCTATTCTTACATCATCAGGAAACCAGAATAATCCGAGAAAGTTGAAAAACAAGATGAATTAAGATCAAAATACAAAATTTCTGGCCACACTATACCACAACTTGTTACGTTCTGGAGGCGCGTTTCACTAACCAAGGCAGCATCATCAGCAGATGATATAAACTAAAGTAACTTATCCTAACCGAGACTATTTATAGGTAAATGTGGTCACAATTGATTGCACTCGACTGCACCGTTGTCAAGTAAACAATAGAGGGGACTATAAGGAATAGGCCCTCTGTCTTTATTTGGTGCTTTCTTACCACATTTAACTATTTCTATACTCTCAAATACATCCAATAATCTATTATTAGATACATTTTTAATCAACTTAAGATTATTTATTCCTATTTGGTGATTGCTTTCCAAAGCATGTTGGGCAACGTTTGACTTTTCTGTTCTTCCGTATCTTAAATGTGCCATGTGTTCTTTAAAACGAATGTTTATGGAGCGTTTTGCGAGTTTGCCCAACATATTTTAGATCGCAGTCATTACAGCTAATTTCATAGGTGCCACTCCTCTCCTTCAAGTTGACTTTGGCTTTAGGAGATTTTTCAAACTATTCTCCGTTTTGTAGGCTACTCTAAAACCTACGTTCTTAAATACTTTTTCTAGACCTTTCGTATATGTAGGATCACATAGGAACTTATTGGGAGCCTCAGGTGCTTGAAGAGTAGTGGCATCTTTTAAGATTTTCTTATGCTTATGTCTATTTACTAATTTATGTACAAAATTTTCATTATATCCATTACTTTTAGCTATATTTTTAATCCGATTCATTTCATTGTTAAAACGTTCTTTACTTAATGGAAAATTGACTAACCTGTGAGTTGAGAAATGAAATGCTGTCATTTTATGTTGACGGCAATGAAATGAGTCGGATGTTATATACCTATCAGTATTAGTAAATTTCCTATAAATATCAAATTCTAATTTATCGTTATTTCTAATAACTAACGTGTCGAGAAAAGGTAATTGTCCATTGTTCTCCTTTTCGTACGTAAAATTAATGGAAGGATATTTATTGTTTAATGTTTCTAAGAAAGTGTCCAAATTTTCTGTTTTAGTATCAAAAATAGCAAATATATCGTCTACATATCTATACCACATCCTTGGGAAATACTTGAGTTCTTTTTTGAATTGGGTTTCTAATCTACTCATAAACAAATTTGCAAGGAACGGATATAAGCAACTGCCCATCACAGTTCCCTCAAGTTGTTTATAATATTTATTGTTGAACTGAAAAAACATTTGATTCACACATAATTTTGTGAGAAGCAAATATTTCTCAATAATTCCTTTCTTCAAATTATTGATTTCAAGTACTTCCTTTAGGTACTCTAAAGCTAGTGGTATGGGTATACTAGGAAACAATGAGCTTACATCAAAATATATTAAAATTTCACCTTCTTTTAAGTAAACATTTTTATCTTTATCTAAGAATTCTAACGAGCTGGTAACCTCAAAGTTATCGTACGAGATATTTAATTTGCTGAACTCTTCTACACACCATTTTGAAATATTGTAAGTTGGTGATACAACAGCTGAAACAATAGGTCTCATGGACTTCCCAGGTTTAGGGATTTTGGGAAGGCAATACAGTTTAGATAACTGTGGGTTACTATGTTTTAGTTGAATTTAAGTTTATCGGACACAAGGTTTTTACGCTGTTTTAAGGTAATTTTTACTTCTGTTACCATTTTTGATAACGGGTTGTTCTCTATTAAATCGTAAGGACCAGCTTGAATCAAATTGTCTACTTTTTCATAATAATCTGTTTTGTCTAGTATAACAACCTTATTTCCTTTGTTAGCTTTTAAATAAAAACATTATTTTTTCTTCAGTCCCTGGATAACTTCAGTATTTTTATGAGGAACATATTTTGACTTGTTAACAACGTTTTTTGAGATTTGATTTCTGCAAGCCTCTCTAATGAATCCCTTAGTTGACTCTAGCGCGTATTGAATGGAACTTTAGATATTCCCTATACTGGTTGGTAAAGTATTTTTTACTGGAAGCTCTGCAAAATTCAAACCTTTATTCAAAAGGGCGATTTCTTTATTGCTTTCGAAAACAATCACCAAATAGGAATAAATAATCTTAAGTTGATTAAAAATGTATCTAATAATAAATTATTGGATGCATTTGAGAGTATAGAAATAGTTAAATGTGGTAAGAAAGCACTAAATAAAGACAAAAGGCCTATTCCCTATAGTTCCCTCTATTGTTTACTTGACAACGGTGCAGTCGGGTGCAACCAAGTGTGACCACATTTACCTATAAATAGTCTGGGTTAGGATAAGTTATTTTAATTTATATCATCTGCTGATGATGCTAACTTAGTTTTAAAGAGATCGATCCTACAATTCCAATACTTTCTCAATCTATCAATAACACTCCTTTGGAATTATCCAAGCAATTATCATTCATTGGGATCCTACTCCTAACAGGTTGTTCTTTTTCCCTTTTCCACATATTGAAAACCTTAATAATAAAAACAAATTTCAATGTCTGGACGCTCACGCCCCCTATGAGTAATTTATTGTTACTGTTATTATTATTACATTCAATTATTTCCCATCTTCGCTTTACTTTGCTATTGTTTTAATAATTAATTTATTTACAACTATTACAATGGTAACTATCATTTTTATGGTTTTCCGACCTTTTACGCGTATCCCCCTAACTAATTATTATTATAAAATAAATATTTTGCTCTGTATATATTTTTACAAATTAGACTTAATTAGGTTGAGCATTGTATACACAACACTGTAATATAGGCAACCTGCCATCCTTCTGTGTTGTGCCATCAGACTATTAGTCAGTATACTCTATTTATTTTTTTCACCATATTAAAAATAATATTTCTGCCTTTTTCACTCACGCCCTCCCCACTTTCATGTTCAAAAATTCTCGAAAAAACAAAAACAGAATTATGGTTCGGTGCAACCAAATGTGTGTCTCCTTCATAAAATATTTTTTTTTTAAAGCAAAACCACATTGGTGGGTTCAAACTTATGATAATTATTAATTTATTTCTAACTGGTTTCGTTTTTTAAAATAATTGTAGAAAAGTCCTGAGGAAGGGATAAAATTAATCCCGAAAGCTTGACTAAACAATAGAGGGTACCACTCCTTTATTGGGCCTTATATATATATATATATATATATATATATATATATATATATATATATACATACATCTATATGTATATATATTTATATATATACAGTGTGGAAAAAAAGTATGCACTAACCCTAATAATTTGGTAGTCTGTATTTTTTATGCAAAATGCGCGAACATGTTAATTTAGTATTTTAGTTTGTCACATTCTGACAACATTTATTTGTTTTTTTACTGATATCTGTCAAGAATATGACGTAATCGACATTTTTTTTAAATGGAAACATATGGCATGAGATACATCATTTGAAAGCTCTTGTTTCACTCAGTATGTTCCTAAATTTTAGTGCGATTCTATTGTGCCATTTCAAAATGGCGACTGTTCAATTGTGCGTGGAACAAAAGTATGGACTACCCCTAATAATTTGGTAGTCTTCAGGTTTTATGGAAAATGCTCGAACACGGTAATTTAGTTTTTTAATTTCCCACTTTCTGATAAAAGTTATTAGATTTTTTTATTAACATTTGTCAAAAATATGACGTATTCGACATTTTTTTAATTTGCATTATATGGCACATCATTTGAAAGCTCTGGATTCAGTATGTTCCTAGATTTTAGTCCCATTCTGTCGTGTCGTTTAAAAATAGCGCTTGCTGAATTATTTGACATTTGTGGTATTTTTGAGAGGCGTCAATAAAAGAACAAATACATTTTATCAGAATGTGGGAAACTAAAAAACTAAATTGTCGCATCCGAGCATTTTCCATAAAACCTGAAGTCTACCAAATTATTAGTGGTAGTCCATACTTTTTTCCACGCACAATTGAACCGTCGCCATTTTGAAATGGCACAACAGAATCGCACTAAAATCTAGGAACATACTGAGCGAAACAAGAGCTTTCAAATGATATATCACATGCCATATGTTGCCATTTAAAAAATATGTCGATAACGTCATATTTTTGACAGATGTCAATAAAAAAACAAATCAATTTTATCAGCATGTGGGAAACTAAAAAACTAAATTAACATGTTCGAGCATTTTCCATAAAACCTACAGACTAACAAATTATTAGTGGTAGTCCATACTTTTTTCCACGCACAATTGAACCGTCGCCATTTTGAAATGGCACAAGAGAATCGCACTAAAATCTAGGAACATACTGAGCGAAACAGGAGCTCTCAAATGATATATCACATGCCATATGTTGCCATTTAAAAAATATGTCGATAACGTCATATTTTTGAGAGATGTCAATAAAAAAACAAATCAATTTTATCAGCATGTGGGAAACTAAAAAACTAAATTAACATGTTCGAGCATTTTCCATAAAACCTACAGACTAACAAATTATTAGGGGTAGTCCAAACTTTTTTTCTACACTGTATATATATGTATATATATATATATATATATATATATATATATATATATATATATATATATATATATAAAATATGCATCCCCATTTATCCTTTTAGCAAATTAAAGAACACTAGATTTTTTTAACGCAAAGATAATATTAAATTTGGGGGGCAGTTAAATGGCAAATAGGGCACTCATTTGACAGCGTGTTATTTTTTCTGAATTTTGGTAAGTTAGACTTTTACTTTCATTTTTTACTTCTCAAACCGTTTAATATTTAACAAGCAAGTATTGCGGATTCCCCAAACAGCTTGTCAGAATTAATATGTTTTTAGAATTGTTATTATTTAAAAACGTATTTTAAAAATTTTTGATAATTTTATTGCAAACATAACGTTAGGAAACAAAAGAAAAACAAATATACTAAATGAAAATAAATACTATTTCCACTGTAAATAAGATAGGTAAGTAAGTATTAATTTTTTTAACCAGTCAGTAAATATAAAACTTTAATCAAATACAAATTTGTATTTTGTTGCTCTTTGGCTCTTCTATAACCGAAGTGAGCCTTATTGGGACCACTAAATTGTGGGAGTAATGTGGAGTTAGGCGTTTCCAGGTTTCTTTCATTTTCTACTACAATTAGTCTACATTAACAGGCCGAAATGAGTTCGACTTATTGATTATATTAACTATATAACAACAAACATTTTCTATAGTGTTAATATCTGGACTGACAACTGTCCTGATAGTTGTACTCGGTAGTTGACTTTGACAGAATTTACAGATGGCAGCATTGTGTTCTCCACTTTCCAAACGTGTATTTGGCGTTCTTTTGTAGCATGACTGGAAAATCTTTTCATCTGTGAACACAACGTTCTCCCAGAAATGTAAATCTTTTACATAGTATTGCAGCGCGAATTCTACTCTTTACTCCTTATTTAATTCCGTTAAAAACGACTCTTTTCTGCAAGATATATTTTTAAATTTAAATCGTCTCTTATCCGACGTCGTGCTGATCCCGGAGAACCAGTCTCAGCATGAGCGGCAACTGCCGAATCAATTGGATTGTTTAATAAATATTGTATGACATTATTGTCTAGCTGTGATAAGGTTTTAAGGTACTTTTTACTTCTGTTATCATTTTTGATAACGGGTTTTTCTCTATTAAATCGTAAGGACCAGCTTGAATCAAATTGTCTACTTTTTCATAATAGTCTGTTTTGTCTAGTATAACAACCTTATTTCCTTTGTCAGTTTTTAAGTAAAAACATTGTTTTTTCTTCAGTCCCTGGATAACTTCAGTATTTTTATGAGGAACATATTTTGACTTGTTGTTAACAATGTTTTTTGAGATTTGATTTCTGCAAGCCTCTCTAATGAATCCCTTAGTTGATTCTAGCGCGTATTGAATGGAACTTTAGATATTCCCTATAATGGTTGGTAAAGTATTTTTTACTGGAAGCTCTGCAAAATTCAAACCTTTATACAAAAGGGCGATTTCTTTATTGCTTTGGAAAACAATCACCAAATAGGAATAAATAATCTAAAGTTGATTAAAAATGTATCTAATAATAGATTATTGGATGCATTTGAAGTATAGAAATAGTTAAATGTGGTAAGAAAGCACTAAATAAAGACAAAGGGCCTATTCCCTATAGTTCCCTCTATTGTTTACTTGACAACGGTGCAGTCGGGTGCAACCAAGTGTGACCACATTTACCTATAAATGGTCTGGGCTAGGATAAGTTACTTTAATTTATATCATCTGCTGATGATGCTAACTTAGTTTTAGAGAGATCGATCCTACAATTCCAATACTTTCTCAATCTATCAATAACACTCCTTTGGACTTATCCAAGCAATTATCTTTCATTAGGGATCGTACTCCTAACAAGTTGTTCTTTTTTCCGTTTCCACATATTGAAAACCTTACTAATAAAAACAAATTTCTATGTCTGGACGCTCCCGCCCCCTATGAGTAATTTATAACATTCTCTATTATTAACATTATTGTTACTGTTATTATTATTACATTCAATTATTTCCCATCTTCGCTTTACTTTGCTATTGTTTTAATAATTAATTTATTTACAACTATTACAGTGGTAACTATCATTTTTATGGTTTTCCGACCTTTTACGAGTATCCCCCTAACTAATTATTATTATAAAATAAATATTTTGCTCTGTATGTATTTTTACAAATTAGACTTAATTAGGTTGAGCATTGTATACACAACACTGTTAGATAGGCAACCTGTCATCCTTCTGTGTTGTGCCATCAGACTATTAGTCAGTATACTCTCTTTATTTTTTTCTCTATATTAAAAATAATATTTCTATCTTTTTCACTCACGCCCTCTCCACTTTCATGTTCAAAAATTCTCGAAAAAACAAAAACAGAATTATGGTTCGGTGCAACCAAATATGTGTCTCCTTCATGAAATATTTTTGTTTTAAAGCAAACCCACATTGGTGGGTTCAAACTTATGATAATTATTAATTTATTTCTAACTGGTTTCGTTTTTAAAAATAATTGTAGAAAAGTCCTGAGGAAGGAATAAAATTAATCCCGAAAGCTTGACTAAGCAATAGAGGGTTCCACTCCTTTATTGGGCCTATATATATATATATATATATATATATATATATATATATATATAATTCAATATATATATATATATATATATATATATATATATATATATATATATATATATATTTATATATATATATATATATATATATATATATATATATATATATATATATATATATATATATATATATATATAAGGCCCAATAAAGGAGTGGAACCCTCTATTGCTTAGTCAAGCTTTCGGGATTAATTTTATTCCTTCCTCAGGACTTTTCTACAATTATTTTTAAAAACGAAACCAGTTAGAAATAAATTAATAATTATCATAAGTTTGAACCCACCAATGTGGGTTTGCTTTAAAACAAAAATATTTCATGAAGGAGACACACATTTGGTTGCACCGAACCATAATTCTGTTTTTGTTTTTTCGAGAATTTTTGAACATGAAAGTGGAGAGGGCGTGAGTGAAAAAGATAGAAATATTATTTTTAATATAGAGAAAAAAATAAAGAGAGTATACTGACTAATAGTCTGATGGCACAACACAGAAGGATGACAGGTTGCCTATCTAACAGTGTTGTGTATACAATGCTCAACCTAATTAAGTCTAATTTGTAAAAATACATACAGAGCAAAATATTTATTTTATAATAATAATTAGTTAGGGGGATACTCGTAAAAGGTCGGAAAACCATAAAAATGATAGTTACCACTGTAATAGTTGTAAATAAATTAATTATTAAAACAATAGCAAAGTAAAGCGAAGATGGGAAATAATTGAATGTAATAATAATAACAGTAACAATAATGTTAATAATAGAGAATGTTATAAATTACTCATAGGGGGCGGGAGCGTCCAGACATAGAAATTTGTTTTTATTAGTAAGGTTTTCAATATGTGGAAAAGGGAAAAAGAACAACTTGTTAGGAGTACGATCCCTAATGAATGATAATTGCTTGGATAAGTCCAAAGGAGTGTTATTGATAGAATGAGAAAGTATTGGAATTGTAGGATCGATCTCTCTAAAACTAAGTTAGCATCATCAGCAGATGATATAAATTAAAGTAACTTATCCTAGCCCAGACTATTTATAGGTAAATGTGGTCACACTTGGTTGCACCCGACTGCACCGTTGTCAAGTAAACAATAGAGGGAACTATAGGGAATAGGCCCTTTGTCTTTATTTAGTGCTTTCTTACCACATTTAACTATTTCTATACTTCAAATGCATCCAATAATCTATTATTAGATACATTTTTAATCAACTTTAGATTATTTATTCCTATTTGGTGATTGTTTTCCAAAGCAATAAAGAAATCGCCCTTTTGTATAAAGGTTTGAATTTTGCAGAGCTTCCAGTAAAAAATACTTTACCAACCATTATGGGGAATATCTAAAGTTCCATTCAATACGCGCTAGAATCAACTAAGGGATTCATTAGAGAGGCTTGCAGAAATCAAATCTCAAAAAACATTGTTAACAACAAGTCAAAATATGTTCCTCATAAAAATACTGAAGTTATCCAGGGACTGAAGAAAAAATAATGTTTTTATTTAAAAACTGACAAAGGAAATAAGGTTGTTATACTAGACAAAACAGATTATTATGAAAAAGTAGACAATTTGATTCAAGCTGGTCCTTACGATTTAATAGAGAAAAACCCGTTATCAAAAATGATAACAGAAGTAAAAAGTACCTTAAAACCTTATCACAGCTAGACAATAATGTCATACAATATTTATTAAACAATCCAATTGATTCGGCAGTTGCCGCTCATGCTGAGACTGGTTCTCCGGGATCAGCACGACGTCGGATAAGAGACGATTTAAATTTAAAAATATATCTTGCAGAAAAGAGTCGTTTTTAACGGAATTAAATAAGGAGTAAAGAGTAGAATTCGCGCTGCAATACTATGTAAAAGATTTACATTTCTGGGAGAACGTTGTGTTCACAGATGAAAAGATTTTCCAGTCATGCTACAAAAGAACGCCAAATACACGTTTGGAAAGTGGAGAACACAATGCTGCCATCTGTAAATTCTGTCAAAGTCAACTACCGAGTACAACTATCCGGACAGTTGTCAGTCCAGATATTAACACTATAGAAAATGTTTGTTGTTATATAGTTAATATAATCAATAAGTCGAACTCATTTCGGCCTGTTAATGTAGACTAATTGTAGTAGAAAATGAAAGAAACCTGGAAACGCCTAACTCCACATTACTCCCACAATTTAGTGGTCCCAATAAGGCTCACTTCGGTTATAGAAGAGTCAAAGAGCAACAAAATACAAATTTGTATTTGATTAAAGTTTTATATTTACTGACTGGTTAAAAAAATTAATACTTACTTACCTATCTTATTTACAGTGGAAATAGTATTTATTTTCATTTAGTATATTTGTTTTTCTTTTGTTTCCTAACGTTATGTTTGCAATAAAATTATCAAAAATTTTTAAAATACGTTTTTAAATAATAACAATTCTAAAAACATATTAATTCTGACAAGCTGTTTGGGGAATCCGCAATACTTGCTTGTTAAATATTAAACGGTTTGAGAAGTAAAAAATGAAAGTAAAAGTCTAACTTACCAAAATTCAGAAAAAATAACACGCTGTCAAATGAGTGCCCTATTTGCCATTTAACTGCCCCCTAAATTTAATATTATCTTATATATATATATATATATTATATATATATATATATATATATATATATATATATATATATATATATATATATATATATATATATGTGTGTGTATATATATATATATATATATATATATATATATATATATATATATATATGATCATTGAATGTTTCTTGAACCATTGTAAATATATAAGTTTCAGCAAAGTTTTCTTGGGAATTTTGGCTTAGTAGAGTAAACTGCGAGGTAGGACATTTCGTTGACTTTCGTACAACTTTTTCAACTGGTTTATACCGTGTCTAAAAGTAAAATTGACCTTAAATAAATATATACGTTTTACAAAAAATAAACTTAATTATACATAGAACGAACACGAGTATTAGAGTCGACTGCTACTATATTACAAATAAGACATGTAGGTGCTATGAGAATTCTGTTGTTTTTTTGTGCTGTAAGAGTTTAAAAGAAATTATTTTACGAACATCCAAAATACCATTGTCATTTCATTTCTCATTTGGTATCCATTTGCAAAATAAAAGTGTATTTTTTTGGGGTACTAGTTATAAAACATAATAATGAATTATTTAATAAAATATTTATTAGAGAACTGCATATTTTCTAATTTTAAGGTGGAAAATTTAATTAAGAATATTAAAATATATTTTATTGAGACCAGCTATTTCCGATTTATCGTTTATGGATTGAGGATTGTTTTTAATGTGGATCATTTCATGATATTCGCGTTTTCTTTTGTGTGGTTCTGTTAAGAGTATTTTTGTTTCATCAAAGTTAAATTTATGACTAAAGTTTTCCTCATGTTTTTTAAGTGCTGTAGTATTTTTTTTATCGTATCGATGCCCATTTAACCTATTGTGAAGATGTTGGCTAGTTTGACCAATATACACAGAAGGACAATCTTTACATGGTATCTGGTATACAGTATGGGCTTTTTTATTTTGAGGAATTTCACTTTTTAGTTTGCTGTAATTATTATTTAGGAGGTTAAACCCTTTGTGACACACAGTAACATCATGTTTTTTAAAAAGCTTTTGGAAATTTTCTGACAGGTTGGGTATATATGGTAGGGACAAATAGTGTTTATGATTTTTCTTATTGTTTTTTCGGTTTTCTTTATCTGTGATATTGGAGTTGTGCTGTTTAATGCGTTGTCTAAAAATAGAATTTATTAGTTTTTGTGGATATGAGTTTAATTTAAGCACATTTTTTGCCTTTTTTATTGAGGTATTTCTAAACTCAGGGTTGCTCAATTTAATTGCTCTATCGGCTAAACTAATTACTACAGATTTTTTTTGTGATATATGGTGCTGTGATTTATAGTTTAGATACCTATCGGACCACGTAGGTTTTGTAGACCATTCTGTCCAAATTTTAGTATTTTTGTGGTGTAGCGTCATGTCAAGAAAGTTTATTTTGTTCAGTTTTTCGATTTCTATAGTAAATTGGAGTTTTTTATGGTAACTATTAAAAATATTTAAGGTATAGTTGATTTTATCTGTGGGAATTGCGCAAATACAGTCATCAACATATATATAGAAAAATGGTAACGAAAAATTTAATTTAGAAATAATTTGGGTCTCAAGGTCTTCTAGAACTATTTGGGAAATTATACTAGATATTGAGGCGCCCATTGCGCAACCTTCAATTTGCATGTAGAATGAATTTTTATATTTAAAATAGGTTTATATTAAAGTAATTTTTATAGCTTCTAAAAAATCGTTAAGTGGAATATCTGTATACTTTTTTATTTCAGGCCACTTTTTTTTTATTACATTTAGGGCAACGTCTATTGATACATTGGTGTATAACGATACTACATCGAGGGAAACAAGGGTGTAATCAATTGGGATCTGTACTTCGTTTATTTTTTCTTTAAAGCTCCATGAATCTTTTATGTAATGGCTATTTCTGTATGCTACGTTCGATAAAATATTTTTTAGAAATTTTGAAAGGTTATTCAAAGGGGACTGAATACAAGATACTATGGGTCTTAAAGGAATTCCTGGTTTATGAAGCTTGGGCAGGCCATATATTCTGGTAGGTAAGGAGGTTTGAATTAATAGATCTTTAGCTGTGTTTGGTGAAATAAAATTATTTTGTTCCCATTTTTTGATTAGCTCATTGTTCTTTTTTTGATAAATAGTTGTAGGGTCATTTTTAATTTCAATATATGTTGTTTTATCTTGTAATAATGCATTGATTTTGGAGTCGTAATCTGCGGCATTCATTATTACCGTTTTATTGGATTTATCTGGTTGTAAAATTAGTAACCCTGGGTTTTCTTTTAAAAAACGTTTAGTTTTCTTCAGATTTTTGTGTAGGTCTTGATTGTTTTTTTGCTGTTCACGTGAAATTCTATTATTCTTTGTTTTAAAGTTTGTCAATATATTACAACAAGACGCTCTAATTTCATCCTTCTCCGTTGTATTTTTATTACATATAGCTACTTCAATAGATGCGATTATTTCTGCAAAAGGAATGGTTTTATTATTCTCTATCGGAATCGCATATTTTGGGCCTAAGCTAAGGATTTCGCATACATAACTAGGTAATTCGGTGTTCGTCAAATTTTCATACCACACGTCTGTATTAAAATTAGTTTTTATTTGTTTAGGTTTCTGTTTATTTATTAAATCAGTAATTTTTTTGATATTATTTTTTCTAATTTTGGTAAAATAATTTTCGTATTTTCTGTTTTCTTTTTCCAGAAACGTGTTAAAAATTTGTGATGGAACATTTTCCTTTATTTTTTTGTTGGTTGTTTCCAAATTTAATTCTAGTTTTTTTATTTTAAAAATAGTGTCACTAATTAATAAGTTCAGAGTGCCAATGTAAAATTTCTTTAAAATGCCATTGAATTTTTGTTCCCGATTTACAGAGTCAAACAAAATATTTAAATTATTTTTAACTAAAAATTTTGGCGTAACATTTTCAGATTTACATCTTAATAAAAAATTTCTTCTGTTCCGTTGTTTAGCGAGTTTTGAATGTATAGAGGACGATTTTTTCATTGACAATATTCTGATTATGTATGCGAAATCCTTAGCTTAGGCCCAAAATATGCGATTCCGATAGAGAGTAATAAAACCATTCCTTTTGCAGAAATAATCGCATCTATTGAAGTAGCTATATGTAATAAAAATACAACGGAGAAGGATGAAATTAGAGCGTCTTGTTGTAATATATTGACAAACTTTAAAACAAAGAATAATAGAATTTCACGTGAACAGCAAAAAAACAATCAAGACCTACACAAAAATCTGAAGAAAACTAAACGTTTTTTAAAAGAAAACCCAGGGTTACTAATTTTACAACCAGATAAATCCAATAAAACGGTAATAATGAATGCCGCAGATTACGACTCTAAAATCAATGCATTATTACAAGATAAAACAACATATATTGAAATTAAAAATGACCATACAACTATTTATCAAAAAAAGAACAATGAGCTAATCAAAAAATGGGAACAAAATAATTTTATTTCACCAAACATAGCTAAAGATCTATTAATTCAAAACTCCTTACCTCCCAGAATATATGGCCTGCCCAAGCTTCATAAACCAGGAATTCCTTTAAGACCCATAGTATCTTGTATTCAGTCCCCTTTCAATAACCTTTCAAAATTTCTAAAAAATATTTTATCGAACGTAGCATACAGAAATAGCCATTACATAAACGATTCATGGAGCTTTAAAGAAAAAATAAACGAAGTACAGATCCCAATTGATTACACCCTTGTTTCCCTCGATGTAGTATCGTTATACACCAATGTACCAATAGACATTGCCCTAAATGTAATAAAAAAAAGTGGCCTGAAATAAAAAAGTATACAGATATTCCACTTAACGGTTTTTTAGAAGCTATAAAAATTACTTTAACATCAACCTATTTTAAATATAAAAATTCATTCTACAAGCAAATTGAAGGTTGCGCAATGGGCGCCTCAATATCTAGTATAATTGCCCAATTAGTTCTAGAAGACCTTGACACCCAAATTATTTCTAAATTAAATTTTTCGTTACCATTTTTCTATAGATATGTTGATGACTGTATTTGCGCAATTCCCACAGATAAAATCAACTATACCTTAAATATTTTTAATAGTTACCATAAAAAACTCCAATTTACTATAGAAATCGAAAAACTGAACAAAATAAACTTTCTTGACATGACGCTACACCACAAAAATACTAAAATTTGGACAGAATGGTATACAAAACCTACGTGGTCCGGTAGGTATCTAAACTATAAATCACAGCACCATATATCAGAAAAAAAATCTGTAGTAATTAGTTTAGCCGATAGAGCAATTAAATTGAGCAACCCTGAGTTTAGAAATACCTCAATAAAAAAGGCAAAAAATGTGCTTAAATTAAACTCATATCCACAAAAACTAATAAATTCTATTTTTAGACAACGCATTGAGCAGCACAACTCCAATATCACAGATAAAGAAAACCGAAAAAACAATTAGAAAAATCATAAACACTATTTGTCCCTACCATATATACCCAACCTGTCAGAAAATTTCCAAAAGCTTTTTAAAAAACATGATGTTACTGTGTGTCACAAAGGGTTTAGCCTCCTAAATAAGAATTACAGCAAACTAAAAAGTGAAATTCCTAAAAATAAAAAAACCCATAGTGTATACCAGATACCATGTAAAGATAGTCCTTCTGTGTATATTGGTCAAACTAGCCAACATCTTCACAATAGGTTAAATGGGCATCGATACGATAAAAAAAAATACTACAGCACTTAAAAAACATGAGGAAAACTTTAGTCATAAATTTAACTTTGATGAAACAAAAATACTCTTAATAGAACCACAAAAAAGAAAACGCGAATATCATGAAATGATCCACATAAAAAACAATCCTCAATCCATAAACGATAAATCGGAAATAGCTGGTCTCAATAAAATATATTTTAATATTCTTAATTAAATTTTCCAACTTAAAATTAGAAAATATGCAGTTCTCTAATAAATATTTTATTAAATAATTCATTATTATGTTTTTTAACTAGTACCCTAAAAAAATACACTTTTATTTTGCAAATGGATACCAAGTGAGAAATGAAATGACAATGGTATTTTGGATTTTCGTAAAATAATTTCTTTTAAACTCTTACAGCACAAAAAAACAACAGAATTCTCATAGCACCTACATGTCTTATTTGTAATATAGTAGCAGTCGACTTTAATACTCGTGTTCGTTCTATGTATATGACTGATGTATTATATTTTCACGTTGTGTGTGTTTTTATTGTAATATACAAAATGTCAGCTTCGTGTTATATGTCTCATATGTGTTACACAATTTGTTATCGCATTTAATGCATTTTGGATCTTTGTTTCTGATGGTAAGTTTATTTTTTGTAAAACGTATATATTTATTTAAGGTCAATTTTACTTTTAGACACGGTATAAACCAGTTGAAAAAGTTGTACGAAAGTCAACGAAACGTCCTGGAAAAAAAAATAAAATTATGTAACTGCCCACTACCTCGCAGTTTACTCTATTGAACCAAAATTCCCAAGAAAACTTTGCTGAAATATATATATATATATATATATATATATATATATATAATATATATATATATATATATATATATATATATATATATATATACAGTGTGGAAAAAAAGTATGCACTAACCCTAATAATTTGGTAGTCTGTATATTTTATGCAAAAAGCTCGAACACGTTAATTTAGTATTTTAGTTTGTCACATTCTGACAACATTTATTTGTTTTTTTACTGATATCTGTCAAAAATATGACGTAATCGACATTTTTTTTAAATGGAAACATATGGCATGAGATACATCATTTGAAAGCTCTTGTTTCACTCAGTATGTTCCTAAATTTTAGTGCGATTCTATTGTGCCATTTCAAAATAGCGACAATTGTGCGTGGAACAAAAGTATGGACTACCCCTAATAATTTGGTAGTCTTCAGGTTTTATGGAAAATGCTCGAACACGGTAATTTAGTTTTTTAGTTTCCCACTTTCTGATAAAAGTTGTTAGATTTTTTCTTAACATCTGTCAAAAATATGACGTAGTCGACATTTTTTTAATTGCATTATATGGCGCGTGACACATCATTTGAAAGCTCTAGATTCAGTATGTTCCTAGCTTTTAGTCCCATTCTGTCGTGTCGTTTAAAAATGGCGCTTGCTGAATTATTTGACAAAAGAAGAAATACATTTTATCAGAATGTGGGAAACTAAAAAACTAAATTGTCGCATCCGAGCATTTTCCATAAAACCTGAAGTCTACCAAATTATTAGTGGTAGTCCATACTTTTTTCCACGCACAATTGAACGGTCGCCATTTTGAAATGGCACAACAGAATCGCACTAAAATCTAGGAACATACTGAGCAAAACAGGAGCTTTCAAATGATGTATCACATGCTATATGTTGCCATTTAAAAAATATGTCGATAACGTCATATTTTTGACAGATGTCAATAAAAAAACAAATCAGTTTTATCAGAACTAAAAAACTAAATTAACGTGTTCGAGCATTTTCCATAAAACCTACAGACTTCCAAATTATTAGGGGTATTCCATACTTTTTTTCCACACTGTATATATATATATAAAATATGCATCCCCATATATCCTTTTAGCAAATTAAAGAACACTAGATTTTTTTAACGCAAAGATAATATTAAATTTGGGGGGCAGTTAAATGGCAAATAGGGCACTCATTTGACAGCGTGTTATTTTTTCTGAATTTTCGTAAGTTAGGCTTTTACTTTCATTTTTTACTTCTCAAACCGTTTAATATTTAACAAGCAAGTATTGCAGATTCCCCAAACAGCTTGTCAGAATTAATATGTTTTTAGAATGGTTATTATTTAAAAACGTATTTTAAAAATTTATGATAATTTTATTGCAAACATAACGTTAGGAAACAAAAGAAAAACAAATATACTAAATGAAAATAAATACTATTCCTACTGTAAATAAGATAGGTACGTAAGTATTAATTTTTTTAACCAGTCAGTAAATATAAAACTTTAATCAAATACAAATTTGTATTTTGTTGCTCTTTGACTCTTCTATAACCGAAGTGAGCCTTATTGGGACCACTAAATTGTGGGAGTAATCTGGAGTTAAGCGTTTCCAGGCTTTTTTAATTTTCTACTACAATTAGTCTACATTTACAGCCGAAATGAGTTCGACTTATTGATTATATTAACTATATAGCAACAAACATTTTCTATAGTTTTAATATCTGGACTGACAACTGTCCGGATAGTTGTACTCGGTAGTTGACTTTGACAGAATTTACAGATGGCAGATAACATGACTGGAAAATCTTTTCATCTGTGAACACAACGTTCTCCCAGAAATGTAAATCTTTTACATAGTATTGCAGCGCGAATTCTACTATTTACTCCTTATTTAATTCCGTTAAAAACGACTCTTTTCTGCAAGGTGTATTTTTAAATTTAAATCGTCTCTTATCCGACGTCGTGCTGATCCCGGAGAACCAGTCTCAGCATGAGCGGCAACTGCCGATTCAATTGGATTGTTTAATAAATATTGTATGACATTATTGTCTTGCTGTTCAGTGGATATCCTTGTGGGTTCTGTTCCTGCTTTTCTTTAAAAGGAATTTATTGCCATCCATTTTGATTTAATGTCGTGAACTGTACTTTTCGGTACTTGCTACTGTTCAGCCACATCTCTTCCAGACCATCCTTCCTCTGGAAATGCCACAATTCTCTTTTTTGGGGCACGTTCAAATGGGGCATAATATTTCTGGACATTAATTTTGATACTGAGATTCGAAGTCTAAATGTTCAGGTAATTTTTAGGTATACCAACTGAAGTTAGGGCTTACAATAGAAAAATATGCTGCCCAAAACTTCCATGGCCGTAACTGTACAAGGTGTCCCACGTAAGTTGACCTATTACTTTTTCTTAGAAGTGGTATAATGTAAAAAAAAAATAAATACAAGAGTTTCTTGGTTTAATTCGAGTATCTAAATTATGTTATTTTTATTTAAACAGGGTGTTTATAGTCCTTTGACAGCCATCATTATTTCAAACGAAACATTTTGCATATTTATAGATATTTTAGTAGATCTTCCAAAGGCAAGCCCAACAATATACAGGGTGGGCCAACGAAAATATTAAACCGCAATTTTCCTGATTTATAATGAAATTCTGGAAAAACGCTCGGACTTGTCGCTTTTTTTCATATTCTTATTTTTCAGCTTTTTCATCCCTGAAGCTTTAACCCCTACCTGGGTGGAGAACAATTCCCGAAATTTGAAATGGGAAGAGAGGTCGTGCCTCATCAAGTTTTTTTAACGTAATTTCGCCTTATTATTTTCAACCATAACCAAATGACAGGTTGTTAAAATTTATTATAGATTTGAAGGTCTCATCCAATACTATCTAACCCTAAAATTTCGCCGCAAAATTTTCTTCGATAACGAAATGAAAGCTAAAATGGTGTAAGAGGCAATGTGGAAAAAATGTCTACTTACTGTTGTGCTAAGGTTATTAGATGCTGGAAATGAATGAGGAGTAAAATAAGTTGTGTTCAAAACATTCACGTACATTATGCAATATTTCGGGAAAAAAGTCTATTGCATCCAGATGAAGTGACCCGGATGGCCACAATATGTCTCTTCCTTCCAATCCAGCTTTGAGGAAAATTTTCATCTAAAAATTGTCGCATAGATTGTACGAAATGAGGTGGTGCGCCATCTTGTTGAAAAATGATTGTATGATGGTCTTCTTCATTCTCCAATACTTGCACGAGGGCTGAATAAATAGCATTCTCTAATAGCTCCAGATAAATTTCACCATTGAGATTACCGAGTATAAAAAATATCTTTAATTTGTAAGTGAGTATGTACCTCACGAAGTCTTGGATTTTCATCTGATTAGTATCGACAAATATACCTATTTATTTTCAATGTCATTAAATTAACTTGAACACTCATCCGAACATATCGAACATGTAGTTTTGTTTATTGTTAATAATTTCACTGACCACTACACAAAACTGGAGTCGGCGATCAAAATCATCTTCGTTCAGTTCCTGAACCAATCGCATCTGAAAAGGCTGGAACTTATGTTGTTTAAAGATTCTTCTGATGGTTGTGCGTGAAACAGCAGATACGTCGGTCAATTTTCTATACTAAAATTCGGATCCATTGCTACATGACGAAAAACAGCCACTTCCCTTGCTTCGTCTCTTTCATGCTTTTTATTTTCGGCAAATTCGGCAATCAGTTGCAAAACGTAAACAGCGGATACATTTTTTTTCAGAAAGCCGCTGTTACTCACGCAGTCATTATTTAAATAAACAATTTAATAATTTAATTCTACTACAATTAACAATCGATTCGATATGGTTGTAACCTTAGAGTAAGAATAAAAATAGAGTTCATTATTTACATCTTTAGCCACTGCCAAGATTTCCTCACAGTATAAGGTCGATCGTACGACAATACCAAGCCTAGCCAGGTACGCCAATGTTTATACGAATTTATATTACAGTGGATACGTTTAAAAATCATGCAACAATATTATTATGCAAAGAATAGTAATTTTTAAATGTGTTCAGATTATTTGTTGCGTTTAGATTGACAAACAAAAATCTTTTTTGGCTTTTTCTCAACTGAATAAAAATATTTAACTTTAAATTAATTGAAGCAGATATTTAATATAATTACATACCTCAACATGTAGACTAGTCTGTCAACGGAATATAATATTAATAATTATAATATTATTTAAGCAAGCATAAGAAATTATATTATTTACCTTAAGTTTTTATAGACACATAGTAGTTGTACAAATACTTTCATCCTATCGGGACTCATCAGTGCGGCGCCGATCGTAAGAGAAAAACATTAAATAATAAAAAAGAATTGATTCCAAAATTTTAAAATGTGTCAGTTTGTTTGACATGTAACCTAGATATGAAAAAAATGATAGTTTGCAGCCATCTATAACGTTATTTTTAAATGTGTTCAGATTATTTGTTGCGTTTAGATTGACAAACAAAAATCTTTTTTGGCTTTTTCGCAACTGAATAAAAATATTTAACTTTAAATTAATTGAAGCAGATATTTAATATAATTACATACCTCAACATGTAGACTAGTCTGTCTATGGAATGTTTCGATACATAATATAAATAATATTATTTAAGCAAGCATAAGAAATTATATCATTTACCTTAAGTTTTTATAGACACATGGTAGTTGTACAAATACTTTCATCCTATCGGGACTCGTCAGTGCGCCGATCGTAAGAGAAAAACATTAAATAATAAAAAAGAATTGATTTCAAAATTTTAAAATGTGTCAGTTTGTTTGACATGTAACCTAGATATGAAAAAAATGATAGTTTGCAGCCATCTATAACGTTATTTTTAAATGTGTTCAGATTATTTGCTGCGTTTAGATTGACAAACAAAAATCTTTTTTGGCTTTTTCGCAACTGAATAAAAATATTTAACTTTAAATTAATTGAAGCAGATATTTAATATAATTACATACCTCAACATGTAGACTAGTCTGTCAACGGAATGTTTCGATACATAATATAAATAATATTATTTAAGCAAGCATAAGAAATTATATCATTTACCTTAAGTTTTTATAGACACATGGTAGTTGTACAAATACTTTCATCCTATCGGGACTCGTCAGTGCGCCGATCGTAAGAGAAAAACATTAAATAATAAAAAAGAATTGATTTCAAAATTTTAAAATGTGTCAGTTTGTTTGACATGTAACCTAGATATGAAAAAAATGATAGTTTACAGCCATCTATAACGTTATTTTTAAATGAATAGTAATGTTTTTCCAATATTAGTTTCTAAGGAGTATAAAGAAATTACTTTTACTACAAAATACAAGCTAAAATAACCAAAGCCTCAGATCAGATTATCTCACTAACAAAAGTTTTAATTAGATATGACAACCCCGATCGACTACTCCACGTATTAGTCCATCCCACTTTCATTGACCCGGGATTCGTATAGTATGGTAGTACAATAGTCTACAGCAGATTGTAACAGGGCCACGTGACCATAGGCGTGGCTTAAAAACCGATAGCGGCCCGTGGAACTACAATAAACTGTAACATTAAAGGAATTAATTTGACAAAAAATATTTTAAAAATATCAGTATCTACTTATCCAAAGTTGAAATTTTGCACAAAAATCAAGTGGAAAATAGAAGAGAACTGTTAAAATTTTATCAATTATATGTGGCAAAACAAAATGGTGGCTAATTAAATGTTTGCTACGCCGTTAAATTTCCACTTTCTCGAATAGAAACCTTTTTATGAAGAAAATTAATAAAAGTCATAAATAATTTTTTTACAGATTAATAAATTTACAAAAATAAAAAATATTTAACTATTAAATTTAAAAAAAAAATAATAAAGAGCAAAAACAAAATTTAAAAGATGTAGATACGTTAAAGCAAAGAATATTTGTATTTATGTATGTTAGATCTACACAAAAAAGTTGTCGGTACAAAAAACGCTGACATTAAAATAATTTTAATCATAGTAGCAAAATGATGTGCAGTCTTAAATACCCCCAAATATCTATTTTTAGTCAAATTTATACAACTGTTGACATCGCCATTTTGAATATTTATTACTAAAAATGTATGACTTGCACTCTCAGTATCGATTTTAAATTAAATCTAAATAAATGTTAAAATTCGCTCGCAATCTTGACATTCCAACTCATATTTTTTAAATATTTATTAAAACTTTGTGAGATGTATTCTCAAATACCACCAGAAGCTGACTTTCACTCAAGTCTATACAATTGTTAAAATTTCGCCGCCGTGTTGGCACCACCTTCTTGAATTTTTAAATGTTGACAAAAATACATGTGCAGTCTTAAATACCTTCAAATGCAAAAATTTGAAAATTAGTCTGCCATGTTGGGGTCGCCAGTTCTAATTCTCAAATATTGACTAAAATTTCATAACCTTCACTTTTAAATTCTCCTAGATACCAATTTTTCAGCCGAATCTGTACAAGTGACAAAATTCGTTCTCTATATTGGCACTGCTACTTTGAATTTTGTTGGGCAATGAATTAACCAGCACAAATATTAAAATCCGTCCGACATATGTATCAGCATTGACATGTTGACACCGCTATTTTGAATTTTTAAATCTTGACACTCCTAAATTTTCTGTTTAATCTACAGAAGTAACAAAATTCGACGGCCGTATTGGCGCCGACATTTTCAATTTCTAAATGTTGATTAAAAAATTCAAACCTTTTTTGGCCAAAAATGATGCATGTCAAATTTGAAAATAATCGGTATGTAGAAGCGGTGAAAAATCCATCACAAGATTTAAACCAATACAGACAATCAGACGAGTAGTGAAGCCAATAAAAGCGTGTTAAAAACATTGTTTTTTAATTTAAAACTTTAAAACCATAATATATAAATAACTAGTTTCCTTTCAAACTTATCTAACTTAATGGTTTGATTTTAGATAGAAGTGAAAAACAATTTGGTTTTTTTCGGATGTTATTTCGTGATTTCTAAATCTTAGTATAATTTCACAATTTAATCTCGCAAATCTTTTTATTGGCATTAACAAAATCCACACACATTTGTGAAAATACTAAAAATCGTGCCATAGAACGATGAAAATACCTATTTACCTTATTAAATAATAAGTAAGAATCCGAGTAAGAATACTTCCTTTTGTGAAGGATAATGAAGCATAAACCATTTCTTTATTTTCGTACATCAAATATTTGAAAAGGCCGTCATTCTGTTCCGCCATATTCAATTCATACCACTATTTTACCAGTTTATTTTTGTATCAGACGTAATTTTTGTCGAAAATTAAAGAAAATTGAGTTAATGGAGTAAGTAGAATTTTTAGCTATACCGGGAACAGGCCGACCGACAGAAACGGAAAAACATGTTTTTCGGCATTTACGGACCCTAAAACGTGAAGATCTGTAAACACCTGGAACAATGATTTTTTTTACAATTTCTTCCTTTTGCGGGAAGTAAAACCAAATATCAGGTACTTGTACATGGGCCATCCCCATCTCTTGGTTTATCGTAAACATTGGTCGATAGAATGTGAAAAAAAGGGGGACCATGTTAGCGCATACCTCTAACGTGATTTATGAACGTATTGCGCTTTCTAGTTTAATTCTTACTCTGAGGTTGTAACGTTCCTAAAAATTCACGGTGATCTGATGTAAATCAAACACATGGTGCGTCCAGAAACTTTTTTTTTGACAAAAAGTTAACAAATAAATAAATACATCTCAAATGCCAGTCTAATTTTAGAGTCAGATAGTATTCAATGAGATCTACAAAATCAGGGGGTTGTGCTTTTCCCCGTTAGGGGATTGAGGTTACGGGATGAAACAATCAGACAAGTTGTTCCCCCTCGAATCAGAAATCGAGGGGTCCGAGTTCTTCGATTTTGTTCATAAAAACGTAAAAAACGAAGTCTAATTTGTCTCAAGTCTTTCAAATCCCTAACAAATTTTAGCAAGCTCCCATTTTGTTATGGTTGAAAAAAAAAGACGAAATTATAGGGTCAAGAACTCGATGAGACCTTTAAAAGAGGTATGGCACGGCTCTTCTTCCATGTTCAAATTTCGAAGGTCGTTCTCCCTCCAGCTAGAGGCTTAAAGCTACGTGGATGAAAAATGCTGAAAATAGTTCCCCCTCAAATCAAAAATCGACGCTTGGGCGTTTTTTCAGATTCTTGTTTTATAGCCGGAAAATCGAGGAGTTAAGTTTTTATTGGCCCACCTTCAATACTCGTCTCGTAATAGTATGTTATGTTTCCGATATACGAGTATTGGCATTTATGTTCAGGATTTGACCTCTATTTAAAGTGATGTAACTAAGATACTTAAATGATTTTTAAATATTTGCGTACGTCGAAGAATTTTCTAATGTTTCTAATTTCAAGTATTCAGTTTTTTTAAACCAAAGTGTTTTGATAATTTTCTTATTTTTTTAAAATGTAGTTTCCCGTATATTATCTCAAATTTAAATATGATATTGAAAGATGAATTCATATGTAGTACCATGGTTGAGTCAACGTTTCTTATTGACAATTATCTTCAGAATATTTTATTTTTTTATGTGAATATCTATGAAGGCGTACCAATACCAGATTATTACTATCGCATAAGTGAGATAAATTGGATAAAAATTTAAACTATTCAAAATAATAAAGAATACCTACTGAATAACAAATTGAACAGTAAACGATATTGTTTCTACGATAAATAGGCGTGATAAGAACATTTAGTACCCTTGCGATCTAAGGAAACATCGATAAAGTAAATGGAGAGTAATATTTTAGAAAATAACGTTAATATTTTACTTAAAATTCCACTTAAAAAGTAATGTGATAGAAAATATATCACTTTTAATTTAATTTCTAACAAAATCCGATTAAATTTCTATATATTTTTTTGTCATCTCATGGCCAATTATGAGAACAACGATAGTGTTTACTGGTGAATTTGATATTTATTAGGTAATTTTTATTATTTTGAAAAATTACTGTTTTAATTCAGTTTATCTAATTCTCTGATACTTACTAGGTAAAAGAAGAAATTAAGACTACAAATGTTACATTTGATTAATTTTAATAGTATAAATAATAAAACTTTTTGAAGAAAATCGTCAATAAGTTCGAAAGGCTGACTCATATACTCATGGGTTTATATATCGTTAAATTCGTCTTCCAATGCTCTATTTGAATTTCAGATAAAATAGAGGGAGTTACATTAAAAAAATATCAAAACTCAAAACTTGGCAAACTGAACATTTCTATCATTTAAAAAATTGAATACTTGAAATTAAATACATTTTTCAGCGCAAGCAGATATTTAAAAGTTGTTCAAGTGTCTTAGTTACATCAATTTAAATATGTGTCAAATCCTGACGTAAATGCCAATATATCAGAAACGTAGTCTAAAACCCATACTATTATATATTGTTGGGCTTGTTTTTGGAAGACCTATTAAAATATCTATAAATTTACAGATACATTTAAAATAAGAAAGTTGATATCTGATCAGAGCAATATGAACACTATTTATACATGAAAATAATATAATTTAAAAATACAAATCAAGAAACTTTTTTTTTTAACTTTTTTTCGTACGACATACAAGTTCTGAGATAAGGTAGTAGGTCATCTTACATGGGACACCTTGTACAGATACAAATGTAATGAATCCAAAAAAGTTTGTATGACGTCTGCATTATTAAATTATTATAGCTTATTTAAGTAATAACGAGATACATGATCAAGTAAAAAAAAACGTATCATGTCCACTATACGGGCATGATTAAACAAAAATTCCCCTTTTGTTATTATATCCGAGGTAACAACAGCTGACTTCATAGGGACCTTTTCCCACGCTGTATTTATTATTTTTTTGTCATATTTTCCTACTGTGTTTATTCCAGTGGATAAGGTCTCAAAAGTTAGCCACGCGAAAATGACAAATTATTATTAAAGCCAAGGATCTACACGCTATACGATACCGAAATCGAAAAGCAAGACTAATTTTTTACACAGATCTTTCCACACAGATTCCTGCTCGAGATTCTTCCTCTATTAAACAATTAAATGTAATCAACTACTTTTAAATCTGTTAATTAAAATTTATATAAATAAAGAGTCGTGAGGGGCGGATTTAGGCATGGTCTTTATGGGCAGCAGCCCAGGGCCCCCATCGAAACCGACATTAAAAAAAAATTATACACATTTCCCATACATAAATAAAGTTTAAATCGGTTTGAAACACTATTGAACTTGAACAAAATATCAAATATAAATGTTTTAAATGACAGTAAATTATAAACTTGCTATCGCTTCAGCCGGTGAAATCAAAATATACTTTGACATTTGTCAACTATGCAAATAATGTTACAACATCGGAATAGCACAGCAAGGTGCAAGTCCATTTTGTCTCCACTTAAGTGTGTTGTGTTAGCTTACCATAACTGTCAACTTTGGACAATTGAGGTTATGTATTCTATGTTATAATATATTTTATAAGTACCGTACAGTACGTATCGTTGAATATTAAATAGCCATTCGATCGGTAGAGTGTGGTGTATGCTGTCCAGATACTTTGTTTTTTCAGTAGTAAGCGTCTATTTATTTTGTCTCCGTTTCCCTTACAGTGTAATTCTCCATAAGCCATAAGAAGTATTTGCGACCAATGTTCAATCTTTCCGACAGGGGTTCGATTCTTAAATCGGGGAGCGTCTTCCCCTATAGAACTTCCTGTGTGTGTCTTTAATGAAGCGTTCTCTGGGAATACGCTCTCTTTCAAGAATATAAGTGCAGCACTAAGGTCGGTCTAGACAATATTAGTGTAGCGTGTGTTGGCCATCAATATGATACTTGGCTGCAAAAATAAATACGGCAAAAAAAATAGAAAATTGCAATAAGGTGAAATATTTTTAAATTATGAATTAGGTAATTTCCTTTTAATTAACTCTGTTGACTTAGGTTTGTGGTCTACATAGCTAAATGATAATATTATTAATCACTGTCTCTCACATGAAATGACTTACTTCCAAAATAAAGATAAAAAAAAACAACAAACAACCTCGGCCCTAGGCCTACGTTATCAGGAAACCGGCCACAAAATAAATGTCGATAGGTGTAGGGAGATTGCCAATACGAAGCATTATATAAGACCAGAATAATCCGAGAAGCCATAGAAATAGAAAAGAAAACTGATTTAAATAATAGGGGCGAATCATTAAAACTGTCAACAAATCTAAAATCACAAAAAATCAAGCGGAATTAGTGCAACAACAAGAGCCAGATCCGGAAAACATAAATAATGACTAACGGCCGCTCAGATATAACCTTCGGCCCTGGGTGGGGGTAACTCGCAGTCGATTAAATTATAGTTTTACTTCTCAATGAGTTAACCTATGCCCAAGAAAATAATTAACAAAATATATATATATATATATATATATATATATATATATATATATATATATGTATATGTATATGTATATATATATGTATATATATATATATATATATATATATATATATATATATATATATATATATATATATATATATATATATATATATATATATATATATATATATATATATATATATATATATATATATATATATATATATATATATATATATATATATATATATATATATATATATATATATATATATATATATATATATATATATATATATATATATATATATATATATATATATATATATATATATATATATATATATATATATATATATATATATATATATATATATATATATATATATATATATATATATATATATATATATATATATATATATATATATATATATATATATATATATAGATATATATATATATATATATATATATATATATATATATATATATATATATATATATATATATATATATATATATATATATATATATATATATATATATATATATATATATATATATATATATATATATATATATATATATATATATATATATATATATATATATATGTATGTTAATAAGGAATTACAAAATCAAAATAGATCATTTTCAAATAAATATTTTACGATAAAAATACAAATGGTCAAATACGGGAAAGATCTTGGTTGTGCTATTCTACCAGTGTGGGAAGGTGTTTTTCGTCTAGTCTGCAAATTTTCTCTATCATGTCTTCTCAGTACACAACGGGATTCTCTGACTGGAAGCATATAGGATCTTGTTTAGAAAGTCACGAAAATTGTAATGAACATAGGAGATCATTTTTGGCATGGTTAGCACAAATATGTCTGTTATTGACAAACAGTTGCAGGAGCAACGAAAAAAAGATCCGAAATATTACTACAATGTCCTAAAACGGTTTATTGCAGTAGTGAAATATTTAAGTGTAGGGGGCTTAGCATTCAGAGGTTACGAGAAAATATTTGACTCTCCACACAATGGTAATTGTATAGGGGTCTGGAATTACTCGCAAGGTTTGGTCAATGTATGTTTGTGCAAACCTATCCAACAACAAGAACTGCTATGGGTCTTTCACGTCGTACTTATCAAAAACAGTTTAGGAACAAATAATGGAGATTAGGGAAAAAGAAGTAATAAAAAGGATTATAGTGAAGTAAATAATGACGACGCAAAATACTACTCAATTGTTATATTACCTATTATAGTACGATGTTGTTTTGTATGATAGATGCTTATGTTTAATCAACATTAGTATTCACGGTGGATTTGCCTTATCCAATTTCCTTAGAATAATTTTAAGAAAAAAAAATGGATTGCCACTGGACATTTGTAGAGGAATTGTTCAAGCACATCTAAAACAAAATAAAGAAATGCGCTGATTGTGTGTCGTATGCTGCGCATTCCCTAAATCTAGTTGGCGTGGAAGTCCCAACTCAAATTCTGAACTTTTCTGGAGTAGTACAACAAATATGTGGTTTCTTTGTCCCATCTACCCATAGGATGGAGCTTGCAATCGCGAAACAAAACTAAAATTTTCGATAGAGTTTAAGCCAGACTAGATGGTGTTGTCACTATGATGCTATCAGAGCTTTAAAAAATAGTTACAGCGATATCATGAATATATTAAAATAGTTTAGTGACAATATGGATGGACAACATGATTTCCAAAGAGAGGTACAAAATTTATATTATTTGGCGAAACTTGAAACTGCGATTTTAACTGTTTTTTGGCAAGAAATTTTAGAGAGATTCAATTTGGTTAGCAAAAAAGTGGAGACACCGTGCTTAGACATGTAAAGGTGGGAAATTAATTACATCACTAGAATCGTTCATGACCAACATACGAGAAAAATTAGATCAGATACTAAACGAATACGAGGAGAGAGGCAAAAAATTAACTACCAGTATGGAATACAGTGATTTATAAAGAGACGGACGGATTACTTCAACATCTTAGGATAAATCTACGTTAGATAAGTTGATTATGGATTTAAATAGAAGAGGCCGTCTATGGGGAATTTGGCAAAAGATTCAAATTTTTAATGGATTTGCAAGACAGCAACGTCGAAAATATTGTTTTGGAAACAGCATGTAATGTTGATGATTGATTATTATTCGGATGACATAGACGAACATTTAGTTAATTAATGCATTCACTTAAAATACTACTTACAGACTAAGCCAGACTCATACGACTCATGCACTAACAGTAAAGTTCTGATAGACCGGAAAGCGGAGACCGAGGTAGCCTCTCTATTGTACCCCTATGTCCAATCCATCTTCCAAAAAAACATTGTCTAAATATAGTTTCAGTACCATCCTGCTAAAAACATATTTCATCATTTGGTGCACCATTACTTAAAAAAGTCAAGTCTAAATACTTAATACAGCAGGTAAAGTAAGGAACTTACGGTTATCCGGAAATAGTTGTGTAACTATCTGGGAGAATTTCGGTCCTTAAAAGATTTAAATATTTTTCTCTAGTTAATGTGTCTTCCATGAAGAAGGGATATATTATTTTTGCACCCTGTATACCACACTAAACGTTTATCTTTTCAGGAAAATGGGTATGATTTTCACGTATCCAATGTGGATTTTCCCTGGCCTAATATCGAGAATTATGTCTGTTATCTTTTCCGTAAAAAAAAAGATGGTTCTTCAGAAAAAATAATTTGATTGACAAAATTTAGACTGGTATTGCAACGTTCGATCATGATTTCACAAAATTCCAAGCGCCTATCGTGATCATCCTCAGAGAGTTTTGCACCAAAGTGGTTTTGTATGGATAAAACTTTTCTGTTTTTAGAAGTCTGTCTACGGACATGTGTGAGACGTCATTTTCTCTTCCTGTTGTTCTGATAGAAATGTGCAGTTTTTCTTCTAAACTGATTAAAACATTCAGGGCCCTATCAACATCTGTTGCGCTTTTAGGTCTTCTAAAACGTACGGTATCTTTTAACTTTCCAGTTTCACGAAATGTTTTGTTAATTCGACTTACAGTACATTTAAAGTTCTTGGATTTCTGTTAAGATATTTTACATTAAAAATGTTACAAACGTCTTGTAGGGTTCGCATTCTATCCCCATAACCGAGTACAATTAAAATTTTAGTTTTTGTGGTTTCAGTTAAACGCTCTATTTTTGTAAATCAACAAAACTGACATTGTCAAACATACCAGGTAACCATTCGTGTGCAGGTATTTTAACAAAAAGTAATACATTAAACTATGGATATTAGACCTCTATTTTCGTACAAACTGTTGACACTAAAAAGTGCTCTTAATAAAAAATATTGAGAATAATAGGCAGATTTTTAAAAAGTAATATAATATAGGGTGTTCCATTAAAAAAAAATTCCTTTTATTCCAGAAAAACGGTAAATTTGGCAGCAATGCAAAACTTGCTATTAGATCCGGCATAATTTCATACCTAAAAGTACATATTTTCATTAAATTCAGGTAAGCGCTACCTGAGATATTTCGCCGTATTCTTACTTTTGTTACACGCTGTATAATAATCGTTTCAATTGCTATTGTCCGTTTGAAAAAAATGAAAAAATATATTTATCGTAAGCTAACACACGGATCTACTAACTTGTAGAAGAAAATTTGAAAATAAATAATTTCAGCATTAGCTGCAGGGGTGTGCAGGCCATGGAAGCAAGGGAAGCAGCAAAAATAAATTACAGAACTACGAAAACGTAATTTTTGAAATAGGAAACCATTAATTTAGTTTATATTAAAAATGCTAAAATATTATCTTAATTATCAAGCCCATAATAAATGCGGCCTTGACTCCGACCCAGCCACAATAGAATATCGAATAGAACCTATGCCGGCCGCTAGCTTCTCTGCAGCCAAGTCCTGTATGCTTGATTTCCTGTGAATCGAGCCAGAGGTTATTGAACTTTCCACCGGCTGTTTGCAATTTTTGCGTTTCAGTCGCGTAAGTGGTGGCGGAAGCTATCGTTGGAGTAGGTTCTTTGTTTGAACGGCTATACGTGTGTTGTGTGATATGTACGTCGCCTCGTGCATGGTGCGATATGGAAAACAATAATACGGACGTGGATATGCAAATACCGTCAACTTCGGCTGTCGGTAATAACGTTGAAAATGTTGGAGAATTTGGTAAGAAGAGTCTGTGAATGTGTGGTGTGTGTCTTAATAATAAAGGAATTTTCAACATTAAACTTCGCTGATAAGCTTCAAATAATTTCCAAAGGAAGGGCAAAACCGCCTATGAACAATTTAACCACAAAAATGAGAAACTGTATTAGACATTTTTATCCGGAAAACAATACGAACAATTTAAATGGCTAACAGGGTGTGAAAATATAAGTAAATTATTTTGTTGGCCATGTTTACTTTTTGAAAATGAAAAAGGTCTCTGGAATAAAACTGGTTTTTCCGATTTAAAAAATTTCCATAAAGCTGTAAAAAGACACATTATGTCCAAAGCGCATTTACAGGCCGTCATAAAAGAAAAAGTCTTCGGCAAAACCTGAATTGAACACGCCCTTAATAAACAGTTGGAAATTAGTCACCGCCAACATAATGAAGTAGTCGATAAAAATAGGCAAATATTAAGAATACTTATCGATGTTGTTTGTTTTCTCGGACAGCACGAATTGGGATTTAGAGGTCATGACGAAACAAGGGTTTCTTCAGATAGAGGAAATTTTCAAGATTTACTTAGTTTAATGGCTAAATATGATAATTGCTTAAAAAATCATTTAGAGCAGTCTAGCGTTTTACGTAGAACGTCGAATCGAATCCAGAATGATTTAATTTCCGCTGTTGCAACCATTATTCTAAAAAGAATTAAGCAAGAGTTTGGCAAGGCGCGGTTGATTGTTATTGTTCTGGACGAAACAACTGATATCACTAATTTTAGCCGATTATCTATAGTAATCTACGTTAAAACAGACGGAAGTATTCAAGAGCGATTTTTAGGTTTTAAGAATGTGTCCGAAAATCGTACAGCAGATGCATTGTATACCGTAGTTTATAACGTTACTAAAGAAATTTATGGAGAGAAAAAATTAGTTGCTTAAAGCTATGATGGAGCTGCAGTAAATGGCAGGACAATTAGGGGGTCTGCAAGCTAAAGTTCGAGAAACTTTCCCAAATGCTGTGTTTGTCCATTGTTTTGCTCATAAATTAAATTTAGTTTTATTCCAGTCCATCAATCACATTAAAGAGTGTAAAATATTTTTCGTTACTTTAAGTGGCATGGTTGCTTTTTTTCCAAGTCAACAAAACGTACACAAGCTTTGGACTCCATTATCCGCAAACGATTGCCCAAAGTAGCTCCTACTAGGTGGAACTATAATGGAAGACTTGTGTTAACAGTATCTGAAAATCGTGAATCACTGATTGAACTATTTGAGAATATAATAGAAAATAATGAAACGTGGGACTCGGACTCGGACTCGGATAATGCTTTAAATATATTACAAACTAAAACAAATGATATTGCTTTTTGCCTAAAAAGAGTGGATGATTTTAAGTCCATGTTAAGCCAAAAAAGAGATGACTTTGACCTATTTTGGGAGAAAACGATGACGTTAAATGTAGAGCCACAAGCCAAGCGTCTTCGAACAGACAAGGTGGGAGATGTTCAAACATCATACAGACCCCTCTTTTATGAAATAATCGATCAAATTCAGCAACAAATAAACTATAGATTTAACGGTTTAAATGATTTTAAATTCCTCGAGCTCTGCAATTTTGATGCATTTAAAAGAAAAACTTTTCCAGAAGATGCGTTTAAATCTCTTCTTCAATATGGCCAGTTCTTCGACCGAGTGTTACTGCGATATGAACTAAAAGTGATTTACGAAACTGATGACATTAGCGCAAAAAATAACGCTAAGGAACTAATGCAATTTTTAAAAGACAAGGAGCTGGAAGATGCCTACATGGAAGTGTCGAAATTGTGTGAATTAGTATTGACCATACCCGCCACAAGTTCATCAGTAGAACGCAATTTTTCAACACTTAAACGTATAAAAAATTACGTGAGAAATTCATCGGGGCAGGAGAGACGTTCGCATATATCGCTGTTGTCCATTAAAAATAAACTTCTCCAAAATATGTTGGAGCATCCACGTTTTTATGATGACGTCATTGACGAATTTACAAAAAATGATCGAAGAATTGAATTACATTACAAATGGGTAAGTTTCTAAAACTATTGCTTCCCTTTCTTAAAATTTCACCGCACGCCCCTGATTAGCTGGGTTAAACGAAACGTCTAGAGCGATTGGCCACTTACTGTAATTTAGTACAATTTAACTAACGAGCAGAAACAACCGAGTATATCATATATTGGCTAATTACATTAAATGGGAATGATTTATTCAAATTAAACATTACAGACAATTACTTAAAGTGGTTAATCTTGGCCCATGCCAGATTTAATGAATATCTTGCCGTTGTATGTTTACAGGAAAACTGCATTAAGCACTATTGGGAGTTTTCCTTTTAGTTTGATAAGCTCTTAATAGGATAAAACAAATTGTTAATACTAGTATAAAAATCGATAATAAAATTTAAATAAAAAATAAATAATAATAATAATACATTTATTGTTCAAGCAAATTTAAATCGGCCTTATCGTTTCAGACCACATTGACTCGACATATTTCAAGCCCTATGTAGCCTAAGAAAAGTAATAACCTAAATCTAAGTCAAGTTAATTTACTTATTTGAGAGCACGAAACGCACAAGTAATTATTTATACTTATTATTTAAAGACGAGCACATTATTTAACGCTAAAACTATTTAGAGCAGTGAAATATAGTTTCAATTCAGGCGGATTATGCAGTCGGTAGGGTAGCGGACGCGATCATAGCAACCGACATTCCTACAGTCGAAGGAGACGTTCTTTCATCTTTTAAAACTTACATATAGAAAAATTCAAATCCATATCCTCTATCGAATTTATAAATGTAGATAGGTTGTACGAAAATGATTTTTTTTCTGTGATGAGGTACTATTAATAAATGTTTCCTACAAGTTAATTTTATGAATATCGTGCCTAATGCATATTTTCTCAAATAGATAAGTTCGCTGTTTATACTTAAGGGAGAAATGCACGCAAAAAGTGAAAAATCAGCGACAAGGTCTAGTCAAGTTTAAAGTAAGATGAAATGATGCCTATGTATTAGAAAAAACTTCCTGCGAGTCCGACTTCAAAAAAATGTGTATATATAGGCAATTTAAATTACATTTCGGTTAAAAATGAGTTCAAAAGGGTTCACGCGCTGCAGAAATATAAAGACATGAGTACGATTTACCTTTTAAAATTTTGCAGTTACGTAGACAAAGGATGAATGCAAGGCGGTAAAGAGCCATTTTGTGGATAAAAAAATTATATGCGATGGCATTTGCATCAAAAAGTGGTCAAAAACTGATCAAAAATGGACAAATATACTTCTGTTTTATAATTCTAGTTTTAATTATTTCATAAAAAATCGTATTTAGCGCCCAACTATACATATTTCTCTAATTAAATCACCTTGAAGCTAATAAATATCTCTTACAGCTTTAACATAATATTGCAGCGGCGGAAGGCTTGCAAATGATCCATAATACTGCGTGCAGTTCCCCCTTAAGGATTTTAAATGCAAAATTATATACAAACGGTACCTATTGAATATATTAAGCAATCTATTCTTTAGAAATGGAGAAATGTGATTTCTTCTTTTAATACCATATACATATCAATCTCAAGCACGAGTTCTTTTTGTATTCTGTTTCGATCAGAAGCGTCTAGACATGGATAAAACACAGCAGAACAGTGATTGAACTGAGAAAGTACAAAAGAGTCACACAAAAGTTTTTTGCTTTCTCTAGATAGACATTGCCTTTGGCCATAAATAAGTTTCATATGCGACCACGTAATTTTGAGATAACATGCTCTTTAAAACAGAGTTTAGATTCTAGCGTAAGAATGAAACTTTTACAGGTTGTCATGGTATATAGTGTATTTAAAGTCAATTGAGACAACATAAAAACTAAATATCCGTTAACAGTCGGCGATTTCTTTGTGAAGCATGGGCGGCGTGATGAAATTTAAACTTACTTTTGTAAACCGATTAACTGAATAAAAATACATTTAATTGATATACCAGGGGTAGTAAATTGGGCGTACCGCAAATTTTCCGCCGTCTCAATTTACTTTAGATACACTTTACTAACATTTTTAATTTTAATATCAGCCTTATTAGTAGCATATGTAACTTGAAATTGATTACCGAAGAAAATTACTGATGATTTAGTCTTAAGTAGATGATCTGATGTCACGTCAAAGAAGTGTGTCATGTCTGAATTTATTAATTGGGCCTCAACCGTTTGATGTTCTGGGAAAGAAAAATATAATTGGGTATCAATCATCCTCATAAAAGTGAGATTTACTATATTTAATAGGTTTAGAAAAGTTGGAAGTATAAATTGTATATAACAGGGGTTCCAAGATACTGCCCTGTGGTACTCCTACGCTTATAGTTAAAAACTTTGAATGTTGTCTGTTATAAACATCGTGTTGACTTCGATCAGACACGAAAGATTGTATGAAGTTACAAGCCTTCGTGCTAAAACAAATAAAACGAAGAATAGATTCCTGTGCTTAAGTATATTGTATGCTTTACTAAAATCGTTATGGATATTAGACCCTTATTTACGCAAAAACCGTTGACTTTCATAAAAAGTGCTCTTAATAAAAATTATTGAGAATTTTAGGCAGATTTAAAAAAAATAATATAGAATAGGGTGTTCCCTTTTATTACAGAAAAACGGTAAACTTGACCGCAATGTGGAACTTGCAATTGGATACGGCATAATTTCATACCTAAGAGTACATATTTTCATTAAATTCAGATAAGCGGTTCCTGAGATATTTCGCCGTACCTTTACTTTTCTTACACGCTGTATAATAGTCGTTTCGCTAATGCACGGATCTACTAACTTGTAGAGGAAAATTTAAAAATAAATAATTTCAGCATTATCTGGGTTAAACGAAACGTCTAGAGCGATTGGCCACTTACTGTAATTTACTACGATTTAACTAACGAGCAGAAACAACTGAGTATATCATATATTGGCTAATTACATTAAATGGGAATGATTTATTCAAATTGAACGTCACAGACAATTACTTAAAGTGGTTAATCTTGCCCCATGTCAGATTTAATGAATATCTTGCCGTTGTATTTTTACAGGAAAACTGTATTAAGCACTATTGGGAGTTTTCCTTTTAGTATGATAAGCTCCTAATAGGATAAAACAAATTGTTAATACTAGTATAAGGAATCTTATATTATAAATTTAAATAAAAAAATAAATAATAATAACATTACATTTATTGCTCAATCAAATTTAAATTACAATAATATAAATACATATAAATACAAAAAATAGTTGAACAATGGGTCCTATATATTCAGACATTCAACCACATTGGCTGGACACAGTCCCTGACTAGCCTAAGAAAAGTAATAACGTAAATCTAAGTCAAGTTAATTTACTTATTTGAGAGCACCAAAAGCTAAAGTAATTATTTATACTTATTATTTAAAGACGAGCTCATTATTTAACACTAATACCATTTAGAGCAGTGAAATATAGTTTCAATTCCGGCGGATTATACAGTTGGTGGGCAAACGGTACCTATTAAAGATATCAAGCCATTTTGATTATTTTAGAAATGGAGAAATGTGATTTCTTCTTTTAACACCGTATCTCAATCTCAAGCAGTTCTGTACTTTTGGTATTCTGTTTCGATCAGAAGTGTCTGGACATGGATAAAACACAGCAGAACAGTGATTGAGCTGAGTTTTTTTGCTTTCTCTATATAGACAGAACCTTTGGCCATAAATATGTGTTGTACGCTACACGGAATTCTGAGGATAACGTGCTCTTTAAAACGGAGTTTAGAATCTAGCGTAAGACCCAAACTTTTACAGGTAATCATAACGGGTATACATACTAACATTTTTAATTTTAATATCAGCATAATTAGTAGCATATGTAACTTGAACTTGATTACCGAAGAAAATTACTGATGATTTAGTCCAAGTAAATGATCTGATGCCACGTCAAAGTGAGCCATGTCTGAGTTTATTAATTGTTGGGCCTCAACCGTTTGATGTTCTGGGAAAGGAACATAACATCACATGTCATAAACAACTTGTTGACTTCGATCAGACAAGAAAGGTTGTATGAAGTTGCAAGCATTCGTGATAAAACAAATAAAAAGAAGAATAGAGTACAGAATCCTGTGCTTAAGCATATCGAATACCTTACTAAAATCGAGGGAAACAAGTGCATTAATTTTATTATCATCGACGGCTAACAATATCATCAGTTATGTGTGCCAAGGCACTCTCACCACTCAGTTACTGGTAAGATTCGATAGCGGTCAAGAAAAGTTCTCATTTGATGATCCATAATTTTTTCGAGTATTTTAGATAACGTCGGCAGTATGTTGATTGATCGTAGATGATTAAACTCTGTGGCATTATTTATTTTCGGTAAGGGGATTATTCGAGCTTTCTTTTATTAAAGAGGAAAATACGATGACAAAATGCATTCGTTAATAATGTGTAAAATAAAAGGAACAATAAAAGAGCAGCAAAGATAAACCATAGTTATGTTAATCTTACCGACACAAATTGCTTTAGAATATTTTTTTATAATATGAAATATTTGATTTTCGTCTGATAAAGTAAATTAAAAAAGTTTGTTAATATTTTCCAAACGATTATTGTTATAATAGTCTATAATTTGTTGGTTTGGAGTATTCTGAGTGTTTAAAGAATTTACAAACAAAATGTTTAGGTTATTAGGGTCGCAAAAATTATGAGGCAAATCACAAATCTATTGTTTAATAAAATTAAGTTGTTTAAGTTCTTGCCGTTTCTCTTTTTGTTTTGAAATTTGGTTCGCAAGTATACTTTTATTTCAGATGTTATTGCAGACGTGGTATAGTTCCTTTACTGTTTATATGATTCATAGTGTTTATACTTTCTTAAAGCTTTGTTTTTAAGTTTTTGCATTAGTTTAATACTATCTGTAATCCAAGGAGCATAACCATAATTTCTATTTTTCCTAAATTGTTTAAGAGGGACATTCTTATCAAAAATATACAACAATAAAGTATTAAAATATTCTTATCATATATAGTTTCCAAATAAAACATTCCGTGCCAATCCAATCGCTCAATGTCCTCTCTGAATTCTTGGAGATTGATTCTTTTTATGGCTCTAAAAAAAAATTTCACCATTCACCATTCATTCATATCTTTATAATATCGGTTAATTCAATTTTCGTATAAAACAGAAAATGGTTCGCAATATTACAACCTATCACACCTGAATCGGTTATATTTGCCATATTTGTAAATATAAGGTATATAAGGGAAACTGTATTATTGAATATACGAGTAGGATCTTGAATGATTTGTGACATAGTAAAAGTGGAAAAAATAGCTTCAAGTAGCAAACAATCATTCGATTCTAAATCCAGCATATTAATATTGAAGTCCCCCATACAAATGGTATGGTCATATTCTGAGCAAATATTTGATAAAGTTTTTTCTATATAAACTAAAAAATTTGAGACACTTGACTTTGGTAGACCATAAATATTCCCCACGATAATAAATTTGTTTTGTAATTTAATTATTACCCACAAACACTCAATATACACAGTAGAGGTAGATATTAGGATATCACTTTCAATATTTTAATATTTTGTTTCACATAGATATCAACACCCCTTCCGAGACGAGCCATTCTAATTTGACTAAAAAAATTATATTTATTTATACTTACAATATCAGAGTCAATTTCCAACTCAACCTTGTCTCTGTTAGCCCAACAACCCCATAATTCTTATCATTTTTATAATTTCGGAAAGAATCAAAATTTGATGAGAGATAAAATGTAGGTAATATTAAGATGGGCCCGAACTTTTAAAGGAAAAGTATATACATATAGGTAAGTAGTACGTTCGTGCTCTCAGACTGCCATAAATATAGTAGTTAAGTACCTATTATTTTTGTTGTGAACTAGTGATTCAAAATATACAAGTTAAGGAATAATAATAAGTGAAAAAAATCCGAAATAGAATATACGCACCCTTACAAAACACAAAAAATAAAACCCTATCCGTATTATATAATTACTTGTTTAATCTTTATATTCTTAAATATTACAAAAATTGTATTAAGGATAAATTTCTTTCTATATATATACACGGTGTATTCGAAATGTTGACATGACATTGTTGACATGACATTTCGAATACACCGTGTATAGAAAACCAACACATACAGACAGATATTTAAATGCAAAATCACATCATCACCCAGCACAAATTCAAGCTGTGGCAAATACTCTAATATCTAGATCCGTGCGACTAACTGAAACACAGACGAGACAAAACGAACTTAAGGTAGTATCTAGTGCTTTAAAGAAAAATGGCTACACAAATCGAACCATAGAGAAAGCTATTAATGCACAGGTTTCCCGAACAACGAACAACAAAAAATATGAGCCGGGAATGCAACGAGTAGTCTTACCATATGTAAAAGGCACAACAGACAGAATCGGAAGATTTTTGACGAAACACAACATACAAACAATACACAAGCCACAAACAACTATAGGTAAACTACTCGGAAACCCAAAAGATAAAATCAAACTGGAAAACCACGGAGTGTACAGTATTCCGTGCCAGGACTGTGAAAAGTTGTACGTAGGGCAAACTAACAGGCGAATATCAGCAAGAGTGGAAGAGCATAAACTCAGCATCAGAAATAAACAAACAACCTCAGCTTTATTCCTACATCATCAGGAAACCGGCCATAAAATAAATTTCGATGGGTGTAGGGAGATTGCCAATATAGAACATTATAAGACCAGAATAATCCGAGAAGCCATAGAAATTGAAAAACAAGGTGATTTGAATAAAAGGGACGAATCATTAAAACTACCAACAGTATGGAAGACAATAATCGACAAATCTAAAATCGCAAAAACTCAAGCGCAATTAGCGCAACAACATTAGCACCATCCGGAAAACATAAATAACGACCAACACCTGCGCAGATATAACCTTCGTCTCCGAGTGGGGGTATAAAAGGAAGCGTCGCAGTCACGAACACTTCAGTCTCTATTCGGACGCGAA